>WOXC01004013.1:0-517638 GCA_011680675.1 Gymnobelideus leadbeateri
CTAGAAAATGAAAGCAATTCACTAGAGTTTTCACTTGAAAAGAGTGAAAAGTTGTGCTGTCATAGAGAGCTGCCTTGAAAAAGTATGCCTATTACAATTGCCTCATGTTCTCCTCTCTGTCAATATATTGTTGTGACTAGAAGGGAGAATTATGGAATGTGATAAGGATAATCTGACTTTGTTGGAAGATGACTAAATTGGTTTCTTTAAAACATTTTCTACATATTCAACTTTTATCTACCCAAGATATATAAGCAAACATCTTATTTAGATTTTTAAAAGAAACATTATGAAGTCTTGACAAGATGAAAAAGCATCCAATGACTGCTGACTATTTTTTTCTGAATACCTATAGCCATCAATACTTTAGGATGGGAGTGGCTAGGTGGCACAGTGAATAGAGCAACAGCCATGGAAGCAGGAGGGCCTGGGTTCAGATCTGGCCTCAGACACTTAATACCTTCCCCCGAACCCAAAAAAAAAAAAAAACCTAGCTCTGTAACCTTGGGCAAGTTACTTAACCCCAATTGCCCTCCAAAAAGCAAAAAAAAAAAAAAATTACTTTAGGATGTAATCAATAAACATAGCAAAAGCAATTCATTCCAATAGAATGGATTCCAACAGAAGAATCCTATTTATACTCAGAATAGGCAGAACTCAGTTTTTTTTTTCTCACATTATGTATTGTTTTTCAATAGCTAGGCACTTACCTATTTTATTGAACAAGAGTCAGCCTCAACTTAAAAAAAAAAAATTTCCCATTCTCCAATGGATAAATGGTCAAAAGATATAACCAGGCAGTTCTCAAGGGGAACCCAAAAATGCTTCAAATGACTAATCACATTAGAAATGCAAATTGAAACAATAAAAAAAAAAGAAGATCAGGGTGGTGCAGTGCTGTGTGACCTTGGGCAAGTCACTTAGCCCCAATTTCCCTCCCAAAAAAAAGCAAAAAGAAAAAAAAGCAAGCATCACAAAAAAGGAAGATGAAAGTTAATGGAGAGGCTATGGTAGAACAGACAAAGGAATTCATTGTTAATAGAACTGTGAACTAGGCTCATCATTCTGGAAAGTAATTTGGAACTATAACCAAAAAGTCACTAAAATACACATATCCTTTGGCTTAGTGATAACACTACTAGGCATCTTCCCCAAAGAGACCAAAAAAGAGGAAGAGGGCCTACATACAGAAAAATATACATAGCAACAACCCTTTTTGTGATAACAAAAACTGGAAACTTAAGCGGTGCCCATCAACTAAGGAAGGTTTAAATAAATTGTCATATGATATGATAGATATGATATAGTAGATATGACATGACAAAAATATAAGTGAACAATAAGAAATGACAAAATGATGAGTTCAGAAAAAAACTAGAAAGACTTATTTGAACTGATGCAGAATGAAGTGAGCAAAACTAGGAGAAAAAGTTATACAATAATAACACTGTAAAGAAAATCACCTTGGAAAGAGTTGAGAACTCTGACCAAAGCAGTGACCAACCATGAATCCAGAGGATCAATGAATGATAAAATCATGACACCCATCTCCTGATAGAGCTGATGGACCCAAGGTGCAGAATGAGACTATATATTTTCAGGCATAGTAAATGTGTATCGTTGCTTTGATTAATGATGTCTATTTGTTACAAAGATTGTGTTTTTTCTTTTCTTTTTTAATTTGGGTGAGGGAGGAATTTTGGGAGAAAGGAGAAACTAAAGATAGTATTACCAGAAAGAAAAGAGAGTCATTGAAGCCTTTTTAAATGTAGAGAACAGAAAAAAATTCAGAAGGAAATGTAAATAAGCAGAACAGCTTTGAAAGTAACATTATACACTTAAAAAAAAAAAAAGAAAGCTGTATGAAATAGAGATTTGCTGCTTTACATATATAATCCTCTTTTTATATTCTTTTTATATGGAAATGTTCTTGTTTGTTGGTTACTGTCAAGTTCAGAATAACAAAAGCAGAAAAGTATAATAAACTATATTATTCTAGTAAATTCTGTGATAAATTAAAAAGTGAAAAACTTAGTTACCTGGTCAGTGGGTCTAATATGCTTCTAGAAACAATTTTTAACACTGTTGGTGGAACTACCTAATGGGTGTGTTATAGGTGGCACCACAAGGACCTTCCTATGTGTCTTGCAGGTTCATCATTAGACAGACTGAATAGGCTATCTAATAGATAGACAGGCATTACTTCTACAAGGTCACCGTGTGTGTGTGTGTGTGTGTGTGTGTGTGTGTGTGTGTGTGTGTGACCTAAGAGGTAAAAAAGTTTAGTTCCTTAATGAAAGGACACCACCCATGCATGGACACAGATTTGCTTTTCAGGTTAGTTTTCTCCTTGGACCTATGAGAACCAGGCTTCATGGGGGCAGAACACTCATGGAGGGCAAATTATGATAGGAATTGGAAAGCTTAAGTGAACAGAACACTGCCACAAATCTTTCAGAACTAACAGGAATGAATTTTTTATTCCTCTTCATCCTCCTCCTCCTTTCCTTTCCTCTTCATATTCCTTCTCCTCTTTCTTCCTTTAGTATGTGTGATCCCTCTCTCTACATGCTCTGTCCATTGGAATATAATTTTTGGTCACTTACATTTTGTAATCTGGGATTTGAGGGGGGCTAGATTTTTATTTTTGTTTTGATTAATTTATTATTTCTTTTTCTTTTCTTCAAAAAGCCGGGGCAATTTACTTTTTGTCTTGTACAGTTATTATCTATGAATTTCTTGAAATATAGCTCTGAAGAAACAGGCTTTTAAAAAGCCCATTATGTTTCAAATGGAGCTACCTGACCATGCCTTTCAACCCAAATCACTCTGGCTTTTATAGATTGTCTGGTAATAGCCCCCAGCCCAGTCCTCTGTGGCTCATTGTTTAGATTTTGATAGCTTAGAATGAGTGTAAATAGCAATTGTTTTCCTTTCTGGCCAGAAACTTTGAGGGTCTTCCTCTCCCAGACTGATATTTTCAGGATGATAAATTAGGCCATCTTTTGTCTCAATTCTTACCTGGTCCTTAGTTACTAAATGGGCATTGCCTCAGATAAATCAAGCCCTGGGAAAGACCTTAATTTAGAAAGGCCAAAGTCACCCACTGCATTCTGGGTCATCACTAGTCATTTTGACTTTTGTCTTGTCACTGGACTTCTCTAACTCTGAAGGCAAGAGTGAGGCTGATAACTTTGAACAACTATGCTCACTTCTTGTGTTGTTTGTCCTTTGTTTTCAGAGGACCAATGACATCAGGAATGTGAAGTCTTGACTTGCAAGTGAGTTGGATTTAAGTGAGGCAGGGCTGTGCAAAATCAACAGCCTCACTCTTCTCCAGAGCCATCTGGGTCCAGTGGCAAGAGAAGGCCCCAGGTGCAGTGGGAGACCTTGGCCTTTTTAAGCTAAGGTCTTTCCCAGGTCTCAGTTTGTCTGAGGCAGCTCCCATTCAGTGATTAAGGCTAGGTAAGAAATCCAATTCACAAGCAAGGCAATGTGATGTCGTTGGTCCTCTTCAAGAATGAAGAATAGCAACAAATTAACTTGGGGTAGAAGGTTTGGAGGAGACATGGTAGCTGACTTCAATGATCTAAAGATCTGTCAAGTGAAAGGAAATTTATTCCTTTCTCTTTGGCTCCAGATGGTAGAAACAGGAGCACTGGGTTGCTAAACACAGATTTTGGCTCAATATAAGGAGAAACTTCTGAATAGTCAGAGCTACCCAAAAAGTGGACAAACTGGTCTGTCTCAGAGGGCAAGGAGTTCATGGAGCTCTTTGGAAGTAAGGCCACATGACCAGCTGTTGGGGAAAGGGATTCTTGAGTTAGATAGGCTGACCTAGAAGCCCTCTCTTGTCCCTTCTAGCTGTGATTCTGTGGGAAATAAAACCAGTTTGTTAAGAAGAGACATCTATATCTAAAACAATTATTTGTGCTTGTTTTTCTCCCAGTGAATGTTGTATCAATGCTGCAAGAATTTTGGGAAAGCAAACAGCAACAGAGAGCTGTGTTCCCAAGTGAAGGCTTGGTGGTGTATGAGTCACTGCCATCCCCTGGACCTCCATTTGTAAGCTACGTCACTCTCCCTGGAGGAAGCTGTTTTGGTAACTTCCAGGTAAGAAGCGCTAATCTATTTGTTAAAGAGATATTTCCATGAATAGAGCACCTGCCCTAAAGTCAGGAGGACCTGAGTTCAAATCGTCCTCAGACACTTAACACTTACTAGTAGTGTGACCTTGGGCAAGTCACTTAACCCCAATTGCCCTTCCTTCCCCCTTCCAAAAAAAAAGGCAAAAAAATAGTAATAAAGACATCTTGAGTTGAGCTGAATTAATTTGGCAAGGCTAGGAGAAAATAATTTTGTTAAAAAAGATATTTCTGCCCTTTCCCTGCGGCGAGATACAGTCCTTGCTAGCGCCGGTGCCATGGGCCGTCGTCCCGCCCACTGTTATAGGTACTGTAAAAATAAGCCGTACCTGAAGTCCCGTTTCTGCAGGGGAGTTCCTGATGCCAAGATAAGAATCTTTGATCTTAGTAGAAAGAAGGCGAAAGTGGATGAATTTCTATTGTGTGGCCACATGGTGTCAGATGAATATGAACAGCTGTCACCCAAAGCCTTAGAGGCTGCTCGCATCTGTGCCAACAAAGTACATGGTGAAGAGTTGTGGCAAGGATGGCTTTCATATTCGTGTGCGGCTACATCCTTTTCATGTCATCCACATCAATAAGATGTTGTCATGTGCTGGGGCTGATAGGCTCCAGACTGGCATGCGGGGAGCCTTTGGGAAGCCCCAGGGCACCATAGCCCATGTACACATTGGCCAAGTTATGTCGATTCGAACCAAGGTCCAGAATAAAGAACATGTGATTGAAGCGTTGCATAGGGCCAAGTTCAAGTTCCCTGGCCGCCAGAAGATCCACATCTCCAAGAAATGGGGTTTCACCAAGTTCAATGCTGATGAGTTTGAGGATATGATAGCTGAGAAGCAACTCATTCCTGATGGCTGTGGAGTTAAGTACATCCCCAGCCAGGGCCCCTTGGATAAATGGTGGGCACTCCACTTCTAAGGGGTGTGTGCTGTGACATCTGCCTCTTCGCAGGCATAAATAAAACTAGACACTGCTAAAAAAAAAAAAAGATATTTGTATTATAATAGAGTAAGACCCTCTGTAACACTGAGATCAGAAGACAAGGATATTACCAACATTGCAGGCCTTTTATATAATAAAATGAAAATTATGTGCTCAACTTTTTACACTTACACTGTAAGAAGCAGTGTGGTGGGTAGCAGATGGAATACAAACTTGTTCAAGTCTTACCTCCAACATTTGCTAGCTATATGACCATTGGCATGTGTCAATCTCCCCAAACCTTGATTTTCTCATCTGTAAAATGGGAATAATTATACCTGCCTCATGGAGTTGTTATACAGCAAAAATGAAATAATGTATGTAAACTACTCAGCAAACCTTAAAGCATTATATAGTATCCAAGATCTGCAGTAGGAAGGGACCTTAGGTGCCATCAAGTCCATCTCTCTTATTTAATAACAAGGAAATTTGAACCCGTTTCCTCTGACTCCAGGCTAATGTTTTTTTCTATTATATTGCCTTGCTTTCTACTGCTTTCTACTGTATTGTCTTGCCTCATAAAACTATTTGCTCTCATTTAACCTATGTTATAATCCAATCTGTAGAGCAGCTTGGTGGCCCTCTGGATAGAGTGCTGGGCCTGGATTCAGGAAGATCTGAGTTCAAGTCTGACCTGACACCTACTAGCTATGCAACCCTAGCAAGTCACTTAACCCTGTTTGCCTCAGTTTCCTCATCTGTAAAATGAGGAAATGTGAAGGAAATGACAAATCACTCCATTATCTTTGCCAAGAAAACCCAAATAGGGTCGCAAAAAGTGAGACATAACTGAAACAACTGACCAGCAGAATGGCATGTAGTGCTTGACATTGATGGTCAATCAGTATTTGAATTCTATGCTGTGCTAGGCACAAAAGAATGATAAAACATGGTGTCTATTCTTAAAGAGCTGACATCCTGTGTTCAACATTATGATCAACAACAAAACAATTAAACAGTGTATTTCAAGGTTTTCAGATGCCATGAAGCTGAAGAGCATAGCTAACATGAGAGATGACAGAATCAAAATTCAAAGAGATATTGATAGGTTGGAATGCTGGACCAACCCCAATAAGACAAAAGTGGAGAAAGACAAATGTGTGTAATCTTGCATTTAGATTAATCAGTTGACCCAGTCAAGCATTGGGAAGACCAAACTTGGTAACTTTTTATGTGAAAGAGAACTTAAGAATTGGGAACTTAAGAACTGGTAACTTTTTATGTGAAAGAGAACTTAAGAATTTAAGTTGACCACAAGTCAGTTGTGTGCTGGTAAATGTTTAACTGACTGGAAGAAAAAAGTATGCCTGATACACTTTAAGTTCCATCTGCATTATTACTGGCAGTGTGACTTTGGGCAAGTCACTTAATCACCTGTTTGCCTCAGTTTCCTCATCTGTAAAATGATCTGAAGAAGGACATGGCAAGCCACTCCAATATCTTCACCAAGAAAACCCCAAATCAGGTCATGAAAAGTTGGACATGACCAAAATGACTCAACAACAAATGTTTATGAGCCTAAAAATATTGAGCCTGGATAGGGAAAGAGAAGAGGTTAGCCACAACATGTTTTTAATCATAGTCTACCTCCTCTGCTCTTCCAACACCATTCTTTGAGAATGCAAACCTGTAATAAAGTTAAATCTGGGTTAAATCTGGTTATGAGAAAAATGTTTTCCTTCCCCCCCCCAAAAAAAAAAATCACAGCCCAAGACTAAATAGAAGTGCTTTAAAAGCCCATTTGGGTTCACCTATAAATGAAGAGAATCAAAAGCTGACTGTTTAGATATTTCATCTAGCAATTACTTCTTTCCGTAAATGGGGAGGAGAAGATAAAATTCAAATATGTGAACTTTGTTACACAGCTGTTAGCAGCTGTGATTGAAGAGGTTGAAAACATTGCCTACAAGATAGTTTATGATTCTCTGTGGATTTTATTTATCCATACTTACCTTGTCTCCCATGATCATTTATAAGTAAAAGTTGGCCACAAAAGATATGCATATTAAGTAATATTATATACATAAACATCTGTTCATATAAAATGAATACACACATTGTTATGCTACAGTTTGTCATGAATATTGAATGCATTTGACAGCTCAACACCACTTTTTCTAGTGTCTTTAAGGGAACATTCTACCTTTTCTTATTTTGCTAGCTTGAGAATCGCCAATCATCTCCGAAATCCCATAAATATCTCTGCAAAAATGATACCATCTCCCTTGGGAAGTAATTGAATGTCTTTGTCATAGTCTTAAATGACTTTTTTTTAAAGTACAAGAACTAAACTCTTCTGAGGAGAGGTCTGTTTGTGAGTCCCAAGATTATTTCAGAGTCTTGCTTTCCATATGTTTAAATCATCCTATCACAAAGTTCACAGGAGGACCATTAACATCCTTACTTAAAATGTCCAGAATTTTATGAATCTAAGATGCTTCAAACATTGAATTTTAACCAAATGAGTCCAAATGAGTCATTTTACCCACTTGGCAGCAGAAACTTGAGGTAGAAAAGGAAAACAGAGAAGCCATGTTCTCATGCTTTTCTTTGTATATCAGAAACCATCTTAAATGCCATTATCACCATATAACATTTCATCCTATTTTTGCCAGCAGTTGGATTTTAATAACCTACATTCTCATTCCTACAATGCTTTTCACATAATCAAATGTCACCCCTATGAACTCTAAAGTATTTCACAATGGCTTCTTAATTTTTATACTGAGACATGCAGGAACCAGTATGTATGGTAGCAGTTGTCTTACTAGGCCTCTGATATCCCCTCCATTAGTTTAAATAAGCCAAAGTGATCCTACTGGAGGGATGAATATTCGAATGGATATTAGGATTAATCCTTCTCTTTCTTGAGCAGTACTTAAAAGCTGTGAGAAATTCTGTCCATTCACTCTTTAGGGAAAGGGTATGAGGTCTGAGCAGATGGCTTTAGTCTTGCAACTAATCTTGAGCAAAGCAGTCAAAAGACTAGAATGAAGGAAAACTCTTCTTATACCAGGAAATCTCACACCCAAATGTAAATTGTAGACGTATGTGAAGGTTAATTAACCATCCCTTCCCCCATATCACCGCCCAAAAAACTAGAAAGACAAAGACACATCAAGCCTTTAGTTAACCATGTCATTGAATCATATGCTCCCAGAATTCATTAGAGCAAGAGGGAAAAGTGAATAATCATCCTTTTTAGAAATGTTCTTGTTGCTTCTGAAGAATTAAAAAAAAAAACTTTACAGATCTGAGATACAAATTCCTGCATTTGCTTCATGCCATTTTTGTCTGGGCAGCTAATCCCTGCTTGGGCCCTCACCCCCACTCTCATCCTGACCACATACCATGACCATGAAAACTTACAGTAATTTCCATTTACTACAAAAAGACTAACATAAGGGCCATCAGATCAGCTTGCTGAACTTAGAAGTAAAGACATTCATTGTTCCTGCAGATGTTTTTATTTTCAGTACCAAAGGGAATGTCATTAAGTATTTTATCTTCATTTTTTTAAAACTTTTATATTTTGATTAAATGTTCTGAGATTCAATCTTTATTTTCAGAGCAGTGGCCTGGTCTTCTGCAAGTAAGTCTGCTAGGATGATTTAGATGAATGAATTTTACTCTTATTTAGGGAAAATGGCAAAAACTCCCTTGAGTAATTATTAGTAGGTACAACTTATATGAGCAAAGTATAATATAAATTTGAATTGATAAATTCATCCTGTGACTATAACTCTGAATTATAGTGATGGCTCAATTTATGTGAAAACTATGGGGTGCTTATTCATTTAGGTATTATACTTACTGGCAAAAGTTAGAGCCTCCTTTGCTTCCTAGGAAACAAATAGATGGTGAACAGCTTTGGTGCTGAAAAGTTAGGCAGAGTCCATATGATGTACCAATTTTCAGACTGTTAGAACTGGAAGGGACTTTTGAGATCCTCTGTTCCAGCCACCTCATTTTACAAATGAAGAAACTAAGGTCTGGAGTGGGGAGGGTCACATTCCCAGGAAGATGCAGAATTAATAATTCAGTCTAAAACAGGGGTCACCAGGTGCTTAAAACAATTCTCTTTGCATTGCTCCATGCACATTAAATTCGCCAGTGGATCGGTAATCTCCTAGATGTGTGCTTCTTCCAACAAGCAGATTACAAGCTTTCCACTCCTGACTACCCTCTATTTCTCTTGCCAATGTTCTTTGACACTTGGAGTCCAACCCCAAATGTCTTTGTCAAGTTCTCTTGTTCCCTCAAAGATGTCATTGGGGAACTCAGACTGTTCATCAGTTATCTCTCATTCTTTCCAGGTGACCTACTCATTTCCTTTTTCAATCATAACATCTGTGTACTGGGAAACATCTGGATAACTGACTGAATGTCTCCATTTTATTGTTTCCGTTTTAATCCACTTAGTAGCATTTCTCTTCCCCTAAAATAGGGGCAGGGATAGGGATTGGGAATTGGACCTGTGATTTTGTTGGCCTAAGAAATTTCTTGTACCAATGAAAGTCAACATCTCTAACTTATTAGAGAGTTGCCTAGAGCACAGAGAGGTTAAGTGACTTTCTTAGGGTGACACAGCCAGGATATATCAAAGTTGGGACTTTATCCACTATCCCACAAAAAATTGATAAATATGTGGATCAAAACTGAAGATTTCAGCCAGGGTCTGCTCAGGGTCGAAATTATCTTCATAATAATACCAAGACATTTTAACTTCTAGTATGGTAAATATAAAAAAATATCACCCACATAAACATAATAATTTTTAAAAGCATAAAAGGACCTGAGACCAAAACGTTTAAGAACCCACTGGTCTAAGAAATTGATAGAAAAAGAACCATTTGTTAACAGATGACATGGCTGAGGGCCCCAGAATGGAATTGCCCTAATAAGCTCCATACAAAGCCAAGATTCTAACAGGTGATTACTTTCCTTAGCATTTTTTAATTCCTAGCCCCCCGTATAGGTTTTCAAATCATCAATTTTTCCCACAAATCCTGGGAAGGAAGGAGAAAGAGGCTTAACCAAAAGACATGTCTCCTAATAGACAGAAGCTTGGTTTTAAGGAACAAGTTACCTAAAGCAATGATGACGTTATAGATGGAAAACATATGCTTATATACATCGGATGATTATTCTCAGTGACCAGTGAATTAAGGATCTACTTAAATCACAATAAACTGAGTCTATATATTTAAGTTCTTCCCAGGAGAGTCATGGCTAAGAGAAAATTTGATTATACAAAAGATGATTTGTAGACTTGACTAAATAGCATTCTGATGCTTTATTTTTCAACAGATTGTTGAATAACGCCTGGTTTAAACATTCCATATACCAAGAAGAGACTTCAATCATTTTGTTGTACATTTTGAGGAGTGTATACCTAAGTTCTCATACTGTTTTAATGCTAAGTTTTCTCCTTGAAATCACCCATGACCACTTGCGTATCTGTGCACTTGGGATACTCTCCTTTGACTGGCAACATACTGCATAATGTAACATTTCTGCTAGGGGAGGCATTTCCTGGTGGAAATCTCCACAGGAAAGCATGCTACTCTGCACTTAATGAGACACAAAGATGGAGAGTAGCTTGGCTTATTCCCTGAACATTTGAAAAGTCATGTATAGGCTACTTGGCAGCTCTAATGAGTGGCCAGCCCAGTGAAATTGGTGGTCTGAGTTTTTTTGTTTTTTTTTTTTACAAGAGAGAATATTTCATTCCCCACCCCCTCCAGAAACTTTAGGCTAATCTTTTCTTATCAAGTAAAGTGATTAGAGCAGCTTTGCCTCCAAATAGAACAGTGGGGTGTAGTGAGAGAAAAGCTTGGGGGGAAAATAGGCCCCACACTGAATAGGGACTTGGGGCTAACTCCATAGGAGGGTTCCACTTCTCTAGTTAGCCAGTTTTAGGGGACTCTGGCCACTGAGCTGGAAATAAAGCAGCATTCCTCCCTCCTTCACTTCAGTATATTCTCTTTCTCTCCCTCCCTCCCTCTCTCTCTCTCTGCCTCTCTCTCCCTTTCCTTTTCCTTCTCATACACAAACCTCTTCCTTCTATCTGCTTTGTGTGAAAACTGTTGCACCCAAGCATTTGGCTCAATCAGAGCTGAGCCCTCGTATATCAAAGGGTAAGAAAACAACTGTGAAAATAAACCAAGATCTCAAGTCCTAGTCAATTCATCTTGTCTTCACCTTAAGTTTAAAAAAGAAAAGAAAAAGAAACCCACGTGGTTTTATAATAGTTACCAGGGACTGCCTTCAATGTATGTGTGTAGAAATAGCATGGGGGGTAGGGGTGGGGTGGGGGTGAGACCAGATGGTTTGAATTATGAAAATAACATTCTGACCTACCATGTGCATGAAACGTTTCTTTCAGTTGACAAGAACTGTCGTGCTTTCTTTGAAAATTGGGCTCATGGAATTGTCTCCTCCCCCCATTCATGGTTTTCCCACACATACACACATACCTCACATATATAATTCCAATATATTCCCACATGTTTGCAGCCTGAAATATGGAGAGATTAGTAGCATATTAATATAGGTCACTCTTTCCGTGTTATCCTTCCTTCACAATCTCCATGTGGAAGGAAAAACATGCTACTGTCCCAGTATTGGGGAAACTGGAAAACATACAGATATTCTCGCTGAAAAGTGGTCAAGGTCTTAAAGAATTGAAAAGGCTACAATTAGCAACGTGCTCTGGATTGTGCCATTCCTTGTGTTGAAATCCCTGCTCTCAAGATGAAAGTGAGGTGTTGGAAACATTGACCAGAGCCAGGAGTAGAGTCCATTTGATGGATATGCTGACTCTCTGGAATGGGAGAAAAACCTACCTGACTACTGGAATGACTGACCTCCCCTCAGAGACCTAAAAGAATTCTGATCTCTTATAATGCAGTTATTTGGCCTCCTCCCTCTCTTCCTCCTACCTAGTATTAGAAGTTCCCTAGAATAGAATTTGCTATTGGGAACTCTCATACAAACACATTTGTTTTCAATTGTGGTCAGCAAGAAATTAATCTTTAGCTTTGAACTTTCCATGCAAATGAAATCTCTTATTCCCTGTTATTGTTATCATAAGGATCTGTAGTGACAGACTTTTCCCAAATGGTCATATACAGGTGGCAAAGTTAATAGAGAATTATACTTGGAATCAGAAAAGTCTGAGTTCAAATCCCTCAAATACCTAAAAGATAGGTGACTCTTTTTTTTTTTAAAGCGATTGGGTTTAAGTAACTTGCTCAAGGTTACATGACTAGTCATTTTTATGTGTGGGTGCTCATTTTCCAAGGCCAGAACCGATCCCCCATCCTCCCGACTCTGGGGCTGGTGCTCTTACTCACTAGGCTACCTAGCCACCCCTAGGTGACTTTTTTTAACCTGTATCCAACTCAGTTTACTTATCTGTAAAATGGGGATAATAATATCATCTACCTTCCAAAGTTGTTGTGAAGATAAAATGTAATAATATTTGTAAAGCACTTTGCAAACCTTAAAGCACTACATAAATACTAGATGTTCTTATGATTACAGGATTGACTGATTAAGTAGTTAGCTAGACAGCTAACTACTTTTTTTTTCCCCATAGAGAGTGGCACCTAGTTTGATGTTTGTATCAGAGAAGCTCAGTCCTGCAAGGGACCTGAGACCAACTAGGTCAACTGGTACCTAAAAAAAAAAAAGAAGCCCTTCTATTAAACTCCTAACAAGTGGTTGTCCAGCCTGAATACCCATGGTGGTAAACCCATCATTCCCTGAGACAGTCTGTGCCATTATTGCATAGTTCTAATTATTAGGAGGCTTTTCCTTACATTGAGCTGAAACCAGCTTCCTTGTAATCTCCATTCATTGTTTCTAGTTCTATCTTCTGGGACCAAGTAAAACAAGTCTCACATACTATGGCCTCTCAATTACTTGAAAGGAGTTTTCATGCTCCCCTTAAGCCTACTCTCCTCTAGGCTAAACACCTCCAGTTTCTCCAAGCAATGTTCATATAGAGTGATCTTGAGGACCTTTATTGTCCTGCTTGTACTCCCATGGATACTCTCTAGGTGATCAATGCCCCTTTTAAAATGCAGTACCTGTAAGTAGCTGTACAATATTCCAGATGTTATCTCACCAGGTAGAGTACAGTAGAACTATTCCCTCCCTTGCTCTGGATCCTATTTTTCTCTTAATGAAGCCTGACTTATTTTGCACTTTTGAGTTACATTGAGCTGATTCCTACTCATGCTTCATCAATCTTTTACTTCTGAAGTATTGCTTTTAAACCAAGTACACAACTTTAGATGTCTCTTTTTGAATTTTATCTTATTAAATTTGGCCCAGCATTTTAACCAATTGACATTTTTTGGAGTGAGCCATTTTCATAAAACATATTCACCAATCTACTGGGTAGATGTCATTGGAAAATTTGCTAAATATATCATCTATGCCTTTATTTAAGTTATTGATAACCATCAATACAGATATACCTTACATGGTAAACAGGCCAAGGTCAGTGACAGATGCCATTGCCTTTTATTAGAGCCCTCCTTCTGAATTAGTGTAAAATCATTAACAATCTAGCCATCCTCCATACTATGACTCTGTCCTTTGTTTCATAGGATATAAAAGTAGGTAACTTTGGGTTCTGCCATTTTACCAGTTCCAACTATACTCATTTAGCTCACATCTATCTTGTCCAAAAGAATAACATAAGAGGCTTTGCTGAAACATAGGCATACCATGACTGATCTACAGGTCTAATACCACTATTAAAAAGAGGAAATAAGGTTAGTCTTCTATGACCTGTTTTTGATTAAAATATACAGGTCTTTGTGAGTACTGCTTCTCTTTCTAGATATTCAATAACTGTCCCTTTATTATTTGAGGTGAAGGAGTGAATTGAGGTCCAGTTCACTATAGTTACAAATTTTAACCTCTTCCCTTTTTAATATTTCCTAAATTGTTCAAATAGATCTGTGATCTCATTAGTTCAGGAATTTCTATCACAACTCGTCCATGTTTACCCAGACTATAGACTCTGGTTCATGTCTTCCCAAAATGTCACTACTCAAAGTGGGGGAGGAGGTACACCCAACATATTAGAGGCTTTCCTAGATTTCTCCTAGTATCGAGAGGGTACCAACAAAGCCTTCTAGAAGGCCACCTCTCATGCCACATGACTAGCCCCCATTTTTTTTAAAGTTCAATTAACAAAAGAAAAACTATAATTCTGAGCACTTTCTGTCTCTTTTCTGCAAGATGAAGGAGGCTGAAGAAGAGTGAAGTCCATTTTTATTTTTCCTTTGTTTTATGGATTGCCATAGACAAAAGAGTTTTATCAGTTGGCTGGCTTGCCGATGATGTGTCCTTCTATGATTATCAAGGCTGGTCCTGAGAAAATAGATTCAGTTTGTTCCTGGAACCATACTTTGGGGAAGAGTTCAATTCACTAATTAAAATTTTACAATGGTTAAAAAATGAGTCATTGTAGAATGTGCAGATTTTATTAAATGATCAAAAGATATCCCACTAATAAGTTATATGACCATGAGCAAATCATTTAACTTCTCTATGTCTCAGTTTCTCCATTTGCAAAAATAGGGATAATAATAGCACCAATCTCACAGGGCTGTTGTAAGGATTAAATGAGCTAAACACACACAAAAGTGCTTTTCAAACCTTAAAACCCTATGTAAATACTATTATTACAATTAGATTAGATAGGGGTCATCCTTTACTCAAAAATAAACTCTTTCCAGTTACACGATATACTTTAGTGCTTCAAAGATCTATGACTTTGTTGATGTAGTATTAATAAATAAAATATATAAATCTGCCATCATAAATTTTGTTGATGAATTTCTATGGTCAAATCAGTTATCATTCATTGGTCAGCCCTCTGGGCTTCAGGTGATGGATCTCAAATTAATTTTCTTTTTTTTTTTTTGCTTTTTAGAGGGGGGAAGGTAGGGCTATTGGGGTTAAGTAACTTGCCCAAGGTCACTGGGCTAGTTTTGTGTTAAGCGTCTGAAGCTGGATTTGAATTTAAATCCTCCTGACTCCAGGGCCAGTGCTCTATTTACTGTGCCACCTAGCCACTCTGATGGATATCAACTTAACTAGCCTGGTCTTCAGACAACAGTGCCCAGACTTTTCATCTCAGTAGAAACTGCTGAAAGTTGAACTCTATTGGCCTAAGGTTTCTTAGATATAGTAGATTAAGTATGAATCTGCATATGTAAATGTATCAAGTATAAATGAGATACAAAGTCAAATTATACTACTAGATAGACACTCTCAGTTAATGACCAGCCTCAGTAAATTGCAGCCAAAGTGAGGGAGTTGGATCAGATGGCTTCAGAGGTTCCTTCTAGCTCTGTCTAGGTCCCCTAAAGCCAGATTCTATGCCTCAGGACCTTGTAGCAACTTTTTGCCAATGCCCAAGGCTAAAACAAAAGTATTAAAAAACCTCAGCGTCTCCAGTGCCAATTTCTCCAGCTCTTACCTTGCTTGGGCTTCTTTTAAAAGGCTCACATTCTCTACAGTTATGAGTCGAGAGATAATCTTTGCACTTTTCACTCTTCTATAGGGAAATCAGGGGGCTTTTTCTATCCAGTTCACAGTTTGAAAGAATAGAGTCTCCCATCTCTCTCTCTCTCTCTCTCTCTCTCTCTCTCTCTCTCTCTCTCTCTCTCTCAAAGGCAAACTCTCCTGCTTCAACACTAAAGTGTTTCTATCTCCTGAAGGGTAAAATTCACTCTCTTCTATGTCTGACCCCACAGGGCAGGATATTGTCAATCATCAACTTTCCTGTCTGTTTCTACACTGCTCTATCAACATTCTGGTTATCTTCCTCAGTCTCCTCATTCCCCACCCTTTGGAACCTTGACTACCCCATGGATGTTGGGTTCTGATAAATGTTAACTCATCTTGCCTAGAACCAAGAGACCATATCTCTTCTCAACTATTTCCGTACCCCTCCGCCCCTTTTCCAACTCCCCTTTATGCGTTGTCTTCATCTATTAGAATGTAAGTTTCTTGAGGGCAGAGACTGTTTTGCTTGATTCTGTGTCTATCTTTAGCAAGTGCTTGGCATATAGTAAGCCCTTAATAAATGGTTTATGTTTGTCCTTCATATATTGGTATTTCTTTGGAGTGTAAACTTCTATTGTCAATGCAGGTTGGCACCTTCTGTTGCCCAGAGAGAATTGCTTAGGATCACATGGCCAGTGTCTCAGAGGTAGTGCTTATACCCAGGTCTTCATGGGTTTGAAGCCCACTCTGTATCTATATACCATATCTTCAGCCTCATTGTCTGTCTGCCTATCTGTCTATCCAGAACAATTAGAATAGGACGAGAACTGAAAGATTGACAGTCGGGGTAATCAATGTATGAGGTCCAGCTGCTTTTTTGGTTGTAAATCCAAGAGGGTCAGGTTCAGTGGGACCATAAGCTCTCATTTGGGATGGAGGATCGGTGTCATTCCTTAGTTTTTGATTACTATCATCTATGGCAGTAAGGCAGTAATCTTTAAGAGTTTCAGGATAGAAGGTAGGAAGCAGGGGATCACAGTGCCCTATGTCATAGCATATCCCTTCAATACCCGATTCCTGCCCTATCCTGTGTTTCTCAGAAAAATGAATTATCTTTTTTTCTCTAGTTTCCATCTTGTCTTTCTCACATGCCCCTTCAAGGATCAAAAGTCATGGTAGAGCTGAAAATTTACTACTCTGAATAAAATCATCTGTCCAGCATTCCATTTCCTTCCCTCAATCCTCTTTGCTCCTTTTAGACATGACCAGAAGCACATTAGAAAGAAATCAATGGAAAACTTACTATAGGAGTGAAATTACATAAAGATTAAAACCATTATTATAATTCATAAATAAAATTATTTTAGATTACTTACAAAAATATCACTTGACCCCTAAGATATTTATAACCTTTTATCCATATCAAATAATAAGTTCAAATAAAATTATTGGTAGCTACGACTATTCAAAACATTCTCAACTACTATTTTATTCAAATTTGCATTTTTTGGTCTGAACCTGTGATTTCCCAACACCTGTTTGTGTTCCCCAAGGATCTATCCCAGGCCCTCCTTTTTTCCTCTCCCTATACTTTCTCTTGGTGACTTCACTTCATTAGCTCAAATGGGCTTAATACTCATCACTATGAAGATGACTCCATTTCTATATATCCAGTCCTAGTCTAGTCCTGAATCACCAACTCACCATCAGATATTTTGAACTAGATATCCTGTAAACATCCCAAACTCAATATTTCCAAAGCTGAATTCCTTATCTTTTCCTTCAAACCTACCACCCTTATAAATCTCCTTATTTCTGTCAAAGGGAAAACTGTCCTTCCAGTTACATAGTAGTTTACAGCTTTAGAGTAATTTTTGACTCAGCACTTCCCATATTTTTTTGCCTTCTCTCCAATCACAAAGCCACCATCCTAGTTCAGTCCTCATCCAGATCCATTGCAACAAACTCTAGTTTTGTGGCCCTGCCAAGAGTCTCTCCTCTCATCTGCCGTTCTCCTCAAAGCTGCCAAAGTGATATTCCAAAAGCACAAGAATAACAAGGTCAGCTCCCTACTTGATGAATTCCTTATTACCTCTAGGATCACAGACAAACTCTTCCTCTTAGCATTTAAAGCCTTTTATGGTCTGGCTCCAACTTATCTTTCCAGTTTTATCATACATTACCCTCCTTCAAACACTATGATTCAGCCAAACTGTCCTTACTATTCCTCACTCCATTTCCTCTCTGTGCCTTGGTACTGGCTGGGCTGAATGCTGAGAATATACTCCCTTCTCCCCTGCACCTTAGAATTCCTAGCTTCTTTCACCTTAAGCACTACTTCCTACATCAGGCTTTTACTGAATCCCTCCTAAAATTACCTTGTATTTTTTTGGTATATATATTTTATATATACTTGTCTCTGTATTCCTCCTTTATAGTGGGCAGAAATTGGACTTTCAGCTCACTCCGTTCTCCATCTATTGCTCTTCTTGGTTTCAACTCCACAAAACAAGGTGCCCATCCCAGGATAAGCTCACCACTTTCAGTCTCATCACCATGCTGCATGAGCCTTGGCTACTCAACACCTTCCCATTTCCCTCAGCCTCTTCCCCCCCTAATTGGAGTGCTAGAGGATGGAGTATTAAACTCCTCCCAAAACCTTCCTTTGTTGAGGACAGAAGTTGGAGTTCTAGCTCATTCCACTTTCCACCTGCAGCTCTGCCTAGTTTTACCCCCTCCCCTCCCTTTTCCAGCTTCCTTTTGTGTGTTGTCTTTTCCCATTAGATTATAAGTTCCTTGTGGGCAGGAACTATCTTTCCTTTTTTTCTTATTTGTATCCCCAGCCCTCAATATGTAGGGATTTAGTAAATGCTTGTAGATTAGTAGATGTAGTTAATCCCTGGTACTCATTAATCAACCAAATTTTTATTAAGCACCAGTTATGTTCCAGGTATTGTGCTAGGCTCTGAGGATACAAGTACAAAGAATAAAATAGCCCTACTTGCAAGGAATCTACATTCTGATCTTAGAGGGTGTAATGGAAATGCAAATTTAAAGATCTTCCCTGCCCCTAGCTTAAGTGCACCTGGAGCCTGTGGTGGGAGGCTTGTTTTTCAGGAAAGTCCATACCTTGATACTTTGTGATTGGGCAGTGGGTCCAGAAGGTTGTTACATTCTCTGAGCCAGGAGAAGGCTATATAAGCCCTGAGGAGAGGCTTTGCTTTGGGGCTCACTTTGAGAAGTGTTGTGTGATTTGACCAGATGAGACTCTGGGAAGCCGTTGTTGAGAGCCCCCCGGCTTTGAAAACCCAGATGTTGATGCTTCCCTCTCTGGTAACTGTGATTTGGTATTGATGCATGTAATGTTGGGACAGTTTGGAAGCCTGTCTGTAACTCTGAAGTTCTGTAACTCTGAAGTTCGGGGTGCTTACCTTTTTCCCCTGAACTAGGTAATGTGTGTTTGTTTGATTAAAGTAAGCTTGTTAACTGATTTTGAGTTGCTTTCCTTTTGAGAAGCAGATCTAAGAACCTATATTGGCAGCTACCCTGGGGATATTGGGGTGCTTGCTGCTACAGAGGGTTGCCTGGATCACTGGGAAGTTAAATGACTTGCCTGCCCATCATCCCTCAGACAGTATGAGTCAGAGACGAGACTTAAAACCAGATACTCCTGACTCCAAGGGTGGTTCTCTATTCTCCACATGGCTTTTCCAAATATCTCACAAAATGATCCACGAATGGTCTATTATCATTTTAAATTTATCAAAGTACAAAGTGAAGTTCTGTCTGCTAAGATAAAACTTCCTTCTCTTGCTACCACCCTTCACTCTCACTCTCACTTTTTTTTTTTTTTTTGCTTTTTGGAGGGCAATTAGGGTTAAGTGACTTGCCCAAGTTCACATAGCTAGTTGTTGGTTTTTGTGTGTGTGTGTGTGTGTTAGGTGTCTGAGTCTGGATTTGAACTCAGGTTCTCTTGACTCCAGGGATGGTACTCTATTCACTGTGCCACCCAGCTGCCCCCCACCACTCACTCTCTTAATCCCAGCTATCTCTGCCCTTTAATATCTGAACTCCCAATCTTTGCTGCTTTCCTTTTCTATAATTAACTAGCTCCCCTTTGTTCTAGACTTCTTCCTCTCACACTTCCCCATAATTTTATATACCTGGAAGCCTGGTTCCCCCGAAAAGACAATATATCCCTAGCCACCCTCTATCTTCTTTCCTCAAATCCCTAAACTAGTCTTTCTTTCTACCTTTCAGCAGTGGATGTCACCATTCTCCAATGATGATTTGGAAGTACTTGCCCAGGCTAACTAATGCTCTTGATTACATCACCTCCTATTTCCTGCCCCTTTTACATTTATTGTTGTCTCTTCTCATCTTCATTCTTTCTTCACTCCTCAGATTCCTCTTCACCAGCTATCATTCTTCCTAGTGCAGAAACCATGCCCTGGAGGACTTCACTTCTCATGCCCAGAACTCCTGATCTGAAGCTCCAGTTGTCTTTATTGACAGTTGAATCATTTGCTTACTACTTCTAGACCCAGACTTCAGCCATGCTTCACTTCAATCCCAAGACTTCTTATCAACTGTCAGGCTGCTTCACACATATCCCCTTTCACCATTTTCTCCCTTTTCTAGTTATGGAAATATAATCAAATTGACTATGACTGCTCCTGGAAAGAGTATATCAGCATCTCCTTGTGGCTCCCCTCATTATCTCTGAAACTTTCCAGACCAATTATTTCTGGACACAACTCTCCAATGTGTGTTCTCCACCCTCCTCTCCATTACAATGTAAGCTCCTCGAGAGCAGGAACCATCTTTGATTTTATTCTCTAGTATTCTCTAGTGCACATGGTACTTGGCACATGCTAAGTGCTTAATAAATGTTTTTTTTTTCATTCACTCATTCCCTGACATCTCCCTTTTATTCTCTTCTCAGTTGATATCAGTCATATATCCTTTGCCCACTATTTCCTCATTTCCTTGTCCTCATCATCCTTGTCAAGGCAACCCCCTCAATATGTGCCCTGTGTCTTGACTCATCCAGTCTTCCCAGCTGATTGTCATCTTATCTCACTCACTCCCAACATCAAACGCTATCTCTTGGTTCCTTCCATACTGCCTGCAAACATGCTCTCACTTGTCATCTTTAAGAACTCTCACTTGATCTGACTATTCCTGCTACCTACATTCCTACCTACTCTGTACCGTTCTAGGCTAAACTCCTTGTGATAACTGTCTATTCTGAGTGCCTCTACTTTTTTCTTTTCACTAACTTTTAAACTCTTTACAATCTGGTTTCTATCTCTATCAGTCAATTGAAACTACTCTCTTTGAAGTTACTTTAGTAAATTAGTAAATCTAATGGTCTTTTCTCAGTCCTCACTCTTCTTGAGCTCTCTGTGTCCTTTGGCACTTTCAATCATAGTCTTATATTAGATACTTTCTCCTCTCTAGGTTTTTTGTGACATTGCTGACAGTTCCTTCTCCATCTTCTTTGATGGATCTTCATCCAGGTGACAACCACTAATTGTGGGCATCCCCCTATTCTCAGTTCTGGATCCTCTTCTTTCTTTCCTATGTATTATCTGCCTAGCTCACCTCATCAGATCCCCTGGGTTCAATTATCATCTCTACAAGTGATTGTCAGATTTATATATCCAGTCCTAATCTTTATCCTGAGCTCAGGTCTCATACCACACACTGCCTTTTTAACATCTCAAAATGGGAGAGTGGCTAGGTGGCACAGTGAATAGAGCACCAGCACTGGAGTCAGGAAGACCTGAGTTCAAATCCTGCCTCAGACACTTAACACAAAAACTAGTTGTGTGATTTTGGGCAAGTCACTTAACCCCAGTTTCCCTACTTTCCCTGCTCTAAAAAAAAACAACACCATCTCAAAATGGATATTCCATAGGCATCTTAAACTCAATATATCCAAAAGAGCATTCGTTACCATTTCCCCAAGACCTTGTTCTCTTCTCTTCTTCCCAAATTTCCTAATATTACTAGGGATATCATCATCTTCCCAGTTCCCTAGGTTCCCAATCTTGGTGTTATCTTCGATTCCTCGTTCTCTCTCACTTCCCATATCTAATCAGTTGTCAAGCACTGTAAATTTCTTTTTTTGTTTGTTTTTGTTTTTTTTTGTTTGTTTGTTTTTTGGAGCGCTGTTGTGGTTAAATGATTTTCCCAAGGTCACATGGCTAGTAAGTGTTAAGTGTCTGAGGCCAAATTTGAACTCAGGTCCTCCTGACTCCAGGGCCGGTGCTCTATTCATTCCGCCACATAGCCACACCAAAAACACTGTAAATTTCTCTCTCTATCACATCTTTCATATGTTCTTCTTTCCCTCTTCTGACACTGCCACTCCCCTAGTGCAGGTGCATTCAATTCACACTATCACCAACCTTCCTAGCTGGTCTCCCTTCTTCAGGTGTCTCCCCACTCCAATCTATCCTCCACTCAGCTGTCAAATTGACCTTCCTAAAACACAGGTCTCACCATATCACCTCCTACTCAAGCAACTCTAGTGGTTCCCTATTACCTTCTGGATGAAATATAAAATTCTCTTTTTGACTTTTAAAGCCCTTCAGAACTTGACCCCTTCCTACTTTTCCAGTCTCTCTTATACTTTATTCCTTCCATGTACTCTTCAGTCCAATGATACTGATCTCCTTACTCTTCTTTGGAACACAATACTTCATATACTGACTATGCCTTTTCATTGTCTGTCCCCCTACATACAATAGTTACCTCAACCTCATTGTCTTAGATAAAACAGATGTCTTTTAACAATTGTAAAAATATTTGTTCACCTCCTCTTCTTTCCTGCCCTTTAACAGGGATTGTTTTCTTATTCCAATTAAAAAAAAAAAACTTGCCAGCTACATGGCAAGCATTTTTCCAGAAACTACCCTTTTCCCCTTAATTGATTTTCCCCATTCTCTATATTTATTTCCTGTGAAAGGTGTTAATTTTCTATCTTAAACTGGTGCAAAATGTTACTGGTTAGCTGTGTACTTTAAGCAAATGTGAATAAGTATAAAGGCAAACCTGTGCTCTGGGAAGCTGGAGCTGCTATCAGTGAGCAGTCTTCTTTAGCTTCTTAAATACTTGAAATGGACACTTGGGGGTAATCGAATCAGGAAGCGTTTATTAGCTGGCTGGTGGCAGACCTAGGAATTAAGTCCCAGGAGCTGCCCCGAACCCCAGTAGACACACAGGTTAAATAGTCAAAAACCACCATTGTATCAGGAGTAACAACCTGAATGGGGCAGACTGGTCAGGCAAGATATCATGCAGGAGCAGGACATGGGCTGGGGCACACTAGATAAAGCAGGCTGTTCAACTATCAAGCCAAGGGGAGGAGTCCTGGGTTCCAGGAATCCAGGATACAAAGATGGGCCCCTCGTAAGCGGGTGAAATGTCAGGGCTTACTACTTCATACTTTTCTTTTCATTTTGGCCTTTCAAGTTATTCAACCCCTAGGTAGTGAAATCTAGTTGGAGGTTGAGATTCTCTCTGGGTTCTCCAGGAAACCAGGTTGAGAAATTCCCCGATTTCTTCCAAAATAATATTCTTTTTTTAAAAATTAATTTATTAGTTTAGTTTCAGTTAACAAGATTCAATTCCATAGTTCCTTGATTTTCAAATTTCCTTTACTTCCCTCCCCCCAACCCCCACGACAGCTTATAGCCCAGTATAGGATCTGCAAATACATTCATATTAGACATTAGTCCAATTACAAAGGTGTATTGTACTAGGTGGGATGAAAAATGGTAAAGAAGAAATAAAAGCAAACAACGAAAAGAAAAAGATCAATTAGTTTGCTTCCATCAGGATTCAAGCTCAGTTCTTTCTAGCTATATATCTGGATGTCACATTTCTCTCCTTCATGAGTCTTTCGGGATTGACTTATATCACTGCACTGCTGAAAAGAGTCCAATCTGTCATAGTTGGTTATAACACATATGATGTGTCTGTGATTGTATATACATTTCTTCTGATTCTACTCTTCTTGGTCAGCATCAGTTTGTATAAGCCTCTCCAGGTAAATATGAAATCTGTCTCCTCATTTCTTATAGCACAATAATATTCCATTACATTCATATGATCTCCTTGAGATATAACCCTAGAAGTATTGCTGGGTCAAAGGGTATGAAATTATTTATAGCCCTTTGGGTATAATTCCAGATTGCTCTCCAGAATGGTTGGATCAGTTCACAACTCCACCAGAAACGCATTAGTGTTCCAATTTGCCCACAACCTCTCCAGCATTTGTCATTTAACTTTTTTGTCATCTTAGCCAATCTGACTGGAGAGATATGGTATCTCAGAGTTGTTTTGATTTGCATTTCTCTAATCAATAGTGATTTAGAGCATTTCTTCATATACTTATAGATATCTTTAATTTCTTTCTCTGAAAACTGCCTGTTCATATCCTTTGACCATTTATCAACTGGGGAATGACTTGTATTCTTATAGATTTGACTCAATTCTCTGTATATTTTAGAAATGAGTCCTTTATCAGAGACATAGGTTGTAAAAATTCTTTCCCAATCTCCCTTGATTTTCTCCCTTTCCCAATCTCCTCTTGATCTTGGTTACATTGGTTTTGTTTGTACAGAAGCTTTTCAATTTAATGTAATCAAAATTATCCATTTTGCATTTTATAATGCTCTCTAATTCTTGTTTGGTCCTAAAGTCTTCCCCTCTCCACAAATCTGTCAGGTAAACTATTCCTTGCTTTCCCAGATTGCTTACAGTATCATCCTTTATACCTAGATCATGAACCCATTTAGACTTGATTGTGGTATATGGTGTTAGATAATGGTCTATGCCCAGTTTCTGCCATACTATATTCCAGTTTTCCCAGCAGTTTTTGTCAAATAGTGCATTCTTATCCCAAAAACTAGGGTCTTTGGGTTTATCAAACAATAGATCACTATACTGGTTGATTGTAAATCTCGTGCGTCCAATCTATTCCATTGATCCACTACTCTACTCCTCTGCCAGTACCAAGCAGTTTTGATGACTGCAGCTGTATAATACAGATTAAAATATGGCATAGCTAGTCCACTTTCCATAGCATTTCTTGTCATTAATTCCCTTGATATTCTAGACTGTTTGTTTTTCCAAATAAATTTTGTTATTATTTTGTCTAACCCTAAAAAGTAGTTTTTTGGTAAACTGATTGGTACGGCACTAAATATATAATTTAGCTTGGGTAAAATTGTCATTTTTATTATATTAGCTCGACCCAGCCACGAGCAATTGATATTTTTCCAATTAGTTAGATCTGACTTTATTTGTGTGGGAAGTATTTTGTATTTGTGATCATATAGGTTCTGGCTTTATTTTGGCAGATAGATTCCCAAATATTTTATAATGTCTACAGTGACTTTAAATGGGATTTCTCTTTCTACCTCTTGCTGTTGAGTTTCATTAGAGATATACAGGAATGCCAAGGATTTGTGTGGGTTTATTTTATATCCTACAACTTTGCCAAATTTATTTCTTGTCTCAAGTAGTTTTTTACTTGATTCTCTAGGATTCTCTAAGTATATCATCATATCATCTGCAAAGAGTGATAGCTTGGTCTCTTCCTTGCCTAATTTGATTCCTTTGATTTCTTTTTCTTCTCTAATTGCTACTGCTAACATTTCTAGTACCAGATTGAATAAGAGGGGTGATAGTGGACACCCTTGTTTTACTCCTGATCTTATTGGAAATGGTTGCATATAATACTTGCTGGTGGTTTTAAATAGGTGCTATCTACTATTTTAAGGAAGGCTCCATTTATTCCTATACTTTCTAGTGTTTTTAATAGGAATGGATGTTGTACTTTGTCAAAAGCCTTTTCTGCATCTATTGAGATAATCATGTGGTTTCTGCTAGTTTTATTGTTGATATGCTCAATTATACTGATGGTTTTCCTAATATTAAACCATCCTTGCATTCCTGGAATATATCCCACCTGATCAAAGTGTATTATTTTTGTGATAAGTTGTTGGAGTCTTTTAGCTAATATTTTATTTAAAAATTTTGCATCTAAATTTATGACGGAAATTGTTCTATAATTTTCTTTCTCTGTTTTATCTCTTCCTGATTTAGGAATCAGTACCATATTTGTGTCATAGAAAGAGTTTGGTAGGACTCCTTCTTCACTAATTTTCCCAAATAGTTTGAAGAGTATTGGAATCAATTGTTCTTTAAATGTTTGATAGAATTCACTAGTAAAAGCATCTGGCCCTGGAGATTTTTTCCTAGGGAGTTCATTGATGGCTTTTTGATTTCTTTTTCTGACATGGGAGTATTTATGTAATTCACTTCCTCTTCAGTTAATCTGGGCAACTTGTAATTTTGTAAATATTCATCCATTTCACTAAGATTGTCATATTTATGTGCATACAATTGGGAAAAATAATTCCTCATTATTTTTTTATTTCCTCTTCATTGGAGGTAGATTCACCCTTTTCATTTTTGATACTCATAATTTGGCTTTCTTCTTTCTTTTTTTTTATCATATTGACTAAAGGTCTATCAATTTTATTGGTTTTTTCATAAAACCGGCTCTTAGTTTTATTTATTAATTCAATAGTTTTCTTAATTTCAATTTTATTAATCTCTCCTTTGGTTTTCTATATTTCTAATTTAGTACAAAATTGGGGATTTTCAATTTGTGCTTTTTCTAGCTTTTTCAATTGAATATCCAATTCATTGACCTCCCTTCTCTCTGCTTTAATCAAGTATGCACTCAGGGCTATAAAACTTCCCCTAAGAACTGCCTTTAATGCATCCCACAAATTTTGGTATGTTGTCTCATTATTATCATTCTCTTGAATGAAATTATTGATTGTTTCTATAATTTCTTGTTTGACCCACCCATTCTTTGGGATTAAATTGTTTAATTTCCAATTAGTTTTTAGTCTATCTTTCCCTGGCCCTTTATTGCATATAATTTTTATTGCATCATGATCTGAGAATGATGCATTTAATATTTCTGCCTTTCTGCACTGAATTGTGAGGTTTTTATGCCCTAGCACATGTTCTATTTTTGAGTATGTACCATGCACTGCTGAGAAGAAAGTAAATTCCTTTTTATCCCCATTCAGTTTTCTCCAGAGATCCATCATATCTAGTATCTCTAAAATTCTATTCACCTCCTTAACTTCTTTCTTCCTTATTTTGAGGTTAGATTTATCAAGTTCAGAAAGGGGGAAATTAAGGTACCCCACTAGTACAGTTTTGCTTTCTATTTCTTCCTCTAATTCCTTTAATTTCTCCTCTAGGAATTTGGATGCTATATCACTTGGTGCATATATATTAAGTAATGATATTGCCTCATTCTCGATGGTGCCTTTTAGTAGGATATAGTTTCCTTCCTTATCTCTTTTAATTAGATCTATTTTTGCTTTTGCTTTATCTGAGATAACTATTGCTACCCCTGCTTTTTTTACTTTAGCTGAGGCATAATAAATTCTACTCCAATCTTTTACCTTTACCCTGTGGGTATCCCTTTGTTTCAAATGTGTTTCTTGAAGACAGCATATTGTAGGATTATGGTTTTTAATCCATTCTGCTATCTGCCTCTATTTTATGGGAGAGTTCATCCCATTCACATTCACAGTAATGATGACTGTCTCTTCCCCTCCATCCTCTTTCCTCTCCTGTTTATGTTTTTGTTTCTTCCTTCTCCCTTCCCCTCCTTGAAGTTTTCCCTTTTGACTGCCCCCTCCCTCAGTGTTCCCACCTGGTGACCCCCCTTCTTAACCTACCCTCTCCCCTTACTACTATTTCCCTCCCCTCTAATCCCCCCTTTAGTCTCCTCTTTTTCAACCCCCCTTCCCTTTCCACTACTATATGACATAATAAATTTTTATACTTATCAGAGTAAGTTATTCCCTGTTTGACTCCAAACCAATGAGAGTAAATTTCAAATAGTGCTCCTCTCCCTCCCTCCTTTTCCTCTATTTAATGAATTTATATGTCTATTCACATTAGAATCTTAAACTTCACTGATTAAGTTGATCCCTCTTTGAACCAGAACCAGTGAGAATAGTGTTTAAATGATGTTCCTCTCCCTCTTTCTTTCCCCTCTACTATGGTGTGTTTTAATGCCTCTTCACTGGCATATTTTACCTTTTCCTATCTCATCCTTTCCCTTTTCCCATTACAGTCCCTTTGATCCCCTTAATAGGTTTTTTTTAAGTCTTCAGGTTAGTGCATTCATACCCACACCCTCTATCTAAGTATAACCCTTTTGAAGGTCATGATAATCATAAAAATTTCCATATTGAGAGTTATCAGGTCCACATATAGGGATGTGCACAATTTGCTCTTGTTGCATCCCAAGTAATGAGCATGTGTGTATGAGTGTGGATGTGTGCACATATGTATGTGTGAGTCTGTGTTTTCCTTGTTTACCTTTTTATGTCTTTCTTGAGTCTTGTAATTGGAGATCAAATTTTCCATTGAATTCTGGCTTTTTCATCAGGAAAGATTGGAAGTCCCTTATTTCATTAAACGACCACCTCCTTGCCTGAAAGATTATGCTCAGTTTTGCTGGTTAGTTAATCCTTGGTTGTAGTCCTAGCTCTTTTGCCCTATGAAATATCAAATTCCATTCCCTCTGCTCTTTTAATGTAGAAGCTGCTAGATCCTGTGTGATCCTAACTGTAGTTCCTCGATATTTGAATTGTTTCTTTTTGGCAGCTTGCAGAATTTTTTCCTTAATCTTGTAATTCTGGAATTTGGCTACTATATTTCTTGGAGTTTTCAATTTGGGATCTCTTTCAGGAGGAGTCTGGTGAATTCTTTCTCTAACTATTTTATCTTCTGGTTCCAGGACCTCAGGACAGTTTTCTTTGATAATCTCTTGGAGGATGTTGTCTAGGCTGCTCTTTTCATCATGGCTTTCTGGTAGACCAATAATTCTTAAGTTATCTCTCCTGGATCTGTTCTCTAGGTCAGTTGTATTTCCAGTGAGATATTTTACATTTTCTTTTTCAGTCTTCTTGTTTTGTTTGATTGACTCCTGCTGCATCATAGAGTTCTGAGTTTCAATTTGATTCATTCTAATTTTTAGCAAATTATAGTCTTCAGTTAGTTTTTGAAGGTCCTTTTTTAGGGAGGTATTTTCTCCAATTACTTCATTAATTTTACTTTTTAAGGATTTGTTTTCTTCACTGAGACTTTTTTCCAAGTTGGTCACTACCTCCCTGATTTGGTCTTTAAACTCTTTCTTAAGCTCCTCCAAGAATGCTATTTGGGCTTGAGACCAGTTCATATTTCCTTCTGTGGTCTCAGGTGTGGGTAGAGAGTCCAAATTGTCCTGTGTATTTGGTTGTTCTTGACCTACATAGTAAGCTTGGATCGACTTTCTTGCCTTCCCCTTCTCCTTCTCAGCTTCCTTCCTTCCCATTGTGATTACCTATTTCTTAATTTCTCAAGCTATGAGCTAAGGCCTGCTTGTTGACTTTGAATTCTGTAGCCTCTGGGTGTCTAGTTTGTGGCTAAGGCAGGAATGTCAGAGAGGAATGTAGATGGCATTGAGTAGTCTGTGGAGGTGAATTGATTTCTGCCTCTATACTTCTGGGCTATAAGCAGGCTTTTGTTGGTGAGGTGAGGTGGGGCTTGTTGGGACCCCACCCTCTCTTCTCTTCAGAGTCCTGGTTGTCTCAGTTACACCCCTTCTTGGAGACTCCCAAGCCTGAGGCTATTTCCATTAACTTGGGATTTCAATCTGGGTGGGAGACTTATCTTTGGGTTTTCTACTTCATGAAGGAGGGATGGGAGGATCAGAGCAACTAGAATTTACTTTGCCATTCTAGCCCCTATATTATACAGGCTGGCAGTTTCTAAACTTCCAGGCTGGGGGCTGATAGCTGCAGGAGAAGCTGCTATCTCTGCTGGGGGCTGACTCTCCTACCTGGCTCCAATGATTCCTCCTGTCCCCTCATGAGATGAAGGTGAGATAACTGCGATTAGTCCTTGGTAAGTCTGCAGGCTGGGGCTTCTTCTGCTTGTCTGCTCTTAAGTCTGAGCTGTGCAGACCCTACATGCTCTGTGCTTGTCCTGTCTGGACGCACTGGGCAATTTCCTGGGCTGTATTCTGCCACGATCAATCTCCAAGTGGATTTTGTCACTCCAGAATCCCTTCAGATTCACTTTTTAAGGTTTAGTGACTGAGGAGCTTAGCGAAGTTACTGCTTCTTTTACGCCATCTTGGCTCCACCCACCAAAATAATATTCTTAATAATAATATTCTTGAGAATTGGAAAGGAAAAGGAAATATAAGGAAAGCTGAGCACCACAAAATTGATGCTTTCAAATTGTGGTGCTGGAAAAGACTTTTGTGAGTCCCTTGGACGTCAAGGAGATCAAATCAGATAGTACTTAAAGAAATAAATTCAGACTATTCATGGGAAGGTCAAATACTAATACTTTGGCCACATATTGAGAAGACAGAAGTTATTGGAAAAGACATTGATATTGGGAAAGATTGAAGGTAGAAGGAGAAGGGGATGGCAGAAGATGAAATGGATAGAGAGTGTCTTGGAAACAATAAACATGAGCTTGGACAGATTTTGAGTGATAGTGGAGGACAGAAAGGTGTGCTATGGTCCATGAGGTTGCAAACAGCTGGCCATGACTGAATGACTGAACAACAATATTCTTGAGATTCAGGTCTAATCATGCTGCTACCTCGCTCAAAAATTTTCAGTTGTTAACTACTGGATAAATACAAGCCCTTCAGACTGTCAATAAAAGCCCTCTATTATCTGATTTCAAATGGCCTTCTTAAGTAAAGTAATAGAAATATATTACTCCTTTTCATTCACTCTATATTCTGACAGAGTAGATGGTGATTTATGTCTTTAATCAGAGGTGTCCTCCAAGACTGAAATATGCTTCCCTCTCTCTTCCAGAGATCCTTAGAACCCTGGGCTTTCCTCAAGAGTCAAAGCAACCCAGTACCAGGAGCTTTTCCTAACTCCCTTTATCCTTCTGTCCCCAGTTATAGCTGTTTTATTCTATTGTATTTATTTAGCTTTGAATCTGTATCTCCCCTCAGGGACAGTTTCATTTTTGTATTTGTGTCTCCAACACTTTGCCCACAGTAGGTGCTCAATTATTTTTTCTTTTCTTTTTTTTTTCATCATAATTTAATTAATTTTTTTCCTTACATTTTAAGTTCCAAACTGTCTTCCTCACTCCCTCCCCATCCTACACTAGAGAAAGCCACCATTTGCTGCAGATTTATAAATATACATAAAACCATACTATGCATACTTCTATTTATCAGTTCTTTTTTTTTTTTTTTTTGGAGATGGATAGCATTTTCATTCATAGGTCCTTTATAGGTGATTTGAGAATTTATAATACTCAGAATAAGTTTGCAATTCACAATTATTCTTTGAACAGTATTGCTGTTACTGTATATAATATTCTCTAGGTTCTGCTCACTTCACTTTTCATTTTTTCCTGAGTGTCTTTCCATGTTTTTCTAAAATCAACCAGCTCATCATTTCTTACAGCACAGTAGTATTCCATTACAATCATACCCCACACAACTTGCTTAGTCATTCCCCAATTGATGGGCATCTCCTCAATTTCCAAGGTGCTTAATAATTTTTGTGGAGTTGAGTAGCTAAGTAGAAACATGCTTCACTTTTGTTCACTTTTGTCCTTTGGGATGAGATCTGGAGTGACATATAACATTTTCTCAGCACAATCCTGCAACAAATAAGAGGCAGTATGGAACCGATTAGAGCAGTATTTCTCCAGGTAGTTATCCACTGTGGCCCAAAAGCTTATCAAAAGTGTCAGGCATGATGATTTGTTGTCTGGAAGAATTTCTGAGCATGAGATCTCATTATCTTTGGTTTTCCTTCAAGGCAAAAAGATCATTCCACAAGCAAGAAGAGTGATCTTATTCTCTGTCTTGCTTATTTTCTCATTATTCTCTACCTTTTTATGGTAGCTGACTATATTAATCTTCACAGCTCTCTATTCACCTTCCTTCCTACTCCATGAAAAATGAGAAGGAACATAGATTTAGAGTTGGAAAGATCTTAGTTCATTCCCCACCCTCACTTTACACATGAGAAAACTGTGGCCCAGATGTCAAGTGAATTGTCCAAGATCAAGTAATAAATGATAGAGTCAGGATATGAACCCAGGGCCTCAAACTCCAAGGATCATGCTTCTGACAGTGGCATCAAAAGAGATCTACTCTTTCCCAGTGTAAGCAGATGAGATACACAATAATAGAAAACTCCTCCCTACACTCCATTGGATACTTAGTTTTTACTACTTACCCTCCTCATCTCCTTTTCTCTACCACTACTCATGCCCAAGGTGAGGTGAGACTTTTGGTGGGAGACTGGTAGCACTAAGGAAAAGGTAGCAGGAAGAGTTGGGGAGGGGGGAAATAAAAGGTGGGTGGATGGATTGGACTACACTATGGAGTCTTTTGTCCTGTCAAGATGGTTCCTGGAAAGTTTAAGAAATGACAAATTAGCATAATGAGTCTGGGAGCAGGGGATATATAAATTCTCTCTGCGACTTTGCCCACACTTTGTAACTTCTCTGTGCCCAATGTTAGTCTGTGCTGTCCCTCACAGATGGGCTTAAAAATGATCATAGGAACATAGGAAAGGAAATAGAAATCATAAAAATTATTTAAAGCCAGAAAGAACTTTAAAGGCCATCTTGTACAACCTCATTTTACAGATGAGGAAACCGAGGCATAGAACATTTCCTTAATTTGTCCAAGGTCACAAGGGGGCAGGAATTAGAACTGAACTGGGCATGAGTAGTGGTAGAGAAAAGAAGATGAGGAGGGTAAGTAGTAAAAACTAAGTATCCAATGGAGTGTAGGGAGGAGTTTTCTGTTATTGTGTATCTCATCTGCTTACACTGGGAAAGAGTAGATCTCTTTTGATGCCACTGTCAGAAGCATGATCCTTGGAGTTTGAGGCCCTGGGTTCATATCCTGACTCTATCATTTATTACTTGATCTTGGACAATTCACTTGACATCTGGGCCACAGTTTTCTCATGTGTAAAGTGAGGGTGGGGAATGAACTAAGATCTTTCCAACTCTAAATCTATGTTCCTTCTCATTTTTCATGGAGTAGGAAGGTGAATAGAGAGTTGTGAAGATTAATATTGTCAGCTACCATAAAAATGTAGCGAATAATGAGAAAATAAGCAAGACAGAGAATAAGATCACTCTTCTTGCTTGTGTAATGATCTTTTTGCCTTGAAGGAAAACCAAAGATAGTGAAATCTCATGCTCAGAAATTCTTCCAGACAACAAATAATCATTTCTTACAGCACAGTAGTATTCTGTTACAATCATACCCCTCAAGCTTTCTTGACTCCAAAGTCAGTGTTCTTTCCACTGCACCATACTGTCTTGTTATTGATGACAAGATATAAAAGTCTTTGAGCTGCTTTCATGAAGAGTCCACATAGATTTCTTTTTATTTTTTTTTCCAAATGCTTTATTAACTTCTGGTTTACATCATTTCCATCAGATTTTGAGTTACAATTTATTCCCCATTTTTCCCCTACCCACTACCCCAGAATAACAGTCATACAGGATATCCCCTCATTCAATCTGCTCTCTCCCATCTCTTCTCCCATACCCCCTTCCGCTTTTCCAATAGGGCGAGGTGAATCCCTGTACCTCATTGCCTGCACATGTTATCTCCCAATTATATGCAAAATAGTATTAATCATAGTATTTATATATATATATATATATATACACATATATATATATACACATATATATACATATATATATATTTTAAATTGATTTTAAAAGGAAGATAAGCCACTCAGTATATGCTGTACATATGTAGCTATGCAAAACATTACCCCAGAAGATATATTGTAAAAGACTGACTATATTTCCCTCCCTCTCATCCCATCTTCACCTTGTCCACTCCCCATCTTGATCCTGTCCCTTTTCAAAAGTGGGTGCTTCCAACATCCCTCCCCCTCAGCCCGCCCTCCCCTCCACCACCTTCCACCATCCCCTTCCCCCCCACACTCCTGTAGGGTGGGACACCCTATTTAGTATGCATTTCATTCTCTCCTTGGTCCAAATGCAATGAGAATAAGGTTTTGCCTTTTTGCCTTCCTGTTCTTCCCCTACCCAGCAACCATCTTTCCCTGCCTCCTCTACACTAAACAGTTCACCCCATTGTCTCTCCCCATTCCCCCTCACCACATTACTCTCTCACCTCTTAACCTCACCTTTTAAGTATCATCCCTTCCTATTAAATTCGACCTGTGCCCTCTATCTCTGTGTACCTGAAAATATATATGCACACATTCACATATGTATTCATATGCCCATATACCCTTCTTCAACTATTTTCATACTGAGAAAAGTTTCATCAGTTACAGTTATTGTTTTTCCCTGTAGGAATATAAATAGTGGGGGGCGGAGCCAAGATGGCGGAGTAGAAACAGCTCATCCAAGCCACTCTGCCCCCAGATTCCCCCCAAACTATTTAAAAGGGGACTCTGAACAACTTCTGGAGCCCCAGCACCCACAGAACGACACAGAAAAGCTAACCTCCCGCTGAGGACAGCCCAGCAGCCCTGCAGAAAGGACCAGCATAGTGGTCTGGGACCTGGCAGCTCGCAGTGCACAGAGCGTGGGGAGCCGAGCCGAGCCCAGGTCTGCTTGAGCCGAGGTTTTAGCCCCAGGGCGGCAGGGCCAGCAGCCGGATGGAGGAACCCCAGAACACCAGGAGCTGTGGCAACTCCAGAATTATCAACATAGACATGTCTAGGACAAAGTGAGAGGTTAGTGCCCTATGGACTTTGGGACCAGTATTTAGGGAATGCGTCGGCTCCCTCCCCTGGGGGCTAGAAGCCACTGAGGAGACATGCCATTTTGTAGTTTTCAGAGGCAGCTCCAGCTCCCAGCCTGCAAATTGTAGGGAGATCCAGCAATCAGTCTTGGGGGGTAATCGCTCTTGCTTTAACCTCCATGGATCTGGATTGTGATCTAGGGTGGAAGTTGTGGGTTGGTTTACAGCTTGCCAGAAACGGAAGTTGCCCCCCACATATTCAGGACAAAAATTCCTCTATCTGGCCTTAAAGGCATAGTGTGGCAACAAGCCCAAAAGTCAAGTAATTAAATGGCAACATGCCAAGGCAAAGGAAACAGAAAAATGCAACCCTAGACTCCTATTTTGGGGGCATAGAGCAGGAAAAGGACTGTGAGGTCAGAAGTCCTGCTCCAAAAGCTGCAGGGGAAAACATGAGCGGATTGCAGGCCATAGAGGACCTTAAGAAGGACTTTAAAAATCAAATAAAAGAAGTGGAGGAAAAATTGGAAAGAGAAATGAGAAGGATGCAGGAAAAGTATGAAATGAGGGTCAACAGCCTGACTGAGGAAAACAACACCTTAAAAAATAGACTAACTCAAATGGCAAAGGAGGCCCAAAAGGCAATGAGGAGAAGAATGCCTTAAAAAGTCGAATTTGCCAGATGGAAAAAGAATCTCAAAAGTTCACTGAGGAGATTCATTCCTTCAGAGTTAGACTGGAGCAAATGGAAGCTAATGACTTTATGAGAAATCAAAATGCTGTTAAGCAGATCCAAACAAATGAAAGAGTAGAAAGCAATGTGAAATATCTCATGGGAAAAACCACTGACCTGGAAAATAGATCCAGGAGACAATTTTAAAATTATTGGACTACCTGAAAGCCATGATCAAAGAAAGAACCTAGAAATCACCCTTCAAGAAATTCTCAAGGAAAATTGCCCTGATGTTTTAGATCCAGAGGGCAAAATAGAGGTTGAAAGAATCCACAGATCACCTCCTGAAAAAGATCCAAAAAGAAAACTCCCAGGAATATTATAGCCAGGTTCCAGAATCCCCAGATCAAGGAGAAAATACTACAAGCAGCCAGGAAGAAACAATTTCAATATTGTGGAAACACAATCAGAATAGCCCAGGACCTGGCAGCTTCTACACTGAGGGATCGAAGGGCATGGAATATGATATTCCAGAGGACAAAAGAACTGAGAATGGGGTCGGCTAGGTGGCACAGTGAATAGAGCGCCGGCCCTGGAGTCAGAAGGACCTGAGTTCGGAGCCGGCCTCTGACACTTAATCCACACAAACAAAAACCTAGCCATGTAACCTTGGGCAAGTTACTTAACCCCAATTGCCCTAAAGGGGTGACTAGGTGGCGCAGTGAGTAAGAGCGCTGGCCTCGGAGTTGGGATGACCCGAGATCAGATCCGGCCTCAGAAAATGAGCACCCACACATAAATAATGACTAGGCGTGTAACCTTGAGCAAGTTACTTGACCCCAATTGCTTTAAAAAAAAAAAAAGAACTGAGAATGAACCCAAGGGTCACCTACCCAGCAAAACTGAGTATTTTGTTTCAGGGGAAAATATGGTCATTCAGTGGAATAGAGGACTTTCAAGCATTCTTGAGGAAAAAACCAGAATTGAATAGAAAATTTGACATCCAGACACAAGAAGGAAGAGATGCCTGAGAAGGTAATCAGGGAAAAGAAATCAAAAGGAACTTATCAAAGTTGAATTATTTACATTCCTATATGGAAAAGCAATAACTGTGACTGATGATATCTTTCTCACTGTGAAAATAATGGAAGAAGGGGGTGTGGTCATATGAATACATATGTGAATGTGTGTGTATATGGTTACAGTTATATATGGATAGAGGGCATAGGTTGAATCTGTTGGGAAGGGAGAATACTCAAGGGATGAAATTATGAGGTGAGAGAGGAAAGTGGCAAGAGGAGATGGGGAGAGACAGGGTAGGGTAAACTATCTCATGTAGAAGAAGCAAGGGGAAGTGGTTACAAGGGAGAGGGAGAATAGGAAGGAAAAAAAAAGGCAAAACCACATTCTCATTGAATTTGGTTCAGGGAGAGAATGACATAAATACTAAATGGGATATCTCAACCTGCAGCAGAATAGGGGGAAGGGGGATGAGAGGAGGGATGATGGATGGGAGGGCATCCTTGCGGTGAGGGGAGGTTGGAAGTACCCACTATAGAAGAGGGACAGGATCATGTAGGGAATGGACCAGGTGGGGGGTGGGATGAGTGGGAGGGAATTATAAGCAGCCTTGTACAATATATCTACTATGAGAATGTTTTGCATAGCTAGACATGTACAACATATACTGAATTACTTATCTCCCCAGAGGGAATGGGTTACAAGGGAGGAAGGAAATGGATCTGAAATTTGAGGTCTTAATTAAATGTTTCAAATATATATAAATACTGTTATTAATACTCTTTTGCTTATAATTGGGAGATAAGATGTGCAGGCATTGGGACACAAAGATTCACCTTCCCCTAATGGAACAGTCGAAGGGGGTATGGGAGAAGGTATGGGAGAGAGCAGACTGGAGGAAGCGATATCTTATGGGACTGCTATTCTGGGAGGTTGGGTAGGGGAATAATGGGGGGAAAATGATTGTAACTCAAAATCTGGTGGAAATGAATGATGTAAAACAGAAGTTAATAAAGCATGTGTTTAAAAAAAAAGGAATATAAATAGTTCAACTTTGATAAGTTCATAGTGATTTCTTTTCCTTGTTTACCTTCTCAAGGATCTCTTGCTTCTTGTATCTGAATGTCAAATTTTCTATTCAACTCTGTTTTTTTCCTCAAGAATGCTTGAAAGCCCTCTATTTCACTGAATGACCAAATTTTCCCCTGAAACATGACACTCATTTTTGCTGAATAGCTGATTCTTGGTTTTAATCCCAGGTCCTTTGACCTGCAGAATATCATATTCCATGCCCTTCAATCCCTCAGTGTAGAAGCTGCCAGATCCCATGTTAACCTGATTGTGTTTCCACAATATTGAAATTGTTTCTTCCTGGCTGCTTGTAATATTCTCTCTTTGATCTGGGAATTCTGGAACCTGGCTACAATATTCCTAGGAGTTTTCTTTTTGGGATCTTTTTCAGGAGGTGATCTGTGGATTCTTTCAATCTCTGTTTTGCCCTCTGGTTCTAAAACATCAGGGCTATTTTCCTTAAGAATTTCTTGAAGAATGATTTCTAGATTCTTTCTTTGATCATGGCTTTCAGATAGTCCAATAATTTAAAAATTATCTCTCCTGGATCTATTTTCCAGGTCAGTGGTTTTTCTCATGAGATATTTTACATTGCCTTCTATTCTTTCATTTTTTTGATCTGCTTAAAAGTATCTTGATTTCTCTTAAAGTCACTAGCTTCCATTTGCTCCAGTCTAATTCTGAAGGAATGAATCTCCTCAGTGAGCTTTTGAAATTCTTTTTCCATCTGGAAAATTTGGCTTTTTAAGGCATTCTTCTCCTCATTGCCTTTTTGGGCCTCCTTTGCCATTTGATTTAGTCTATTTTTAAGGTGTTATTTTCCTCAGTCAGGCTGTTGACCCTCATTTCATACTTTTCCTGCATCCTTCTCATTTCTCTTCCCAATTTTTCTTCCACTTCTCTTATTTGATTTTTAAAGTCCTTCTTCTCTCATTGCCCTTTTGGGCCTTCTTTGCTATATGAGTTAGTCTATTTTTTAAGGAGTTATTTTCCTCAGTTGACTCTCATTTCATACTTTTCTTGCATCTTTCTCATTTCTCTTCCCAATTTTCCCCCCACTTCTTTTATCTGCTTCTTAAGGTCCTCTATGGCCTGTAGCTAGCTCATATTTTCATTTGGGGCTTTTGGTGCAGGAGTTCTGACCTCACAGTCCTCCTCCTGTTCCATACTTCGATTCTCTTTGCCCCCAAAATAGGAGTCTAATGTTGAATTTTTCTGTTTATTTTGTTTCCTTTGCCTAGGCATGATGCCACTCAATTACTTGACTTTTGGGCTTGTTGCCACAGTAGGACTTTGCCACTAGCCAGTGGAACTTCCATCCTAAACGTTGGGGTTTTCTCAGATTCTGGAGGTATTAGTTGGGTGGCCTCTGTGAAGTCTCCACACACTCTGGCAAGCCGGTCACACACCCAAAGACCTCCACTCCAGACCACAATCCAGATCCAAGAAGGGTAAAGCAAGAGCAATTACCCCACAGACTGATCGCCAGATCCCCCTACAGTCCACAGGCCAAGAACTGATGCTGCAACGGGTCAAGGTGGCAAGCTGCACTGGCTTCTCAGCAGCTTCTCACCCCCAGGGGAAGAAGCCGATGCATTCTCCCAACCAGTCCCAAAGTCCATAGGGCACTGATCTCTCACTTTGTCCTAGGCGTCTATGTGTTGATAATTCTGGAAATGCCACAGCTCCTGGTGTTCTGGGGTCCCTCCAGCTGGCTGCTGGTCTGGCCACCCTTGGGCTAAAACAGTGACTCACGGGGGCTTGGCCAGAACACTGCGCTGGCAGCTCATAGAACACTGTGCTAGTGGCTCTCAGAGCACTGCGCTAGGTGCTCCCTGCTGGGCTGCCGGGCTGTCCTCAATGGGAGGTTAGCTTCTCTGTGTCATTTTGTGGGTTCTGGAGCTCCAGAGCTCATTTAGAGTTCCCCATTACAAACTTTTGAAGTGGTGTGGGTTGGAGCTCTCTGGAAGTGCTGTTTCTACTCTGCCATCTTGACTCCACCCCCCACATGGATTTATTTTTCACAAGTCAGTCTCAGGCTAAGAGATTGATGGTATTGAAAGCTGGGAGCTTCTGAAATGACTCTTATGGTTTATAAACTAACAATGAATGGAATCCCCTGAAAAGTCATAAATACTTGGTAGAGGTCAGCTTGCCAGTTGGACATTATAGAATTGCAAACTAGAAATCAGTGAATGGATAGTATCAATAAAACAAAGTTGTCTGTTAAACATTTTAACTTTGTACTTTCGTGTAATGTGAAAGATAGACGTTAGTTTTACTAATGAATGATCATTGTATACAGAATCGCTTACAAACCTCTCTTATTTTGGTGTCCACTAAAAAAATTATTAATGTGATATATACCTGGAAAGCCCAATTCCTTTGTCAGGGTATTGGTGTTTTGGGAACTGTTTTGAAATAATCTTATTTCTTCCTCACTTTACTCATTCTTAAAGCTGAAGTTGACCAGTGCTGACATCAACACAGAACTCTTACTTATGATCAAGGAATGTCAGAGCTGGAAAGACCTTGGGGAACATAGGGTCTCATCCTTTCATTTTGCAAGTGAAGAGATCTCATCATGAGAGATGTTTTTATCACATGTCATTGTTTTAAAAAATTGTCACTCTGGCTGATTAGTTAGTAGTTAGCTTAATAAAGTTAACAATTCTTGTCCTTTTGGTTCTATCCACTTTGACTCGGGCATTCTAAATAGAATATTGTACTGGGAAAATAGCAAAAACATTTACTTTCTTGTCTAATACTAGGTTTTTTAATGATTTGGGAAAGGAAACAGAAGAATAATCCCCTAAGGAAGAGAGAGATCTTTCAAGGAAAAAAATGCAAATATTATCTTTTACCTTGATCCCCAAAATGTTGAAGGAAGGAACTGGTGAATTTTACACAAACTTTTTGAAGTGTAGTTGTGTTTCAGAACTACAGTAGCAAAAAAAAGTCCTTTGATGATACAGAATTTGTTTTATTTTATGTGCTTATTAATTAGAGCACTCTCTCCCCCATATTAAAAGAAGATTTGATAAATTGGAACAGTAAGTAGAGACATATGACTTTTTAAAAATCTTGATATTTTTAAGTCTTCATGGTTCCTTTTAATGTTCTCTGAGTATAAGGCCCATTCTGTCCTTTCAGATATATAATCCTTTGATCTCTAAAGCAATCCCATTTGGTTGTAAATGTATGCCTGCTCTTTGATCTGATACTTAACTGGTTTTACTTAAAAGAGAGTACTTCTTTTATCAATGTGGTGTTTATTAGTTCTCTTTCTCCCAAAGATGGTTTAAATTGGCATTATTTAGATTAAAAGTTATAAAGTTCCATGAGAGCCTGCCATCCTGCAACCCCAAATGTTCTGTTTTATGCTCAGTAAAGTCAAATGCATTTCAAAATGAACTTCTTTTGTGGTTATCTTTTAATACTAGCAAAATATTCGGAAAATTACCACCCTATTAAAAAGAAAACAAAGAATGGTAAATGGAACTCGATATCATTCACTGCACAGTCTGTGCAATTGCTGGCCAGGGACGCAGGTATTATATTTTCAAACATTCTTGTACCATAATGCTATACAGGGTGAATAGAAATGGAACTTTTTTTAATTAGAAAAGCTAGAAAATAAAAGAAAGAACTGCACAGAAAAAAAGTAAAAAGGATGTTTATTCTTTCCTTCAGGATCAATTTTAAAATATCATTTAAGAGCTACTCCATATGTTTTTAGCTTAGTCTGAGATCCCTGAGCTGCAGGAATAGGACCTCTGAGTATAACTGAGCCCCCAGGGCACCAAAAAGCTCACCACACAAAGTAATGTAGCTACCTGCCTGGTCTTTTATCTAAGTGCTATGGAAGTCTGAGACAGCTATAAATTTTCACTGGGTAATTGGCTATAGGTCTATAACTTTCCTAGGCAGGCTTTAGGGAGTGGCTAAACATGTCAATCCACATCATTGTGGAAATGCAGCAAAATTTTCTACATATACTTTTTTGAACTCTAGTCATGTTTTTAATTTTAAAGGATAAAGGAACTGTTTCTTCTCATTGAGTCAGTTAAAACCCCTCCCATGCTAATTGCTCTTTCTTTCTTTCTTTCTTTCTTTCTTTCTTTCTTTCTTTCTTTTTTTGAAATGAGGTCTCTCTGTCTTGCCCAGGCTGAAAATGCAGCAGCTACTCATGGTCCTTATCCCACTGGCAGTCTGCAGGAACCTCTGACCTGCTTCATTTTTCCAGAATGGCCTGTAAGCCAGTCCCTTCCCCCAAAGCCCTTAGGCAGCCTGGTGTACCTCTGTTCTCTGGGGCTCACTATATTAGTGCTGGAAGTACTGCAGAAACAGTGTGTGCTTTAGCCCTACTGCAGGGCAGAACATCTGACCTCAAGCAGCCAATAGCCTCAGGCTTCCACTATAGCAGGGATTATAATTATTCAATATTTATTAAGTACCTACTGTGTGCCAGCAACAGTGCTAAGTGCAGGAGATACAAAGGAAAGCAAAAGAATCCCTTCTCTCAAATGTAATGGGGCAGACCCTATGCACACAACTACATGCAGACAAGCTAGATACAAGATAAACTACAAATGATCAATAGTGAGAAGGCACTAAAATTAAGGGAAATCATGAAAAGCTTCCTGTAGCACGGGAGATTTAAGAAAGGACTTGAATGAAGCCAGGGAAGCCAGGAGGTGGAGCTAAGGAAGAGTGCTTTGTACATATATGGGACAGCTAGTGAAAATCCAGGTCCAATATGTCCAGAGACAGCAAGGAAACAGACTACTGTCAACAATCAAAGGTGTGTATAAGGTGTAAGTAAACTGGAAAGGTGGGAAAAGTAAACTGGACAGATTATGAAAGATTTTTAATGCAAAAGAGTGGGTTTTATATTTGATCCTGCAGGTAATAGGGAGCCACTGGAGTTTATTGAGACACGGTCATATTTGACCTTTAGGAAGATCACTTTGACAGCTGAGTGGAGGATGAAGTGGAGTAGGGAGAAACTTGAGTCTGGGAGATCAACCAGAAGGTGACTGCAATAGTCCAGGTGTGAAGTGATAAGGCCCTGTACCAGAGTAATGGCAGTGTCAGGAGAGCAGGGAGCATGTTTGGGAAATATTACAAAGGTTCCAGGACCTGGTAACAGATTGGATATGGGAGGGGATGGTGACAGAGAGGATATAGATGCGGACAACTGCTAAGTTGTGAGTCTGAGTGACTAGGAGGACATTGGTACCCTCAACAGTAATAGGGAAATTAGGAAGAAGGAACAGTTTAGGGGGAAGTTAGATTTTGGACATGTTGAGTTTAAGATGTCTATGAGTCATCCAGTTCAAGGAATCCAAAGGAAAATTGGAGATTCAAAATTGGTGGTCAATGAACAAGTCAGGACTGGATAAGTAGACCTGAGTGCCATCAAAATAGATGTGATCATTGAATCCATTGGAGGTGCTGAAATCACCAAGTGAAATAGTATAGAAGAAGAGGAGAAGGGGGCCCAGGAGAGAGGACTGTGGGACACCCATGGTTAGTGGGCCTGACCCAGATGAAGATCCAGCAAAGAAGACTGAGGAGGGCTCAGACAGTTAAGAGGAGAAACAGGGGAGAGCAGTGTCATGAAAACCTAGAGAGGAGAGGGTATTAAGGAGAAAGTACTGTATTTTTTTTAATTTCTACAAGACATGGAAGTTGTTTGTAGATGACAGGAATCTACAGACATGAAATTTGTTCATGTGGTCAGGAACTGATAGAAAATTGAGGACCATCTCTATGGGAATAGTGAAAACCTGTAAGAATTCTGTTGTTATTTCAGTCATGTCTCCTACTTTTCGTGACCCCATTTGGGGTTTTCTTGGTAAAGATACTGGAGTGGTTTGTCATTTCCTTTTCCAGTTTATTTTTCAGATGAGGAAACTGGAGAAACAGGGTTAAGTGACTTGCCCAAAGTCACACAGCTAGGAAGTGTCTGAGGCCAGATTTGAGCTCAGGTTTTCCTTACTCCAGGCCCAGCACTCTATCTGCTACTCCATCTAGCCACACAGTTTGTAAGAACAGGCCCCCTAAACAACAACAACAACAGATGAATGAGAACATTGTTGGCCTTGGTAACTCCTTTTTTCTTTTCTTTTTCAACATATTGTTCAGTGTTGCCTCAGCAGAGCAGAGGCCAGACGGGATGCAGCCAAAGTGGCCCTGATCAATTCCCTCTTCAATGAACTGCCCTCCAGAAGGATCACTAAGGAGTTCATTATAGAAAGCGTTCAGGAAGCCATTGCCTCCACAAGCGTAAGTGCTACCTACAAGGGGTGAGCAGCTGACAGCAGTGAAAATGGTGGGATATTTTGGGGTCATCAATCAGGTTTCTAAGTAGGTTTTTCTTTAAGGTCCACATGCACTTCATCTTTCTTATTTTACTGAAGCCTGATAGGGGAAAAAACTGGCTAGAAGTCAGGAAAACAGAGGTCAGGTGCTAGCTCCCATCTTAGGGGAAAACAGTTCATCTCTCAGGGATAGTTTCTCAGTCTTTAAGTGAAGGCTGATAATTTTTGCCGTGCCCCACCCCCCCACATTCACAGCCCAGATCTTACCTATGAGAAGCCAACTAACTCTTTGAAATTTTAAAGAGGTGTTAATTCTTCTAAGGCCATAAGATCCATTTTGTTAATGGCTTCTTCAATACCCTAAACCTTAAATAATAAACTAGTGATCTGAAATAGTCAATGTACTTCCTAAATCTCAAGTATCCCTTTATGCCAAGGGATCAAGCCCACATGTTTCAGAAAGCTTTTAAAACCCCTGTCCACTAATTTAGATGGGAAATCTTGGTTATGGGGGAGTGAATTATTTTTCCTGGAGATATCTTTTCCTGAGAATATTTTCCCGCCACAATACTAAAAATAGGGTTCAGTGTAGATGAAGTTAGGAACAGATACAAAACACTGTGTGTGTGTGTGTGTGTGTGTGTGTGTGTGTGTGTGTGTACATAGAACTTGCATTGGTATTTGACTTTATTCCAAAATCCGAAATGAATTGACTTTTTGATTATTGTCTATTGATGGTCTTCACACACTTCTTTCCCCCTTCATTACTCTAGTCCCTCCACAGAGCTCTACATTTGGAATCTGAAGATGTCAGTTCAAATTTGGGTACTGCTCCTTAATATCTATATGCCTTTAGATAGAACACTCCATTTCTCTGTATCTCAGTTTCTTTATTTGTAAAATGAGGGGGTTGAATTAGGCAATCTCCAAACTTGCCCTTAGGCTAACTGAAATGATTCTGTCATACTGAAATAAATTTCTGCTTACACGTGTGGCATGAAATTAAACTATTTCTAGAATTATCCTAGCCAAGAGGTTCCCAAACTTATTTAGCTTACTTCCCCCGTTAAAAAAAAAATTGCTCAGTACTTCCCTAGAAGTCTACTTTCTTTAACTCTTTAAAAGTTTTTTGAAATTTGCATCATTTCAAAAAATATATTAAATTTTTAAATGATGTTTTAAATTTAATAATTTATTGTAAATTTATGGTTTTTTCCTATATTAAAATTTTGATGACACAATATTGCATCAAGTAACTGTAGAGGATCATAATGTAAACAAGTCATTACATATTCCTGCTGATGCATGCTGGACTTCTTGACAATGCTGACATGCTTGCCTGCCAACACTTACTTGTTCAGACCTGTCAACTGACTTGACCACTTATGGGTTATAACTTGCATTTTGTGCGTTTATTTGGAAAGTAATATGATCTCTATGAGTTTAATTCAGTTACACATCAGATGAAACATGTACAAACGACTTTTCAAAAATTTCTTCTCTTTTTTCCTCGTGCATCCACTGCCCCTTTACTTTTGTTCAGTATCCCACCCCCCCCACCCCTGCCACCAATTGCACCCAAAGCTACAACTGTCCCCTCCATTGTTCCAGTGCTCCCAAGGAGGTAGTATTGCACATTTTAGGAACCTATGTCTAATGGCCAGGGTGGGGAAACTGTGGCCTCAAGGACACATGTGGCCCTCTAGGTCCTCAAATGTGACTCTTTGACTAAATCCAAACTAAACAGAACAAATTCCTTGAAAGGATTTGTTCTGTAAAATTTGAACTCAGTCTAAAGGCTTTACCCAAGAACTTAGAAGGTCCTAGAAGGCTGTGGGTTTCCAACCCCTGGTAACCTATGCTGTTTTGATCAAAAATGCTCTTATCACTTATAAAAGATGAAAAAGCTACAAACTATGTGGGAAAATTAGTGAAGAAGGAGTCCTACCAAATTCTTTCTATGACACAAATATGGTAGCAATACCTAAATCAGGAAGAGATAAAACAGAGAAAGAAACTTATAGACCAATTTCCCTCATGAATTTAGATGCAAAAATTTTAAATAAAATATTAGCTAAAAGACTACAACAACTCATCATAAGAATGATACACTTTGATCAGGTAGTATTTATTCCAGAAATGCAAAGATGGTTTAACATTAGGAAAACCATCAGTATAATTGATCACATCAACAATAAAACTAGCAAAAACCACATGACTATCTCAATAGATGCAGAAAAGGCTTTTGACAAAGTACAACATCCATTCCTATTAAAAACACTAGAAAGTATAGAAATAAATGGAGCCTTCCTTAAAATAGTAGATAGCACCTATTTAAAACCACCAGCAAGTATTATATGCAATGGGGATATACTAGAAGCATTTCCAATAAGATCAGTAGTGAAACAAGGGTGTCCACTATCACCCCTCTTATTCAATCTGGTACTAGAAACATTAGCAGTATCAATTAGAGAAGAAAAAGAAAGAAAAAGAATCAAATTAGGCAAAGAAGAAACCAAGCTATCACTCTTTGCAGATGATATGATGATATACTTAGAGAATCCTAGAGAATCAAGTAAAAAACTACTTGAGACAAGAAATAAATTTGGCAAAGTTGCAGGATATAAAATAAACCCACATAAATCCTCAGCATTCCTGTACATCTCTAATGAAATTCAACAGCAAGAGATAGAAAGAGAAATCCCATTTAAAGTTACTGTAGACATTATAAAATATTTGGGAATCTATCTGCCAAAACAAACCCAGGACCTATATGATCACAACTACAAAACACTTCTCACACAAATAAAGTCAGATCTAACTAATTGGAAAAATATCAATTGCTCATGGCTTGGTAGAGCTAATAATAAAAATGACAATTTTACCCAAGCTAAATTCTATATTTAGTGCCATACCAATCAATTTACCAAAAAACTACTTTATAGAATTAGACAAGATAGTAACAAAATTTATTTGGAAGAACAATCGGTCTAGAATATCAAGGGAATTAATGAAAAGAAATGCTAAGGAAGGTGGACTAGCTATACCAGATTTTAATCTGTATTATATAGCAGCAGTCATCAAAACTACTTGGTACTGGCTGAGGAACAGAGTAGTGGATCAATGGAATAGATTGGATGCACGAGATTTACAATCAACCAGTATAGTGATCTATTGTTTGATATACCCGAAGACCCCAGTTTTTGGGATAAGAATGCACTATTTGACCAAAATTGCTGGGAAAACTAGAATATAGTATGGCAGAAACTGGGCATAGACCATTATCTAACACCATATACCAAAATCAAGTCTAAATGGGTGCATGATCTAGGTATAAAGGATGATACTGTAAGCAATCTGGGAAAGCAAGGAATAGTTTACCTGACAGATTTGTGGAGAGGAGAAGACTTTAGGACTAAACAAGAATTGTAGAGCATTGTAAAATAAATGCAAAATGGATAATTTTGATTACATTAAATTGAAAAGCTTCTGTACAAACAAAGCCAGTGCAAACAGGATCAAGAGGGAAATGGGAAATTGGGAAAGAATTTTTACAACCTATGTCTCTGATAAAGGACTCATTTCTAAAATATACAGAGAATTGAGTCAAATTTATAAGAATACAAGTCATTCCCCAGTTGATAAATGGTCAAAGGATATGAACAGGCAGTTTTCAGAGAAAGAAATTAAAGATATCTATAAATATATGAAGAAATGCTCTAAATCATTATTAATTAGAGAAATGCAAATCAAAACAACTCTGAAATACCACATCTCACTGGTCAGATTCGTTAAGATGACAAAACAGGAAAATGACAAATGCTGGAGAGGATGTGAGCAAATTGGAACACTAATGCATTTCTGGTGGAGTTGTGAACTGATCCAACCATTCTGGAGAGCAATCTGGAATTATGCCCAAAGGATTATAAATAATTTTATACCCTTTGACCCAGCAATACCACTTCTAGGGTTATGTCCTAAAGAGAACATAGAAGTGGGAGGAAGACCCATATGTACAAAAATATTTATAGCAGCTCTTTTCGTGGTTGCAAAGAACTGGAAATTAAAGGGGTGCTCATCAATTGGGGAATGGCTAAACAAGTTGTGGCATATACATGTAATGGAATACTATTGTGCTATAAGAAACAAGGAGTAGACAGACTTCATATTTACCTGGAGAGGCTTATACAAACTAATGCTGAGTGAGAAGAGTAGAACCAGGAGAAATTTGTATACAATCACAGGTACAATATATGTGTGATGACCAACTGGACTCTTCTCAGCAATGCAGTGATGTAAGTCAATCCCAAAAGACTCATGATGGAGAGAGATGCCTATATCCAGAGAAAGAACTGAGTTTGAATCCTGATTGAAGCAAACTACTTGATCTTTTTCTTTTCATTGTTTGGTTTTATTTCCTCTTTACCATTTTTCATTCCATCTAGTACAATCGGCCTTTGTAACCTGGCTAATGTCTAATGTGAAAGTATTTGCAGATCTTATACTGGATTATATGCCATCGTTGGGGGTAGGGGGAGGGAGGGAAGGAAAATTTGAAACTCAAGGAACTATGGAATTGAATCTTGTAAACTAAAAATAAACAAACAAATTTAAAAAAAGAAGATGAAAAAGAATGAGAATTGGGGGCAGGAGAGTAGTTGCACCTGCAAAGAGATGTCTGAAAGACTTCTCTATCTGACCCTGGATGAAAGGAGGGCTTTATTTCTGAATTTGTTGAATTTCACATGAATACCTTTGAGCAGCAAAGTCAGGAAAATGGAGCTTTGTTTCTTTAGGTGTGGAATTTATCCTCAGGGTAGAGAGGGTGTTAGAGAATTTCTGAGTGTAAATGTAATTTATCATTTTTAATGGAAATTTTTAAGGTAAAAAAGTATAAGCTTTTCAGACCTCTGGGTATATTTCCTCTGGGATATTTAAAAGCCTGCATAAATATTTCAGTAACAGTATGTTAATGTTATTGCATTCAAAAGCTATGAATTTGCTGCTACCTGATGCAGCTGTTGTGTTTGTTCAGTCCCAAAGCCGCCATTGCTGACCTTCAGAGGAATTCTTGACCATTCATTATTGGATGGTCTTTATTAAAGGCCCTAATTCTTGCTAGATCCACTTAGCCCACAGGCTTTTTCAGAGCTTATTCCTCCCCCCTCATCAACGTTTGAAGGAATTCAGTTTCTACCCTTTACCTATCCACCTAGTTTCCTGAGGTTTAAATAACCCAAGCATGAAGGAAATATAAGCCAAGAGCCACATCCATGCCAAATAGCAGAGTATTATAGAAAGCCTCAGTCATGAATCATGAGCATAAAGTATGGATGGTTCTTGTAGCTGTAGGATTTTTCATAGATCAACTTCATGCTCTCTCCTAGCAATGCCCAGGACACTTCCATCATTCAAATGGTCATGTTAGTAGATAGCTAAGAAGGCATTTATAAGGCAACAATATAAAAATGGGATGGGAGAAAAGCTGTTACAAGTAAAAATCAATTTGTAAGTGATTTCTGTTATTCTATAACTTGTGGGTCTGAAATTAGAAGGGATCTCAGAGGTCACCTAGTCCAGTTCTCTCATTTTACAGAAAAGAAAATTGAGGCACAAGGAGATTGAGTTATTCAACCAAGGTAGCAAACATCTGAGGCATAATATAGGGGAAGGGAATGGGAAGGGAACAAGCATTTATTGAGCACGTTTTATGTGCCAGGTGTTTTTATTATGTTTTTTCACTAGTTTTTTTTATTAGTTTACTATGTTTTTTTCTTTTTTTTTTAAACAAATGCTTTATTAACTTCTGTTTTACATCATTCATTTCCACCAGATTTTGAGTTACAATCATTTTCCCCCCATTATTCCCCTACCCAACCTCCCTGAATAGCAGTCCCACAAGATATCGCTTCCTCCAATCTGCTCTCTCCCATACCTTCTCCCATACCCCCATCGACTTTTCCATTAGAGGAAGATGAATCTTTGTGTCCCAATGCCTGCACATCTTATCTCCCAATTATAGGCAAAAGAGTATTAATAATAGTATTTATATATATATTTGAAACATTTAATGTTACGACCTTGAATTTCAGATCCATTTCCTTCCTCCCTTGTAACCCATTCCTTCTTGGGATATAAGTAATTCAGTATATGTTGTACATGTCTAGCTATGCAAAACATTATCATGGTAGATATGTTGTACAAGGCTGCTTATAATTCCCTCCCACTCATCCCACCCCCCACCTGGTCCATTCCCTACATGATCCTGTCCCTCTTCTATAGTGGGTACTTCCAACCTCTCCTCACCCCAAGGATGCCCTCCCTTCCATCATCCCTCCTCTCATCCCCCTTCCCCTATCCTGCTGCAGGTTGAGATATCCCATTTAGTATGTATGTCATTTTCTCCCTGAACCAAATTCAATGTGAATGTGGTTTTGCCTTTTTAGCCTTCCTTATTCTCCCCCTCCTTTGCAACCACTTCCCCTACATGAGATAGTTTACCCTACCATGTCTCTCCCCATCTCCTCTTGCCACTTTCCTCTCTCACCTCATAATTTCATCCCTTGAGTATTCTCCCTTCCCAACAAATTCAACCTATGCCCTCTATCCATATATAACTGTAACCATATACATACACATTCACATATGTATTCATATGACCACACCCCCTTCTTCCATTATTTTCATAATGAGAAAGATATCATCAGTCACAGTTATTGCTTTTCCATATAGGAATGTAAATAGTTCAACTTTGATAAGTTCCTTTTGATTTCTTTTCCCTGATTACCTTCTCAGGCATCTCTTCCTTCTTGTGTCTGGATGTCAAATTTTCTATTCAATTCTGGTTTTTTCCTCAAGAATGCTTGAAAGTCCTCTATTCCACTGAATGACCATATTTTCCCCTGAAACAAAATACTCAGTTTTGCTGGGTAGGTGACCCTTGGGTTCATTCCCAGTTCTTTTGCCCTCTGGAATATCATATTCCATGCCCTTCGATCCCTCAGTGTAGAAGCTGCCAGGTCCTGGGCTATTCTGATTGTGTTTCCACAATATTGAAATTGTTTCTTCCTGGCTGCTTGTAGTATTTTCTCCTTGATCTGGGGATTCTGGAACCTGGCTATAATATTCCTGGGAGTTTTCTTTTTGGGATCTTTTTCAGGAGGTGATCTGTGGATTCTTTCAACCTCTATTTCCCCCTCTGGATCTAAAACATTAGGGCAGTTTTCCTTGAGAATTTCTTGAAGGGTGATTTCTAGGTTCTTTCCTTGATCATGGCTTTCAGGTAGTCCAATAATTTTTAAATTGTCTCCCCTGGATCTATTTTCCAGGTCAGTGGTTTTTCCCATGAGATATTTCACATTGCCTTCTAATCTTTCATTTGTTTGGATCTGCTTAACAGCATCTTGATTTCTCCTAAAGTCACTAGCTTCCATTTTCTCCAGTCTAGCTCTGAAGGAATGAATCTCCTCAGTGAACTTTTGAGATTCTTTTTCCATCTGGCAAATTCGACTTTTTAAGGCATTCTTCTCCTCATTGCCCTTTTGGGCCTCCTTTGCCATTTGAGTTAATCTATTTTTTAAGGTGTTGTTTTCCTCAGTCAGGCTGTTAACCCTCATTTCATACTTTTCCTGCATCCTTCTCATTTATCTTTCCAATTTTTCCTCCACTTCTCTTATTTGATTTTTAAAGTCCTTCTTAAGGTCCTCTATGGCCTGCAACCCGCTCATGTTTTCCCCTGGGGCTTTTGGAACAGGACTTCTGACCTCACAGTCCTTTTCCCGCTCTATGCCCACAAAATAGGAGTCTAGGGTTGCATTTTTCTGTTTCCTTTGCCTTGGCATGTTGCCACTTAATTGCTTGACTTTGGGCTTGTTGCCACACTATGGCTTTAAGGCCAGATAGAGGAATTTTCGTCCCGAACGTGTGGGGGGCAACTTCCGTTTCTGGCAAGCTGTAAACCCACACACAACTTCCACCCTAGATCACAATCCAGATCCAGGGAGGTTAAAGCAAGAGCGATTACCCCCCAAGACTGATCGCTGGATCTCCCCACGATTTGTAGGCCGGGAGCCGGAAATGCCTCTGAAAACTACAAAATGGCGTGTCTCCTCAGCAGCTTCTAGCCCCCAGGGGAGGGAGCTGACGCATTCCCCAAATACAGGTCCCAAAGTCCATAGGACACTAACCTCTTACTTTGTCCTAGGCATGTCTATGTTGATAATTCTGGAGTTGCCACAGCTCCTGGTGTTCTGGGGTTCCTCCAGCTGGCTGCTGGCCCTGCCGTCCTGGAGCTAAAACCTCGGCTCACGCGGACCTGGGCTCGGCTCGGCTGGGCTCCTGGGCTCCTGCGCTCTGCGCTCTGCGCGTTGCCGGCTCCCAGACCGCTGCGCTGGTCCTTCCTGCAGGGCTGCTGGGCTGTCCTCAGCGGGAGGTTAGCTTCTCTGTGTCGTTCTGTGGGTGCTGGGGCTCCAGAAGTTGTTCAGAGTCCTTTTTTCCATAGTTTGTGGGGAATCTGGGGGCAGAGAGGCTTGGACGAGCTGTTTCTACTCCGCCATCTTGGCTCCGCCCCCCCCCCCTCAGTTTACTATGTTTTTTACTAGTTTTTTTTTTTTTTTACTATAAGCACTATGTTTTTACAAGCTTTATGTCATTTGAACCAAGGTCTATAACTACAGAACCAGGACTCCAAGACTCTCTCTACTATACCAAACAACCTTCCAATGGACTTTCATTCTGATGAAAAACTCAGTCAAAAAACTTTTCCATCCTAAAATGGAGAGATTAAGAATCTTATCCAAAGTCAACCACTGAACTAGTCTTGGGGTGGTTTATTATCAAGCCTATTGTGTTTCTCTAGGTCAGTGAGTAATCTTTCCTTCTCATGCTTTTTCCCAAGGGCACTATAAATGATGCTGATGACCCAAGCACCAGCATAGGAGCTTATCACTACATGCTGGAGTCAAACATGGGGAAAACTATGCTGGAATTTCAGGTACTGATTTTCTTCTATTTATTTATACACTTTACACACACACACACACACACACACACACACACACACACACACACTCACACGCTGATTCCTTCAGGCAAAATACTCTAGGTTCAAGGTACTCTGTGGATCTAGATCTATAACGTATCTCTATATGTCTAAATCTATATATATATAATATTTATATATCCGTAATATATCTCTATGTGCCTATATATATAATACCTATGTCTATATATGTATGCATGGCATAAACCCCCACCAATATACTTAATTTTATTATTTAGCCAGAGGTTGAAATTAGTTCACAGTAAAGGCATTTAATGAAATATAGTAGGAAAAGTAGTCATTGAACATTTTCTTGAAAACAAATAAGAAATGCACTCCCCCACAAATAAACATGTCATGAGTGGGAAGAGTAGACACCTCTACAAAATATATGACAAGGTTACATACATGGAGAAGAACACCTAGAGGGAACATGTGTCCGGGGGTGTACATATAGGGGACAATTCAATACTGTGAGACCACCAGTATCTCCTGGCAATGTCATCATGTAGTATGCCATGCCAGCTTCCTGCTGGTCTCAAAGGGAATGAAGCCTCTGCCAGTCAGTGCTGGGTTAATTTCCTGTTCACTGCTAGGGGTGGGTCCATGGGGCACATGGCTGTAGAGCTTCCAGCTTCTCTCCTAAAAGCGTGTGTATGTGTATAGAGGCAGCACAGTATACTTGTCAGAATTTGCTTTAGTCAAGAAGACCAGGGGCGGCTAGGTGGCACAGTGAATAGAGCACCGGCCCTGGAGTCAGAAGGACCTGAGTTCAGAGCCGGCCTCCGACAGTTAACCCACACAAACAAAAACCTAGCCGCGTAACCATTAACCCACACAAACAAAAACCTAGCCGCGTAACCTTGGGCAAGTTACTTAACCCCAATTGCCCTAAAGGGGCGGCTAGGTGGTGCAGTGAGTAAGAGCGCTGGTCTCGGAGTTGGGATGACCCGAGATCAGATCCGGCCTCAGAAAATGAGCACCCACACATAAATAATGACTAGCCGTGTAACCTTGAGCAAGTTACTTAACCCCAATTGCTTATAAAAAAAAAAAAAAAGAAGACCAGAGTTCAATCCTGTCTCTGAAAGGTAACAGTGATTGCCTCTGATAGTACAAATCTGCCCTCTGGGTGGGTGACCCTAGAGAAGTTATGTTATAGCTCAGTGTCCCAGGCAACTCCATAAAACTATAAATTATAGCACAGTTGCTGATCTATATTGGCAAAAGAGAGTTCCCTACATCAATATAATAATGTATTATGTTTTTAAAAAATCCCAGAAATGGTTGTTTTTATTGTTTTGGGGGGCTTATTAAATACTTTACATACATGATCTCATTTTGATCCTGACCACAACCCTAGGATTGTGAGCTAGGCAGTGCCAAAATGATTATTTTTATTTTATAAATTAGGAAACTGACACTTTGATAGTGGAAGTGATTCATCTACAGTCAATAATTAGTTTGAGACAAAGTTAAGACCCGGGGCTTCTGACTCTGTATCCAGTGGATTTTCTATTAGATCCCACGGCCTCATGGCTTCTGGTGAGGAGCTTGCTGGTCTGGTGTAATAAATAGTACCCCAGAGAGGGGATTTAGGGAAATCCTGTGTTAGAGTGATAACCTAAAAGGAGTTGGCAAAAGGCAAAGCTCACCACAGATCATGTTTTCTGACAATCTAAAATCAAAGGGATGCCCTGCTTTCACTACTATGGAAGTTACATTTCAAGTTTGAGGAAACAGCAGCTTGTCTGTGTTTTTGTGTCTGTTTATTATTTTGAATCTGCCTAAGGTGGCTGGGTTAATCCCACCCAAAGTAGGGAGATGAACAGAACAAATTTGGGATTCTATCCAGCTCTGCGAGTTAGGAAAGGGTCTGTTCATTCTTCCTTCTTTTAATACTTTTATTGGCCAATAAAGGATTGTGCATTTTCTGTATTCTTTAGGTGTATGTGTAGTATGGGTCCATAAATATTAAATAATTATGTGAACCATATTGAACAAATGCTTTCCAAATTCTCAAAACCAGATGTTGGGGGGCGGGGGGGAATACAGGAAGGAGAAGACCCGTCTGGATAGAATAGATCTGTGTTGGCAACAAGGGAGGAAAATCCCTGAAGTACATCCCTTCCCATTCATTCTTCCTTTCCATCAGATACATTTGCATGCTTGGAAACAAGTGCTTTCTTTTGTTGCCTGGGTTAAACATAAAATCACCCTGAATATGCATGTGACTCCCACCCAAAACAAGATGTTTCTGCAACAGGAACCACAAGTTGATATCCCTGATGAACACGACACATCAGGAAAACATGCTCATGTGAATCACACAGGATAAAATACAAGGCTGATGTTTTCTGACTGCTGTGGAGACCCCAAGGAGATCCATTTTCCAGTTTGGGAAATGAAATGTGAGATGACCTTGTAGCTCCATGATTATATAAATGTAGAAAACAGTTTTTTGTTTTGGGGGAGTGGGTTTATTGTGAAGAAGATTCCAGGCATGATTTGTTGGGGGGAGGGGAAGCTAGACAACGAGTCTCTTCAAGGTCAGGTTACAGTCAGCCAGGTGTCATCTTTAACTTGACTCTGCAGCTGGTTAGTCCTTGAGAACTAATACAATCCCAGAAAGAACTGTTTGTTTATATCTTGCTAAACTATCCAGGTCACCTTTAAAACACCTCATCCCATAAACAAGTTTCCTCTTAAATCCGTTCTCTTGGGTGGAGAGATGATGCCCACCTGTTTTCCAAGTTATCAATGAACAGTTTTTGTTTTTTCTTTTTTCTGATGAAATGCAGAGCCAGCCCAGGCCTCTCTGAGACACTTGAGGGAGTGGCATGTGCATTATCTCCCCAAAAGGCAGCTGGAAAGCCAAACATTGTTGCTAATGGGAGACAGCAACAGGAAGCTCTGTTTCTGACAAAGTCCAGTTGTTTCTGGTCTTAAACTGAATGAATGACAGAGTGAACAGGGAAGTTTGGTATGGTGATGACCCCAGCTATTTTTCCCCCAAATGGAAGACCTAGGGCCTGATTCACAGTCTTTAAAAAATATCCAAAACAATCAATTCCCTCTAAGAAATTCAAATCTACCATGTGAACAGTGTGCTACACAGATAATTCCATGAAGTAGAACAGATGCCACCCTCAACAGTCACTATGTGTTTCTTTTTCAGTGACAATATTTTTTCAGAAAGAGGACATACTTTTAAAAGCTCAGTTTGAAAATTAGGTCTCTCTTCTGTGCAAGGCATGATGCTAGGCATTGGGGATACAAAAATAAAATGAAACAGTTCCTAACCATGTCCTTGTCCTCACAAGACTTGATATTTCTCCGAGAAGACTAGAATATGTACACAGAGAGGTATAATCCAGGACCTTCCCTATCCCCCAAAGACTTGAGGCTCACATGGTTCAGGCCTGATCCTGGTAACAGACACCACCATTTTCTTTCTTTGTCTGACTGTTCTTACCTGCAGTTACTGCAGAAAAAAAATCTATAACATTTGGCTCATGCTAGCTCTCCTTAAATATGGGTACCTGGGTTCTAGAAACTAATTAGGTAGCAATGTATATGGATAGGAAAGCATTAATGTTGCCCAACAAAAAATGCAGAAGCTATACAAGATTCACAGGAATGTGCCCACCAATAGGCAGAGAAATATAAGTTCTTCAAATAATTCTTCAGTTCCCTTTAGAAGGGACCTACATTTAAGGTTGCCTTCGGGGCAAACTTTTGACAATCTGCTAGCTCCCTATCCCTCCTATAGTACTATACAGTCCCTCCCAGACTTGTATCAACTTGTGTTTTGGCCTCTTCACAGAAGGCATACATATTCTGAGGCTGTTGCACTGTCATGATAAAAGATCTGCAATAAAGAGAAACTGAGGCACAAAATTCCAAACATAATAAATTTATTAGCAAAGCTAGCGATTACCAGTAAAAGGACATCAATGTCTCCTCAGTAGCTGAAGATACACCCAGCAATCAGAGCAGCTTTTTATACAATTGGCTACATAAGGTCCAGTGATACAAAGTAAACTAAAAATGTGATTGGTCTATAGCAAAGATGAGGATAGGCTTTTTTACTTATTCATGCTTACTTAAATGAAGAGATCTCTAGAATCCATGGCAATGGGGAAAATACAGAGCTGGTCATCATCCCCTGGAAACTCTCATGTCAAGCATCGCCCAGCACCAAAGAGACCCAGTGCTAGGTAAAAACATCCTGTCACTAGGTTGGCTCATCTCCCTTATCTCTCTCCTCCTCACTGGGATATTAAATCCAGGTTGTAGCACAAAAGATTAAAGAGCATAAACTCTTTTTTTTTTTTTGCTTTTTTTTTGGAGGGCAATTGGGGTTAAGTGACTTGCCCAAGGTCCAAGGTCACACGGCTAATTTTTGTGTGTTAAGTGTCTGAGGCCCTATTTGAACTCAGGTCCTCCTGACTCCAAGGCCAATGTTCTATTCTCTGCTCCACCTAGTTGCCCCTAAGAACATAAATTCTTACAAGATCTACCACTAAGGCCTTATATAATCAAATCTAAGTGAATCTGATCCATTTGTACTGTTTCCAGTGATTAACTATAACTCTTAACTATTAATCAATAATCTAAATTTCACAGCACTAGCCATACCCTTCCCTGGAATCTGCTCTGTACAATACACACGCTGGCTTTGCTATCTACATGGGATGCTGCTTAGAATTACATGAGAACGTGGTGTCACGAAACTTCCATCTCTCCTTAGATAGTCTGAATTCTAAAATCTTAAGCTTGGGGCCACTTACATGGCAACCCACAATGTTAGGATTCCTTTCTTGGACAAGCATTTGTCTGTTTCTGACTGTTTCTTCTGTTGGTCATAAACTCTTCCCTTATGCATAGATATGACAGGTCCATTTTTCTATGCTCCCCTAATTTGCTTATGAGTTCACCCTTTGTGTTTAAATCATATATCCATTTTGACCTTATCTTGGCATACAGTGTGAGATATTGCTCTATACCTAATTTCCACCAAACTGCTTTCCAGTTTTTTTAGCTCCCTTAAAGCTGCAAGTACTAACACTCCTTTCTACCTTGTAACAGAGCCCCAGAACTGTGGATAGGCAATAGAGTTGCCAAAAAAGCACCTTGTCCTATGTCAAGTGCCAGTACAGGATCCCCTGTAGTATCTTTCTGACTAATTGTCCAATCCCCTTGCCATCTCTGAACTGAGAGCTCCTGAGGCTGCCCCCCTGCCACTGTTGCAACTCCTTCTGAGGTGCTGCTAATTTTAGAGCTTCTCCAAGATGCCAGCCAACACCATTGATGTTGCCACAGTGCCCCATGCTGGCCCCACCCTGTCACACACCTCTTTTTCTGACCTCTTAAATTCTCTTGTTCTGGACAAAATGCCTCACCCCAACCCTTTGTTGACTCTGCAACTCCAGGATTTGATTTGTACTGTTATTTTACTTTTTTTTTTTTTTGGAGGCAGGAGGGTAGGTCAATTGGGGTTAAGTAACTTGCCCAAGGTCACACAGCTAGTGTGTGTGTGTGTGTGAAGTGTCTGAGGCTGGATCCAAACGTAGGTCCTCCTGACTCCAGAGCCAGTGCTCTACTCACTGCGCCACCTAGCCATCCCTGTAGTGTTATTTTAAAGTTGGTTAGAGAGTAATGTTGGGAGAGCTCATCTGAGTTTCTGCCACTACTCCACCATCATGGTTCCACTCTTCCCCCCCTCCACAGGCAATGTTATTCATGGACTTTTAAAGGATAAAACAGGAAGGAGACAACAAATGTGCAAGACAGAAAAGAAAAATCTATGGGTTTTTTTTTTTAATAAGCTATTTCTTCATCAGTTATAGAGGATTCACAGCGTTTGGATGCTAATATCAGAGTCCTCAATGTACTTGATACATGAGAAAAAGGAAATGACACTGAAAAAAAATCCAAAGAGGAAATCTATGCTGGGGGTGATAGAATTTTCTTGCGATTGATCCTCAAAGAGGAGGTGATATCAAAGGATTGAGTTGAAGGAGAAATTACAACCTTAGACCTTATTACTGCCTTTAGATGACCATGGGGATATTAATAACTACCAACACATACCTATTTTCCCAGTTTGGGTTTTTTTTTTTTAGAGGGGAAGGGGAAAAGGCAAGGCAATTGGGGTCAAATGACTTGCCCAAGGCCACACAGCTGGCAAGTATTGAGTGTCTAAAGTAGAATTTGAATTCAGGTCCTCCTGACTCCAGGACCAGTGCTCTATTCACTGCACCATCTAGCTTCCCCTTATAATATTTTTGTGAGAAAAATCCATATATGGGGCAGCTAAGTGGCACAGTAGATAGGGTGCTAGGCCTGGAGTCAGGAAGACTGGCCTCAGGCACTTACTAGCAGCATGACCCTAGGCAAGTCACTTGACCCTGTTTGCCTCAGTTTCCTCATCTGTAAAATGAGCTGGAGAAGGCATTGGCAAACCACTCCAGTGTCTTTGCCAAGAAAACTCCAGATGTTGTCAGGAAGTCAGACACAACTGAAACAAATGAACAACATCTGCATAGCTATATATTTATCTATGCATACATGCATATAATCTGTATATTTATCAACAGCAAGGAATAGTTATGCTCTTCCTATATTCCACAGATCACCTCTTTTCAGACACATAATTGACTAAAAGATCTAGCAAAGATCCCATTATATTTATTGTTTGTTGACTATAAAAGCAAGTATTAGCTTTGGTAGAACAAAATGCCCCTTTAAAGTCTCTCTTCCAAAAACTGAAATTTATCCAATCCCTCTGAGCCCCAGGATCTTCAGCCATAAAACATGATTTACATTTACATTGTACATTTAGATTTACAAATTTTTTTCCATGCATTTGATCCTCAGAACATCCATGTAAGTCAAGTGCTGTTTTATCCACATTTTAAAGATGAGAAAACTAAGGTTCCGAAAGGATCGGCTCCATTCAATAAACATTTATTAAGCACCTACCATGTGCTGAGGATACGAATAAGAAAAACAAAGACAGTCTCTGCCCTCAAGGAGTTTACAATCTAATAAAGAAAGATGCCCAAGAAAGGAAGTGGGAAGTAGGGTGGAAGGAGAGAGGTAACGTTTCTAAAGTCCAAACCAAGCAGAGCTGATGATGGAAAGTGGAGAATTAGCAAAAGTTTTGATCCCAGCCCTCTGTAAAGGAAAACTTTGGGGAGAGTTTGGTGCTCCACCCTCCAGCCCACCAATGAGAGGGGGAAGAAACTGAGATGTTGTTGAATATCCAAATTGGAATTGACCTGCACAATGAGATTTTAGGTGGATTGGTTTATCCTGGGTTGGGGCATCATGTTCCTGGAGACCGAACTGAGCAAAATGTTGATGAAAAATGGAGATTAAGTCCATATGATATGTCCAGGGTCACAGATACTAAATATCTGCCACAGGATTTGAACCCTGTTCTCCCTGAATCTAAGTGCAGTATTGAATCAGCTGCTGCCTCACAGTCTCACAGTATGTGTCCAATACTTGTACCACCTTTCCTATGGGAAATATTACGAAGAAAGAGCTTCATAAACCTTAAAGAACTATGTAAATATCCCTGGCACTATTGTACTGTGGCTGACATTCTAAGAGCAATATTATGCAATCAGACCTTGAGTGTGGACAAGGGTGAAGTCATATTTCAATAAGAACCATGGTTTCCCTGTTAAATTTACTTTTGTGACTATTTACTTTCTTTGAAATTTATTTAGAAGTCTGGTGTTGCTGCAAGTATCAATATGTTGTATTGGTTGCCCATTTCAGATATCTGAGGTCTTTAGGGTTTGGAAAGTACCTTGGTTTGGAGTTGTATTTTTGTTTGGGTTTTTTTGGCAGCTTCATTTTCCTTATACCACAGAGACTTCCAGGGAACTGAGGAAAGAGAAAAGACTTCTTGAGAGTCCGTCAGTAACAGACACTTCTGTGTTTGCAGGAGCTGATGATTGTTTTCCAGCTACTGCACTGGAATGGAAACCTGAAAGCCCTTAGGGAAACCAAGTGTTCCCGACAGGTAAGATGTGCCCACCTAAAGAAGGGGGGGGTAGAGTTGGCTGACTTGGTACGAGCTGGGAAGATGAGCCAGTCTATCAGGACATTTTGCCAGGAGGAGTCTATTATCACAGAGATATAATCTCAGGAGTAATAAGGAGATAAGTAGTCATCCCATATTTTCTTAAAAACCTCAGGGATGGGGAACCTGTGGCTTTGAGGCCACATGTGACCCTCTAGGTCCTCAAGTGTGGCCCTTTGACTGAATCCCCCATTCTGTGAACTTGAGGACCTAGAGAGCCACATGTTCCCCACCTCTGCATCTAGTAGCCCCTTTGGACTACTCATCCTTATACTTATCCTTTGTCCACTTTGACACTACTCCATAGAAAGGCAAAATCCTCAGCGTGCATTTTGCTCTTTTTCTCCCACAATTTACTGTTTCGTTTTCGTCTTTCTCATCTTCAAACAGTCAACAAGCATTTATTAAGCACCTCCTGTGTGCCAAGCTCCATATTGAGCACTGGAGATACAAAGAAAGGTAAATAAATGTTAGCCCCTGCTCTCAAGGAGCTCTCAGTCTAATGGGGGAGACAATGCAAACAACTGTGTACAAACATGATAATGTAAGATAAATGGAGATCATCAACAGAGGGATGGTATTAGCCTTAAGGAGGGATCAGCAAGGTTTCTTGGAAGGTAGGACGTTAGCTGTGACTTGAAGGAAACCAGATAGAAGGAAGCCAGGAGGCAGAGATGAGAAGCAACAGCTCTCAGGCATGGGGCACAGACAGTGAGAATGCCTGCAGTTGGGAGATGAAATAGCTTGTTTAAAGAGCCAGTGTCACTGAATTGCAAAACATTGGGAAGGAGTGAGGGATAAGGAGACCAGAAAAGTTGCAGTGGGGAAGATTATGAAGGACTTTGAACACCAAAAAGAGATTTTTTTTTTATCCTGGATCTGATAGGAATCACTGGAGTTTATTGAATGGGGCAAGGGGAAAAGATAAAGGGGTTCACATGGGTAGACCTACTATTTAGGAAGATCACTTTGACAGCTGAGTGGAAGATGAATTGGAATGGGGAAAGGCTTGAGCCAGGGAACCCAGCAAGCTATTGCAATAGTCCAGGTACCAGGTGATAGAAGCCTGCATCAAGGTGGTGGCAGTATCAGAGGAGAGAAAAGGGTATGTGTGAGAAAGGTGGTGAAAGCAAAATTGACAAGAGTTGGCAACAGATTGGATATGGGGGAAGTGTGATGGAGTGTGAGGAGTTGAGGATATTGCAGGACTCTATGATTGGGAAGATCGTGGTGCCTTCAACAGCAACATGGAAGGTAGGAAGAGGGGAAGGTTTGAGGAAAAGACCATGAGTTTAGTTTTTGACATGTTGATGTTTAAGATGCCAATAAGACATAAAATTTTAGATGTCCAATAGGCAATTGAAGATGCAATTCTGGAGGTGAAGGAGAGATTACATTCAGATAAGTTTATCTGAGAATCATAATCATACAGACAATTGAATCCAAAGGTATTGATAAGATCATCCAAAGAAATCATTAGATGAATAAGAAAAGAGGACTCAGGACCAAGCCCTGGCAAATCGACACCCCTCTCCCAACTCCCTTTAATGGATTTTCCTGAACTAAGATCAAGAAAAGGAGACTGAGAAGCAGGGTCGAGAAAACAGAATATCAAGAAGAGGATGATTGACATTGCCAGGGGCTAAAGGGAGGTCAAGAGGGATGAGGACTAAGAAACATTAGATTTGGCAATTGAAGGATCACTGGTAACTTTGAAGAGAGCAGTTTCAGTTGAATGATGTTGGAAGTCTGGTTATAGAGAGAGTTAAGGAGAGAGTGAGAGGGAAGGAAATAAAAGCATTGGTTGTAGATGGCTTTCTCAAGGAGTTTAGCTACAAAAGGGAAGAGAGATATGGGACAAAAGCTAATAGAAATGGATGGGTCAACTGAAGATGGGGGAGAACATGGGCATGTTTGTTGGCAATAGGGAAGTAGCCAGTAGACAAGGAAAGATTGAAGACAAGTGAAGGTAGAGGGATAATAGAAGGGGAAATCTGCTGGAGAAGACAGACTGGCAACACTTGTTCATGTAGAAGAATTAGCCTTATCAAGAAGGGCCTGAGTTTAAACCTGGCCTCAGATATTTGCTAGCTGTGTGACCTTAGAGAAGTCACTGAATTTCTGTTTACCTCAGCTCCCTCATCTGTAAAATAGGGACAATAATAGCAGGGTATTTCTTTTTAATTTAGGCTATACAATATGCCAACTACCTTGCAGGGTTATTTTTGGAATCAAATGAGACAATATTTGTAAAAGTACTTAGCATAGTGCCTAGGACATAGTAGGTTCTACATAAATATTTATTACTACCACCACCACCCCCGACCTTACAGGGTTGTTGTGAGGATCAAATGAGACAATCTTTGTAAAGTACTTAGCACATTGCCTGGCTTATAGTAGAATAACTATTAGATCTTAGTGATGTGAGATGAGTAGAAGGGGAAAAGAGGGAAATCTTGGTGAGTGGCATCAGTTTACCCAGTAAAATATCTTCAGGACAGTAAGTTTACAAGTTCATTTTTTTTCCATTTGGGCATTTTAAATGTTAATATATATGAAATATCTGGCATCAGAGGCATATATAAGTGATAAATATTTAGCAATGGAAATATACTTTAGATCCAATATTTCTCTGTGCTGTTTGCTACAAAAAGCCTAGTACTCTGACTATCAAAGAAGAGAAAGAAGTAATTTACAAAAGCTTTGGGTTTTTTCTTCTTCTCTTTGATTTTATAAAAGGACTTTGAAATATATTGGCCTTGATGTAAACATGATTCCATGATTATTTTTAATTTTGTTAAGGTTGTAAGTAAATACCATGTGTCTACAGAAATAAAAATAAACAAGTCATTTGGCCCACATCATCAGTTTTAAGCATACTCATAACAACTACACAGTTTGTTAAAAGGCATTCCTGACAATTCTTACATAAAAGAGATGTCAGGTGGGGATTAATATTCAGAACTTTGTAAACAAAACTCTTCAAGCATGAATATGTTATTATTTTCTCCAGACACATGATTTCTTCATTTTAGGGAATTCCTAGTATGGAAACTCCTTCTTTGACGCAGATCACAACTCAACTTATAGTTGGCATTAGGCTGATCCATGGCCACCAGAGGGAGGATGTGATCAAGGTGGAGTTTCAACTCTTGTCTTCTTGACTCCATATCCCTCATATCATAAGGCTTTTATTATCATATTTCTGAGACCCAGTGTTTACACACCATAACATGTTGTCACCGCTTTTCATTCTTACTGCTCTCTGGGAGGTGAGAAATTGGGAATATCACCATCTCTCTACTAATGACAAAGTTATTCAGCATTTTGCACCCTCCTAGATAAACCTTCAAGTTTTCTGATAGTTCATTCTCGTCCTGAGGTCTCTTTGCCCTCACCTTTAGTCAGTCGGTCCATAAACATTTATCAGGCTATTATTATCATTAAACCTGGTTACTATGTGCCAGGCATTGTGCTAAGCTCTGGGAATAAAGCATATTTTTTTAAAAAGGCAAAAAAATCCAGTCCCTGCTCATAGTCTAAGGGGGAGACAATATGCGAATAACCATCTAGAAACAACTTATATTTAGGTGGGATAAATAGAAAATAATTAGTATAAGAAAGATACAGAAGTTAAAGAGGATCAGGAAAGGTTTCTGATAAAACACTGGATTTTAGCTGAGACTTGAAAGAATTAGGGGGCAGAGATAAAGAGAGAGAGAAAATTCCAGGCATGGAGGAAAACCAGTGAAAACACATGAAGTCAGGGGATGGAGCATCTTATTTGAGAAATAGTAGGGAAGCCAGTGCCACTGGATTGCAAAGTATGTGGGGGGGGGGGGTCTAAGAAGACTGGAAAGGTATGGAGATAGGAGTGGAAGGTTATGAAGGACCTTGAATGCTAAACTGTAGATTATGTATTTGATCCTAGAGGTGACAGGGAGCCCAGGAGTTCATTGAGGTTACATGGTCAAACTTGGTCTTGGGAAGATCATTTTGATAATGGAGTGAGAGATGGACTAATGTGGAAATATGTTTAATATGATTATACATGCATGCATAGTGTATATCAGATTGCATACTATCTTAAGGAGGGGATAGTAGAGGAAGGGGGGAAATTTTAGAACTCAAAATCTTACAAAAGAGAATGTTGGAAACCAAATATATAGATAAATAAATAAATAAAATGAGAATCATGCTAGACAGGAGTGGTTGGTGGACCAATAAGACAGTTGTTGTTATTTGTTTCCTGGTGGTCCCATTTTGGGTTGTTTTTTTTTTTTTTTTTTAGCACAGATACTAGAGTGGTGTATTAGCAAGCATCCTAGCACACCCAGGATGGCCGGCTAGCACAGGTTCTTTGGTCTGCTTTGCTAAAGGAAAGACAACTTTTAAAGGGGTCAACAATATTATTTTAATTATAGATAAGTAGAAAATACAAGCAAAGAAATTAGCAGAGATTCAACAGACAGGGCTCCTACTGTCTGAACAAAGTAATACAACCACCTACATATACCACTGGACTGCCAGTATACAAACCTCTGAGTAATCAGGGAGCTCTTAACAAATGACTACTCAGAGTCACATATAGGGAACCAAAATGTCCTTCTCATAAGTGAACCCCAAAGTAAGATATCAACCTCCCAGTATGTATAGTTTTCAACTAATAGGCTCAGAGCCAAAAGGCATCACAACCCTCCTGACTCAGCTAATTTAGCTTAGTACCAAAAGGTGTGAAAACCTTCCTACAAGCAAACCTCCCCCTAAGTAAGCTTCCCTTTAGGCAAGTTCTCCCCCCAAAGGACTCTGTTACACAAGATGTATCACAGTTGAGCTGGAGCTCAAAGCAATAAGACATCTGTGATTGAACGTGTAGTCACATAGGCCTATTAATGGATGGGAAAGATCTTCCTATTTCATTAACATTACAAATGGTTTGCCATTTCCTTCTCCAGATCATTTTATAGATGAAGAAACTGAGGCCAATTGGGTTAAGTGACTTGCCCAGTGTCACACAGTTAGTAAGTATCTGAGACCAAATTTGAATTCAGGAAGATGAGTCTTCCTGACTCCAGACACAGTACTCCATCCACTGTGCCACACTGTTAGTAAGATAACAGGAGTATTAATTGTTTGAGTTTAAAGTCATCTAGTTCAGATTTCTCATTTTACAGATGAGGAAACCAAGTCTCAGAGACTTGGTAACAGGTAACTGTTACTCAGGTAACAGGTTTCAAGATTTAGAGTCAAGACTGGAACCCAAATCCTCCAACTCCAAACTCAATATTCTTTCCTCTGCACTATGCTGTTTCTCAGCCTCACATAGGCTTTGTGTCTTACTAATATCTGGGTTGGGGCAAGAGGTATAGGAGAGGAAAATGGAAGGAGTATAGGAAACCCAAATGCCAGGCATACGTTAGTTTCTCACTATCTTTGCTCTGGCTTTGTTTCTTTTATCACAGGAGGTGATTTCCTACTATTCCCAGTATTCTTTAGATGAAAGGATGAGGAGTCACATGGCCCTGGACTGGATCATGAAGGAACAAGATTCCCCAGGAATTGTCTCTCAAGAGCTGCAGATGGCCCTGAGGGAGCTGGAGGAAGCCAGAAGAGCTGGACAAGAGCTTCGGTTTTACAAAGAAAAGAAAGAAATCCTGAGTTTAGCCCTAGCTCAGCTCTACAGTGACCAAAATACCTCTTCACCAAGGGATGACCAGATGAGTCTGGCTGCTTTATGTGGCTACCACTAGCTGAAATCAGAACTCTAATGGACCCATCAAGTGCTGAACTAGAACATGATAATCCTTTGGTATTTTGATGGACCATGTAAGTTGGTCACTTACAGTTATGTTAGAGAAATGTAACTGCTAATTGAAGTTTTACTCCATTTGGACCCTACCCCAGCCTGACCCCAGCCCTATCACCCATGATGGAACCTTAAGAGATGAAAAGGACCTCAGGGATTATCTAATCTAATCTCTCAACCAATGCAGGCATCTTTTCTCCCCTACTATCTTAGGACTAAATTGGGAAGAAAGGAGAAGAAAAGAGTAAATGCTTTACATATATTTTCTTATTTGTTCCTCACAATAAACCTATGAAGGAGATGCTACTGACATTCCCTTTTTGCAGATTAGTAAACTGGGGCTGAGAGATTAAATAACTCCCTAAATCATAGAATTACCAAGTGCCAGAGGAAGGATTCAAACCTAAGTCTGCCTGACTCCAATTCCCATGGTCTCTGCATTATGCCACCTAGTTGTCTCATAGATGAGGAGAGAAAAGATATTTTTCAACGACTCATTGAAATCCTACAGAATAGGTCATTAAGATCCACTAAGTCTGACAGACTTTGATGAGCTACAATATAGGGTTGTATAACCTAAGAAGAAACAAATGTCAACTATAGAGGATTCTGTTGATAACCTTCACAAAAGAGTTGGTGACAGAGTTCCCCAAAGAATAATCAACTAGTGACACATCATACAACATAGTGGCATCCAACAAATAAAGAGAATTGAATTAAATAAGCAACTTGTACATTTTTTCCTACAGAAATAATAGCTAACATTTGTATAGTGTTTTTGTGTGTTTTTTTATAGTGTTATAAAGGTCATAAATATTATCTCATGTGGTCCTCAAAGCAATCTTGGAAGGTAAGTGTTCTTATTATCTCAATTTTACAAAAAAGGAAACTGAGGCAAATAAAGCTTAAGTGCCTTGTACAGGGTCATACAGCTTGTAAGTGTATAAGGCAGGAGTCAAACTAAGGTCTTTCTGATTTCCAGTCCTACACTCTTATCTACTATGCTTCCCCTCAAAAAACAGAAAGGAGAGGCTGTAATTAGATAAGCCAAAAGCCTTAGTAAAGCAGCTATATTTTCATTTTGCAATAAAAATTATTTCAATTTTCCATGTTTTTATTTTTCTGAGAGGATTTTTGAAGTGGAGAAGTATATTAGGAAGGATATTGAATTTAGCCTGGGTTTAAGCCTTACTACCTTGAGTAAATCACTTAACCTCATTGACTAAGTCTGTCTTCAAATGAAGTTTCAGCTGCAATTTTCTCAACTATAAAATGATCACTAAGGTCTTCCAACACTAGATTCTATATTCCTTCTAAAAAGCAAATGACCTGTAGCACCTGGGTCACTCCTGACCTGGAAGAAGGGATTCCCCAGGTAAGTTCACTCCAGGTTCAAGGTACCCTCTTGGTCAGAAAACACTCAAAGCCACAGGACACAAACCTTACTGATGTGTCTGCTTTTAATCATCTCTCAGAAAACACAATTGGTTCAAAGCAAAGGCATTTAATAATGGAAAAGTGTGAGAAGAATCAATATAACATTTTGGCCATTAAGGTAGGGCATGCTCTCCCACAAATACACATAACATCAGTGGAAAAGTAGAACCATAGATTCACATAGGTAGAAAACACCCACAAATAGAGAACATATATTCAAGAACTCATGTACAGGGTACATGGGTAGCCAGGGAACCAGAGTGGAGGCAACTCAGGTGACCAATGCTGCAGTGCTACTGATGTCTTCTGATCATTTCATTTCAGTGTTCCCACTAAGTCTGATCCTTCTGGTTGCCAACAGATAGGCTCTGTCCTTTTCTCTCCCTCTCTCTCTCTTTCTCTCTCTCTCTCTCTCTCTCTCTCCCTGTTTCCCTCTATCTCTCTCTGTCTCTCTGTCTATGTCCGTCTGTCTCACTCTCTGTATTTGTCTATATGTCTGTCTCTCTCTGTGTCTGTGTCTGTCTGTCTGTCTCTCTCACTTCCTGAAGCATCATAAATAGGCCTGGTAAGTGGCCAAATAGGCCTGATATTTCTACCATGACCTCCTGAGCTTGTGGGTGGCCCAAGACCAATATCTAGGATGGAGAGCATAGGTCTGTTGATATACACACTAAAACCTAAGCATGTGAAAGGCTGCCAGCATTCCTAGACTTACTGGCCTGGGCTCCTAATTCTGGATTTGTACATGGCCCAGACTATCGGAGTCTCCTGTAGGAGGTCTCTGTTTCCTAGAATCCTCTACAACTGGATTATTCGGTTGTGAGGGAGCTAACTCTGCATTCAGCTCTCTTGAGTTGTCTAAAAGCAAGGTCTCCTTGTAACTAGGAAAAACCAATCCAACAAACATTTATTAACATCTACTATGTGCCAAGAACTCTACTAAATTCTGGGAGTCCAATTAATAAAAAAGAAAGACAGTTTTCCCAAATTGCTTACAGTATCATCCTTTACACCTAGATCATGCACCCATTTAGACTTGATTTTGGTATATGGTGTTAGATAGTGATCTATGCCCAGTTTCTGCCATACTGTATTCCAGTTTTCCCAGCAGTTTTTGTCAAACAGTGCATTCTTATCCCAAAAACTGGGGTCTTTGGGTTTATCGAACAATAGATTGCTATATTCATTAAGTGCTGGGTCTCCTGCACCTAATCTATTCCATTGATCCACTACTCTACACCTCTGCCAGTACCAAGCAGTTTTGATGACTGCTGCTGTATAATACAGATTAAGATCTGGCATAGCTAGTCCACCTTCCCTAGCATTTCTTTTCATTAATTCCCTTGATATTCTAGACCGTTTGTTTTCCAAATAAATTTTGTTATTATTTTGTCTAACTCTAGAAAGTAGTTTTTTGGTAAATTGATTGGTATGGCACTAAATATATAGTTTAGTTTGGGTAAAATTGTCATTTTTATTATATTAGCTCGACCCAGCCACGAGCAATTGATATTTTTCCAACTATTTAGATCTGATTTTATTTGTGTGAGAAGTGTTTTGTAGTTGTGATCATATAGATTCTGGGTTTGTTTTGGCAAGTAGATTCCCAAATATTTTATAATGTCTACAGTGACTTTAAATGGGATTTCTCTTTCTATCTCTTGCTGTTGAGTTTTATTAGAGATGTATAGGAATGCTGAGGATTTATGTGGGTTTATTTTATATCCTGCAACTTTGCCAAATTTATTTATTGTCTCAAGTAATTTTTTACTCGATTCTCTAGGATTCTCTAAGTATATCATCATATCATCTGCAAAGAGTGACAGCTTGGTCACTTCTTTGCCTAATTTGATTCCTTTGATTTCTTTTTCTTCTCTAATTGCTACTGCTAACGTTTCTAATACCAGATTGAATAAGAGGGGTGATAGTGGACACCCTTGTTTCACTCCTGATCTTATTGGAAAGGCTTCTAGTTTATCCCCATTGCATATAATACTTGCTGATGGTTTTAGATAGATGCTAGCAACTGTTTTAAGGAAGGCTCCATTTATTCCTATACTTTCTAGTGTTTTTAATAGGAATGGATGTTGTACTTTGTCAAAAGCCTTTTCTGCATCTATTGAGATGATCATGTGGTTTTTGCTAGTTTTGTTGTTGATATGCTCAATTATATTGATGGTTTTCCTAATATTAAACCATCCTTGCATTCCTGGAATGAATCCTACCTGATCAGAGTGTATTATTTTTGTGATAAGTTGTTGGAGTCTTTTGGCTAATATTTTATTTAGAATTTTTGCGTCTAAATTCATGAGGGAAATTGGTCTATAATTTTCTTTCTCTGTTTTATCTCTTCCTGATTTAGGAATCAGTACCATATTTGTGTCATAGAAAGAGTTTGGTAGGACTCCTTCTTCACTAATTTTCCCAAATAGTTTGTAGAGTATTGGAATCAATTGTTCTTTAAATGTTTGATAGAATTCACTAGTGAACCCATCTGGCCCTGGAGATTTTTTCCTAGGGAGTTCATTGATGGCTTGTTTGATTTCTTTTTCTGAGATGGGGTTATTTAGGTAATTCACTTCCTCTTCAGTTAATCTGGGCAATTTGTGATTTTGTAAATATTCATCCATTTCACTAAGATTGTCATATTTATGTGCATACCTGACAGATCTGTGGAGAGGGGAAGATTTTAGGACCAAACAAGAATTAGAGAGCATTATAAAATGCAAAATGGATAATTTTGATTACATTAAATCGAAAAGCTTCTGCACAAACAAAGCCAATGTAACCAAGATCAAGAGGGAGGTGGGAAATTGGGAAAGAATTTTTACAACTTGTGTCTCCGATAAAAGACTCATTTCTAAAATTTATAGAGAATTGAGCCAAATCTATATGAATACAAGTCATTCCCCAATTGAGAAATGGTCAAAGGATATGAATAGGAAGTTTTCAGAGAAAGAAATTAAAGATATCTATAAGCATATGAAGAAATGCTCTAAATCACTATTGACTAGAGAAATGCAAATCAAAACAACTCTGAGATACCACATCTCTCCAGTCAGATTGGCTAAGATGACAAAACAAGAAAATGACAAATGCTGGAGAGGATGTGGGCAAATTGGAACGCTAATACATTGCTGGTGGAGTTGTGAACTTATCCAACCATTCTGAAGAGCAATCTGGAATTATGCCCAAAGGATTATAAATAATTTCATACCCTTTGACCCAGCCATACCACTCATAGGGTTATATCCCAAAGAGATCATAGTAGTGGGAGGAAGAACCATATGTACAAAAATATTTTTAGCAGCCCTTTTTGTGGTTGCAAAGAATTGGAAACTAAAGGAGTGCCCATCAATTGGGGAATGGCTAAACAAGTTCTGGTATATGAATGTAATGGAATTTTATTGTGCTATAAGAAACGAGGAGGTGACGGATTTCATAATTACCTGGAGAGACTTATACAAACTGATGCTGAGCGAGAAGAGTAGAATCAGAAGAAATTTGTATACAATCACAGACATACCACATCTGTGACGACCAACTATGACAGACTGGACTCTTTTCAGCAATGCAGTGATATAAGTTAATCCTGAATGACTCAAGAAAGTGAGAAATGTGCCATCCAGAGATATAACTAGAAAGAACTGAGCCTGAATCCTGATGGAAGCAAACTAAATGATCTTGTTCTTCTCATTGTTTGGTTTTACTTCTTCCTTACCATCTTTCATCCCACCTAGTACAATATGCCTTTGTAATTGGAATAATGTATAATATGAATGCATTTGCAGACCCTATACTGTACTATATGCTGTCATGAGGGGAGGGGGGAGGAAAGTAAAGGAAATTTGAAAATCAAGGAACTATGGAATTGAATCTTGTTAACTGAAACTAAACTAATAAATTAATTTAAAAAAAATAAAATAAAAAAAAAAGAAAGACAGTTGACAATCTGTCAACGGGACAGAGCCAACCTCTAATCTGTGGGTAGCTAGAGCCAAACAAAGCAGGCTAGATAGAGACAGGAGAGCAGGAATCAAACAGAAGTTTGCTTTCAAAATGAGGGAAAAGACTTGCAAGCAAAGACACATGTGCCAGAGCCCTGCCACTAGTGGGGGAACCTGCTTTAGCATGGGGAGATCTCAGTACTTATACCAATGGTTACACTATGAGTTGTAGCTCTGACAATGGGATTTTGCTGTGGTTGAGATCATCCAGAGGTTGAATGCAATGTTGTTTTGCCAAGCTCAGGGCACAGCTTGCTTGCTGGGCCTTAGCTCTGGAAAATAGGGTGTCTCCTAATTTTTTGACATATCTGAGGGGGGAAGACAACACATAAAAGGAGGCAGCATACTGGGGGAGTGGAGGAGAGAGACCAGGGGGTACCTGGTTCTGGGGCATCTTGTTCCTTGGAGTTGAGACCAGGAAGAGTGGTGGATACAGAGAGGAGTATTTCCAGTAAGTTCCCTGACTTTCCAGTTGGTTCCAAAATCCAATTCCTTCCTTATATGAACCATTATCAAGCTCTCTGTAAAAGGTGAGTGGAATTTTGTTACACTTTTCATTGCTACTTTTGACCTACTCCATGGGAAGTCTTTTTTTTTTTACTTAAAAAGTATATTTTATTATCACAGGAGTGTTGGGGTACATGCCCAAATCAGACAGTGCTTTGGCACAGACATTGTGCCGGTTTTATAGAGGTTCCATAGCCAGGTTACATAAGCTGAAATTACAGAGATGTAAGCTGAAACTACAGTGATTGGTCACTGTACATTTGAATTTCCCACCCGAGGGAAAAACCCTAGGCTGGGACTCCCGCCCACAGATCAATCAGGGGAAAGCAAGGGGTGGGGGTCCTGCCTGTTTACAGATCAATTAAGGGAGAGGAAGGTGGAGTTCTCTGCTTTAAAATAAATGAAGGAAAGGGAAGGTTGAGTTGTCTGCTTTACAAATCAATGAAGGGAAGGGCAAAGTGGAGTAGTGTCCAACATTCCCTACTTTTCCTTGTAGGTATGTCAAACCTTTGACATGGCTGGGGTCACATCTAGATTACCCAATTCTGTTCCTAAAGGATGGTGTGTGTGGGGGGGATCCCTGATAATTAATGGAGTTAACATGGGATTTGACAAATTGTAGAAAGCAATTAATGAGATAGGGTCCAGCTCCCTCTGTCTATTAGCAATATTCTGGCTTACCAACTTCAGAGTTGTTTGCATAGAAGCAACAAGCCTCACCAAGGACTGCACACAGGCCACCCTGTTTAAGAAGGTCAAGGCCTCTGCAGTTCTGAAGAACCACCTCTGCCAGACAGTCCACCTGTCTTTCCAGGCTGAGATGGACTGCTATATGTGGGAGAGGTCAATATTTACCTGTGTACTTAAGGCCTGATAGTTGCCCCCCTCTTAATCAAGGCTGCCATCCCAGTTGCTGCAGAACCCACAAGGCCCAAGCCCACTGAGATGGGAATGAGATGTGGTACTGCCTGCCTTAGGTGGCGGCTCAGTTGCCCTTCTGGGAAAAGTAATGCCAACCTTGTTCACCTGGGAGAAGGGTGACCTGGGGAATTATGGCATGGGAAGTCTTAATGCTTCAATAAGTAATGCATTGTCTTCGGAGGTCCTAAGCACTTTTGGGGCCTATTTTGTTTGCAGATAAGTTACCTACTTAACTATTTCATAGAGAATGGCTCTCCATTAGAATGTGACAAACCATCTTCCTTGCACATCTCAATTTCTTTGCAAACTCTATCACCTTGCTGAAGATATTGACAATACACTTAGGCATCATGCAGCCAGTTGGTTCTATCAGAAGTTTTCTGAGCTGAGGCCATAACCAGAAAAGAGGCCTTTTTTGGGGCAACTTCAGAAATGTATGCATTCTCAGTTGCATATTTTGAAACTTCAAAGCATAATTTAAATATGGCTCTCACTCAAATATCAGCAAGCATGAGATTAAAGCATGTGGCCTCATTCCAGGTAGCATTGTATACACACAGGAGAAATGCCATATGTTGACCCCACTCAGATTTGTGCTTACACCACAGGGTCCTCAGCATGTGCAGTTGTGTTTAGTTGAAATCCTCGGGCTATGGGATCCCCTAAGAACTATTGCTCTCACATGTGGTTCTAGATTTGTTGATTTCTGTCAAGGCCAATGCCTTCTTAAGTAGTTCACTTTCTAAACCTCTACCTTGGTCTGATAGAATCTTGGCAGGGAAATCATATACAAAGAAATACTTTTTTCCACAACAACTTACTAATTGTAGCAGGTTTCTGGTTCTTGATTGGCTATACATGAGCTGTGATTTATGGTTTTACTATATCCCTTCAGAGACAAAAAAGTTAATACACCTGAGTCCTGATGGTTTGCAGGTGATTATGCTGTCCAGGTATTCAATATGAGGTGGCAATAGGTCCTCTGAGAATACATAACATATCTCCTATTTGCATCCATAAATCTTCACGGTGATCTTTTCTGAATTCTCACCATAAGCCCTGAAAGGAAATTGAAATTTAGTATGTAGAGCAAGTTAGTGATATAACTGCAGAAAAGCAAGAATGCTAGGGTCAAAAGTACTCTACATGGGGCGGCTAGGTGGCACAGTGAGTAGAGCGCCAGCCCTAGAGTCAGAAAGACCTGAGTTTGGATCCGGCCTCAGACACTTAACATACATGAACAAAAACCTAGCCGTGTAACCTTGGGCAAGTTACTTAACCCCAATTGCCCTCCTAAAAGCAAAAAAAAAAAAAAAGGGACTCTGACTTGGGGCCCAGACTGGGTATAAATATGTGTGTGTTGCACTGACTGCTTCTTGGGGGCAGTGTGGAAGAAAATCACCTAGCTCCGATGTCTGCCATTGTTTTGAGAGTAAAGTACCCTCCAGAGGACAGATCTTGAGTCACCAGATCATTTGTCTCTTTGTATTATTTATTTATTCTTTTTATATTATTTTATTTTTTAGCTTTTTGGAGGGGGGAAGGCAGGGCAATTGGGGCTGATTCGCCCAAGGTCACACAGCTGTTAAGTGTTAAGTGTCTGAGGTCATATTTGAACTCAGGTCCTCCTGACTCCAGGGCCTGTGCTCTATTCACTGCGCCACCTAGCTGCCCCTTTTTGTATTATTTATTGTGGCTTGTCATGAATCCCTTCTTTTTTTTTTTTTTTTTGAGGGGAGAGGGGAGAGGGTAGGGCAATTGGGGTTAAGTGACTTGCCCAAGGTCACATGGCTAGTTTTTGTGTTAAGTGTCTGAGGCCGGATTTGAATTCAGGTCCTCCTGACTCCAGGGCCAGTGCTCTATTCACTGCACCACCTAGCCACCCCTATGTATCCATTCTTACTAACTATGAGTTATAACTTATAACTAACTAGGTATCCATTCTTACCTAAGGAGAGCTAAGGCAAAAGGCTTAGTATAACAAAGTTAACATACACTGATGGTACAATGTGATAGAAATCACCAAATCTTGACTGAAGCTTTATTTGACTGTGGTCCACCTCTCTGAATATCAAATAGTTGCCCCAGCTTCAGTTTTATATAACCTACTGGAGAGACTGTCTACATTAATTCAGATTAACCATCTGCATCTACATTAATCTTTCCTGACTGATCACTTCATAGTGGCTAACGCTGCTACCCACTTCCAGCAAGTAAATTATCCTCCATGGTACTGGTCACAGTACATCAGGGAATTGTTGTCAGTTCATACATGAAATTTAGTTCTATGCAGTCTCTGCGCTTCTCAGTGACGATCCATTTTGTTTATGGGATGACAATTTTCTCTGTCATTAAGTCTTTGACTAGCAAATGCCACAGGCTTTTGGTGACCATTAAGCTCTTGGTATTGGTTAGTTCTCAAGAAATACTGCTTTGTGCAACACAAAGGGCTTGCCTAGGTCTTGATAGGCCAACACTGATGCATGCATGGAGCAATTCATCAAGTCTTGAAAAGTTTGTGCACTTTTTATCATTCCAGCATTCTCCATACAGCTCTTAAGCTTAAGTCAAACTTCTTTTCTTATCATGGTTTTGGTATGTGTGTGTGTGTGTGTGTGTGTGTGTGTGTGTATACATATATACCAAATATATATACCAAATGTTTAATGTATTATTCATATACAGATACATATAATACATACAATGTGGTTTGTATGTATCCATAAGTGAACTTATCGAGGAGTTTAGCAATAGCAGAACAATTCTTTTTTTTTTTACATTAAATTTTATTTTTTTCAATGAACAAAAATCTATTTTCTCTTCTTTACACCTCTACCCTATTAGAAAAAAAAAGATGTGGTAACAAATAATTTATCATCAAAGAAAACAAATTCCTGCATTGACCATGTCCAAAAAACATGTCTTCTTCTACGTCCTTGAGTCTATCATAAGGAAGTGAGTAATAAAAATGTACTATTATGTCTTTGAGTTTTCTTTTTAAGCAATTGGGGTTAAGTAACTTGCTCAAGGTTACACAGCCAGACGTTATTTATGTGTGGGTGCTCATTTTCTGAGGCCAGGACTGATCCCAAGTCCTCCTGATGCTGGGGCTGGCACTCTTACTGACTGCACCACCTAGCCGCCCCAGTCTATGAGTTTTCTAGAACCATAGTTAGTCATTATATTGAGTTCTTAAGCCTCTCAAAGCTATTTGTCTTTACAATGTTATTGTATAAGTTATTGTCCTTGTTCTACTCACTTCACTAAGCATCAATTCATACACATTTTCCCAGGTTTCTCTGAAATTGTTCCTTAACCATTTTTAAAAGCATGATAGCCTTCCATTCTATTCATATATCATGATTTGTTCAGTCATTTCCCCTCAATTTCCAGTTCTTTGCCACCACAAAGAACTGCTGTAAATATCTCTTTTGCATTTAGATCTAGTTTGGTATTGCTGTGTCAAAGGGCATGCACAGTTTAGTGATTTTAAGGGCATAGCTCCAAATTATTTTCCAAACTGTCCAGACCAATTCATAGCTCTACCAAGAGTGTATTAATATACCTTTATTTTTTCCTACAGCATTTTTCATCTTCATATTTTTGTCAATTTTGCCAATCTGACAAGGAGTCTCAAACATGCTTTAATTTTAATTTCTCCATTAATGATTGGGAGCATTTTAAAATTTTATCTAATGATAACTTTGATTTCTTCCTTAGAATATTGACTATTCATATTTGTTTATATGAGTATCAATTATCAATTGGGGAATGGCTCTTATTGTTATAAATTTGAAACAGTTCCCTATAGTAGCATAGTTTATTAAATGTTTATGGTAATAGCCACCAAATTCTAGAAAAGTCCTTTCTGGAACATAGGGTTCACTTGTGGTCTGTACCCAGCAAGACACCATATTTTCTCATCTCATGGTCACTTCTTTATCAGTGCCTATGAGTCCAAGAGGAAAGGAACTACTTATGACAAGTAATGAGGTCAGGCTCAGTGTTTTTTGTTTTTTGCCCCAGGGCCTGTGAGATACTCTTTCCCTTGTACTGACCCCATTCCCAGTGCAATTTCTTTCTTTCTTTTTTTCTTTTTAAGGGGGGAAGACAGGGCTATTGAAGTTAAGTGACTTGCCCAAGCTCACACAGCTAGTAAGTGTTAAGTATCTGAGGTCACATTTGAACTCAGGTCCTCCTGACTCTAGGGCTGTGCTCTATTCACTGCCCCACCTAGCCCCCCACCCCCACCCCCTCCCACCCCAGTGAGATTTCTGCAGACATCATATTCTACTGAACCAAATCTACGTTCATCTCTTGAGTTCAGCCAACAAATGTGTAATTGTCTAGGCCATTGCTGAAGCAGAAGAAAGCCCTGTCCTTTGGATTGCTCTCAGTTGGAGTTTTCCTGGAATCAGACTACAGTGACTTCTGGTTCCTTGATTCACCATGTAGAGCAGTTCTGCCTACTGTTTCCTTTATTTGAAGGCTTTCTGCAAATTTCAGCCTTTGGGTCCAAATGAATAGTTATGGTCTCATCTCACTTTTCATCTGGACCAGCTGACGTCAGATTTTCCTGTATGTTGCATACTCTTGGCAGCCCCTCTGATGTCCCTGTACTTTCTTGCTCCGTCCAGCAATTTCTCATAATTTGTCAGTTTACCTCTTTTTGCAAATCTCAAAGGAGTCTGTACTTAGTCAGAAGTGTCCAGTTTTCAAGTAATTTTTTTTTTTTTGCTTTTTGGCGGGCAATTGAGGTTAAGTGACTTGCCCAAGGTCACATAGCTAATTAAGTGTTAAATGTCTGAGGTCACATTTGAACTCAGGTCCTCCTGACTCCAGGGCCAGTGCTCTATTCACTGTACCACCTAGGTGCCCCATTCCAAGTACTTTCTATCTCTCTATAATTTTAGAATAGTATTTGTTCAGATAATTTATAGAAAATAAATAGGATTTTGTCTGTCTCTTCTCATTTAATAAGTGTGTCACATCTTTCTAAAGCATCTATAGCAACTTTCTCTGTTCTTTCAATATCTTTATTGTTAAATCATGAGACATTCCTTTATCTTCTCTGTGAGGCCTTAAATGTAATTCTTGATTTCTTAATTAAGTCTATACACCAGTATTCTAAGTATTCAATACCCATATTGAAAGTCTGTTCCCATAAACATAATGGTTAGAGTGATATAATAGACTAAGTACCCAACAGTACAAAAGTTATTTTAAAGCAACTGGTCCGATCTGTAATGGAAACACACTAGGTTCCCAGCCTCAGCCCAGCCATCCTTGACTCCTCACTCTTCCTCATCCCAGATGCAGTCAGTTGCCAAGTCTTGTCATTTTCACATCTTTTGTATCTATTCATTTTCTCCATTCAGGGAGGCCTGACTCTAGTTCACCTCTCATATGGAAATCGCCTCCTGTTTGATCTTGCTGGCTCAAGTCTCTTCTCTTCTCCAATTCCTTCTTCACAGAGTTCTCGAAGTAATGTGTCCAAAGTTCAGTTCTGAGTACTTTATTCTCTTGATCAAAAAGCTGCAATGATTCCCTTTTGCCATTAGGATAAAATACAAACTCCTCTGTTGTACATTTAAAGGCTTTCCCAATCTGCCTCCAGCATACATTTCCAGACTTATCACATACTTTACCCCTTGCTGTTCCTCATTCACAACATTCCATTGTCAGTCTCCATGCTTTTGCAAAGCTGTCCCCCATACCTTGAAATCCTCTCCCTCCTCACCTTGGTCTCTTAGAATCCTTAAATCCCTTTAATGTTCCACTTGGATGCAATCTCCTACATAAATCCTTTTTTTGTCTGCTCTTCCAACTACTAATGTCTGTCCTCTCTCACCCCCATTACTTTGTATTCATGTATATACGTGTGCTTTTTCCTCCACAAATTGTATGCTCCTTGAGGGGAGACTATTTTGCTTCAGTCTTTGTGTTCCAAGCATTGGCCAGCTACTTGGCATAGTGGATAGAGTACCTGGATTCAGGAAGACTCAACTTTCAAAGTTCAAGTCTGGACTCAGACACTTACTAGCTGTGTGACCCTGGGCTAGTCATTCAACTCTGTTTACCTTAGTTTCTCCATCAATAAAACGAGCTAGAGAAGGAAATGGCAAACCACTTTAGTATTTTTGCCAAGAAAACCCCAAATGGGGTCACCAAGAGTCAGACATGACTGAAAACCGACTGAACAAATACCAAGACCTCTGTCTAGCTCTGTGGCCTGATATATAGGAGGCCATATAATAAAATTCTGATATAATAAAAATTCTTATCTGTAGATTATTGGCTATGAGACCATTGTCGAATCATTTAAACTCATTTTCCAATCTGTAAAATGTGGATAGTTGTGCCTACAAAACCTACCTCTCAAGGGTGTTGTGGCACAAATGAGATAATGTATACAGAGTACTTTTTTTAACTTTAAAACTCAATATAACTGTAACTTGTTATTTTGATTGATAATGCTACAGGAGCGGAGTTTGACCCAGAGGCAAACAGATATAAATTAGAAAATACTAGCTACAAAGTGTAAAGAGGAATATGCCTAACCTAGATGCTCAGTGATTGCTATTAAAGAAATGGCTTCCAGACTGTCATATGGTGATATGGCGAAAGTCAAAGGTCAAGGCTGTGAGAATGAAGCGTCTCAGATGATATCCAGACCCATGGAGTAGTGGACATGTAGGTTATTGTCTAAACTACTATTTGAGAGTTTTCTTGACAGAGTTGATGTAAAATGGGGGGGGATAAGGAAGTTCAGACCTGCTTAAAAGAAATTCAACTGGATTCTCCCATTTTACACAAGGATTTTGTTAGCAATGATAGTGATGATATTAGCCAGCATTTATATAATACAGGTTTGCAAAAGGCTTACTAATATTATCTCATTTTATCCTCACAACAAGGGAGGCAGGTGCTATTATTATCCCCATTTTACAGATGGGAAAACTGAGGGTGATAGACGTTGTCTTGCCTAGGGTCACTGAGATAGTAAATATCTGAAGGCACATTTGAACTCAGGTCTCCCTGACTCCAAAATTTTTTTTTTTTATGACTCACCATTTTCTTTATTTGTACAAAATAGTGAATAATCATATTCTGGTTTTATATATATATATATATATATATATATATATATATATATATATATATATATATATAAACATATGGCTGGTTTTAGCTTTAAACAAGTCCTTCTGTCCGGAAGCATCTATTTTGAAGGCTTAGAACCAGCAGCTTTAGCCCCAGCATCTTTGGGTTTGGACTCCTCAGGCTTAGCAGCCTTAGAATCAGACTTGGCTGCCTTGGGATTGGACTTAGCGGCCTTGGGATCAGACTTAGCGGCCTTGGGGTCAGACTTGGTGGCTTTAGCATCAGATTTGGTGGCATTGGGGCCAGATTGATAGCCTTGGGATCTGAGTTACTGACCTTGGCGGCAGCCTTAGAGTCAGTGGGCTTGGTAGCCTTGGGGTCAGTGGTTCTGGCAACCTTAGAGTCAGGCTTCATGACCCTGGTGCCTGGATGTTTGATATCGATCCTAGGACCTAGATGATTGGTAGCCATTTTGGGGCCAGCACGTCGGGCTCTGGCCTTGGGGATCTTGGGCCTGAGTAGCTTTAGAGGCCTTGGTGCTCAGGGCCTTGATGGCTTCTGCTTGGGCCTTGATGGCTTTGGCGTTGTTGGCCTGCATCTTCTTCAGCCCCTTCTTGTTGTGTTTCTTGGCAAAGCGCATGTTTCTCAGAAACTTGGGGTCAACCACTTTCAGAGACTTGTATCTCTGTGACTCTAGGTTTCTTGATGCCATTTCTGTGCCATATTTGTGATTGGTTGTGGGTGCTATGGTTCTTAGACTTAGCCATCTTTACACCACAGCCTGTGCTTCCACCGACCAGAAGAGGCCAAAGGGAGAGAGAGAAAGCCCTGACTCCAAATCTAACTCTCTAACCACTGTTCCACCTACTTGCTTCTAATGATGAAGGTGAAAGTAACCAATTAGACACTATTACTGCAGATTTAGATCACTTTTTTTTTTTTTTGCAAACCCAGATGATAAAAGTAAATCTGCTTCTCAGCCAAATAGAAGCTTTAAAAAAGGAACAAAGATGTAGAATAGTATGGGACATACAAATTGGACGTGGAAAGGAGACAAGTGGAGCTAGTGTAGACTTCACTGGTCAACCCCAGGAAAATCACTTGTCACTTAATGTGCCCATGACACCAAGTGAAAGAAGATGTTACAAATGTATTGAAGAGGAGAACTAGAGTGAATTAAATGAAGGAATTCTAGACATTGAGAAGTACTATTTTTGCAGTAGAAAGAGTTCTGTATTTCCCTCCTAATTTTCCAGTATTCTTAGACTGATCCCACTCTTACATATTCTGATCCAGTGACACCTTTCTCTTTACTCTTCTTTCATCAAGATATTCCCCTCTGGGCATTTGCCTGGAACTTTCTCCCTCCTCAGGTCTGCCTCCTGGCTTCCCTGGCATCCTTCAAGTCCCACCCAAAATCTAGCCTACAAGAAATATTTCCCAGTCTTCTCAGTGCCTTGTTTCTGATACTAGCCACAATTTATCCCATATATATCTTACCTGTGAGAGCAGAGAGTATTTTTAGGCAGGCACAGAATAGGAACTGAATAAATGTTAGTTAATCAACTGATTGGATTTAGAGTTGAAGGTTCTATATTCAAATCTTAGCTCTTCCACTTAAATCCCGAGTGATACTAAACAATTCACTTGATTGTTCTGGGAATCAGTGTCCTAATCTATAAAATGAGAAGGTTGGACTAGATGACCTTTAATGTTCTATCCATTTCTAAATTTACAACCTTAAATAGTTGTCAATACCATTTGTAGCAATAACTTTAAAAGCACAAAAGGAAATGAATCCTCTTACAATATGCAAGTGACCTTTGTTTATACATAAATAAAAGGATTTTCAGAACTTCTTAAAGGTCAACCATATCATTACCTCATTCAGGAATAAGACTGACTCCAATTAAAAGTGAAAATTGGTCTTTTTACCAACTTGTCCTCCAATTTAACTAGTAAGGTTTTGAAATATTTCTTTTCCACAATGGGAAAAAACTCTGAGCTGGCTAACCTTTTTAGATGCTTTAAAAAGGTATGACCCATTTTATTATTTATATTTGCCCTTTTTAAATTAGGCTCAATTGTCATAGCTTCTTCTGTTTATTCTCTTTTTGATGATTGATGTTATTTCTTTGAGAAATAAGTAAATTATAAGAAATTTCTCTTAGAATCCAATGTAAATGCCCTGTACTTGTATGATATTCTTTTTTTTTTTTAAATAAATGCTTATTAACTTCTGGTTCACATCATTCATTTCCATCAGGTTTTGAGTTACAATTTTCCCCTACCCACCACCCCAGAATAGCAGCCCCACCAGATATCCCCTCATCCAATCTGCTCTCTCCCATATCTTCTCCCATACCCCCTTCCACTTTACCATTAGGACAAGGTGAATCTCTGTGTCCCAATGCCGGCACATCTTATCTCCCAATTACATGCAAAATAGTATTAATAATAGTATTTATATATATTTGAAACATTTAATTTTAAAATTTCAAATTTCAGATCCATTCCCTTCCTTCCTTGTCACCTACTCCCTTTGGGAAGATAAGCAATTCAGTATGTATTGTACTTATATAGCTATGCAAAACATTACCATACTAGATATATTGTAAAAGACTACTTATATTTCCCTCCTACCCATCTCACACCCATCTGGTCCATTCCCTACTTTGATCCTGTCCCTCTTTATAAGTGGGTACTTCCAACATCCCCCTCCCCGCAAAATGCCCTCCCCTCCATCATCCCCCCTCTCATCCCCCTTCCCCCTACTCTCCTGCAGGGTGAGATATCCCATTTAGTATGTATGTCATTCTCTCCTTGAGCCAAATTGAATGAGAATATGGTTTTGCCTTTTTGCCTTCCTGTTCTTCCCCTCCTCTGCAACTACTTCCCCTTGCCTCTTCTACATGAGATAGTTTACCCTACCCTGTCTCTCCCCATCTCCTCTTGCCACATTCCTCTCTAACCTCTTAAGTTCACCCCTAAAGTATCATCCCTTCTGACCAAACTCGACCTGTGCCCTCTATCCAAGTATACCTGTAAACATATATACACATATTCACATATGTATTCTTTTTTTTTAAACAAATGTTTTATTAACTTCTGTTTTACATCATTCATTTCCACCAGATTTTGAGTTACAATCATTTTCCCCCCATTATTCCCCTACCCAACCTCCCAGAATAGTAATCCCACAAGATATCGCTTCCTCCAATCTGCTCTCTCCCATACCTTCTCCCATACCCCCATCGACTTTTCCATTAGAGGAAGGTGAGTCTTTGCATCCCAATGCCTGCACATCTTATCTCACTATTACAAGCAAAAGAGTATTAATAACAGTATTTATATATATTTGAAACATTTAATGTTACGACCTCAACTTTCAGATCCATTTCCTTCCTCCCTTGTCACCCATTCCCTCTTGGGAGATAAGTAATTCAGTATATGTTGTACATGTCTAGCTATGCAAAACATTACCATAGTAGATATATTGTAAAAGGCTGCTTATAATTCCCTCCCACCCATCCCACCCCCGAACTGGTCCATTCCCTACTTTGATCCTGTCCCTCTTTGAAAGTAGATACTTCCAACCTCCCCTTGCCCTAGAATGCCCTCCCCTCCATCATCACCCCTCTCATCCCTCTTTCCGCTACTCTCCTGCAGGGTGAGATATCCCATTTAGTATGTATGTCATTCTCTCCCTGAGCCAAATTCAGTGAGAATATGGTTTTGCCTTTTTGCCTTCCTGTTCTTCCCCACCCCTGCAACCACTTCCCCTTGTTTCTTCTACATGAGATACTTTACCCTACCCTGTCTCCCCTCATCTCCTCTTGCCACTTTCCTCTCTCAACTCTTAACTTCACCCCTTAAGTATCATCCCTTCTCAACAAATTTAACCTATACCCTGTATCCATGTATAACTGTAAACATATATACACACATTCACATATGTATTCAAATGCCCAAATACCCTTCTTCCATTATTTTCATACTGAGAAAAGTTTCATCAGTCACAATTATTGTTTTTCCATGTAGGAATGTAAATGGTTCAACTTTGATAAGTTCCATTTGATTTCTTTTCCCTGATTATCTTCTCAGGAATCTCTTGCTTCTTGTGACTGGATGTCAAATTTTCTATTCAACTCTGGTTTTTTCCTCAAGAATGCTTGAAAGTCCTCTATTCCACTGAATGACCATATTTTTCCCCTGAAACAAAATACTCAGTTTTGCTGGGTAGGTGACCCTTGGCTTCAATCCCAGCTCTTTTGCCCTCTGGAATATCATATTCATGCCCTTTTGATTCTCAGTGTGAAGCTGCCAGGTCTGGCTATTCTGATTGTGTTTCACAATATTGAAATTGTTTCTTCCTGGCTGCTTGGAGTATTCCTTGATCTGGGAACCTGGCTATAATACTGGGAGTTTTCTTTTGATCTTTTTTCAGGAGGCAATTGGTGATTCTTTCAAACTAATTATTTTGCCCTCTGCCAAAAACATCAGGACACTTCAGGATTTCTTTTGGGATCTTTTTCAGGAGGTGATCTGTGGATTCTTTCAACCTCTATTTTGCCCTCTGGATCTAAAACATCAGGGCAATTTTCCTTGAGAATTTCTTGAAGGGTGATTTCTAGGTTCTTTCTTTGATCATGGCTTTCAGGTAGTCCAATAATTTTTTAAATTGTCTCTCCTGGATCTATTTTCCAGGTCAGTGGTTTTTCCCATGAGATATTTCACATTGCCTTCTAATCTTTCATTTGGATCTGCTTAACAGCATCTTGATTTCTCATAAAGTCATTAGCTTCCATTTGCTCCAGTCTAACTCTGAAGGAATGAATCTCCTCAGTGAACTTTTGATATTCTTTTTCCATCTGGCAAATTCGACTTTTTAAGGCATTCTTCTCCTCATTGCCCTTTTGGGCCTCCTTTGCCATTTGAGTTAGTCTATTTTTTAAGGTGTTGTTTTCCTCAGTCAGGCTGTTGACCCTCACTTCATACTTTTCCTGCATCCTTCTCATTTCTCTTTCCAATTTTTCCTCCATTTCTGTTATTTGATTTTTGAAGTCCTTCTTAAGGTCCTCTATGGCCTGCAACCCGATCATGTTTTCTCCTGGGGCTTTTGGAGCAGGACTTCTGACCTCACAGTCCTTTTCTGTTCTATGCCCTCAAAATAGGAGTCTAGGGTTGCATTTTTCTGTTTTCTTTGCCTTGGCATGTTGCCACTTAATTGCTTGACTTTTGGGCTTGTTGCCACACTATGGCTTTAAGGCCAGATAGAGGAATTTTCGTCCCGAACGTGTGGGGGCAACTTCCGTTTCTGGCAAGCTGTAAACCCACCCACAACTTCCACCCTAGATCACAATCCAGATCCAGGGAGGTTAAAGCAAGAGCAATTACCCCCCAAGACTGATTGCTGGATCTCCCTACAATTTGCAGGCCGGGAGCTGGAGCTGCCTCTGAAAACTACAAAATGGTGTTTGTCCTCAGCGGCTTCTAGCCCCCAGGGGAGGGAGCCGACGCATTCCCCAAATACTGGTCCCAAAGTCCATAGGACACTAACCTCTTACTTTGTCCTAGGCATGTCTATGTTGATAATTCTGGAGTCGCCACAGCTCCTGGTGTTCTGGGGTTCCTCCATCCAGCTGTTGGCCCTGCCACCCAGGGGCTAAAACCTCGGCTCACGCAGACCTGGGCTCGGCTCGGCTCCCCACGCTCTGTGCGCTGCGCGCTGCCAGGTCCCAGACCACTGTGCTGGTCCTTCCTGCAGGGCTGCTGGACTGTCCTCAGCGGTAGGTTAGCTTCTCTGTGTCGTTCTGTAGGTGCTGGGGCTCCAGAAGTTGTTCAGAGTCCCCTTTTACATAGTTTGGGGGGAATCTGGGGGCAGAGTGGCTTGGACGAGCTGTTTCTACTCCGCCATCTTGGCTCCGCGTTCCCCCCCCCCGCCCCCTCCCCGCCAAGAATTTCTTGAAGGGTGGTTTCTAGGTTCTTTCTTTGATCATGGCTTTCAGGTAGTCCAATAATTTTTAAATTATCTCTCCTGGATCTATTTTCCAGGTCAGTGGTTTTTCCCATGAGATATTTCACATTGCCTTCTATTCTTTCATTTGTTTGGATCTGTTTAACAGCATCTTAATTTCTCATAAAGTCATTAGCTTCCATTTGCTCCAGTCTAACTCTGAAGGAATGAATCTCCTCAGTGAGCTTTTGAGATTCTTTTTCCATCTGGAAAATTTGGCTTTTTAAGCCATTCTTCTCCTCATTGCCCTTTAGGGCCTCCTTTGCCATTTGAATTAGTCTATTTTTCAAGGTGTTGTTTTCCTCAGTTAGCCTGTTGACCCTCATTTCATACTTTTCTTGCATCCTTCTCATTTCTCTTCCCAATTTTTCCTCCACTTTTCTTATTTGGTTTTTGAAATCCTTCTTAAGGTCCTCTATGGCCTATAACCCACTTATATTTTCCCTTGGTGCTTTTGAAGCAGGATTTCTGACCTTGTAGTCCTCCTCCTGTTCTATGCTTCGATCCTCTTTGCCCCCAAAATAGGAGTCTAATGTTGCATTTTCTGTTTATTTTGTTTCCTTTACCTCGGCATGTTGCCACTTAATTACTTGACTTTTGGGCTTGTTGCCACAGTGGGACTCTGCCACCAGACAGAGGAACTTCTGTCCCAAAGCTGGGGTCTTCACAACTTTCGATTCTGGCATGCTGGATACCCACCCCACAACCTCCACCCCAGACCACAATCCAGATCCAGGGAGGTTAAAGCAAGAGCGATTACCCCCTCCAAGACTGAACGCTGGATCTCCCTACAGTTCACAGGCCAGGCCTGATGCTGCCACTAGAGCTGCAAAATGGCGAGTGTGCTGTGTCTCCTCAGTGGCTTCTAGCCCTCAGGGGAGGAAGCCGACGCGTTCCCCAAATACTGGTCCCAAAGTTCATAGGGCACTAACCTCTCACTTTGTCCTAGTCATGCCTGTGTTGAAAATTCTGGAATCGCCACAGTTGCTGGTGTTCTGGGGTCCCTCCAGCTGGCTGCTGGCCCTACTGCCCTGGGGCTAAAACTGGGCTTACACAGACCTGGGCTCAGCTCTCCACACTCTGGGCTTTTGGCTCCCAGAGTGTGCTGGCCCTTCCTGCAGGGCTGCTGCGCTGTTCTCTGTGTTGTTCTGTGGGTGCTGGGGCTCCAGAAGTTGTTCACAGTCCCCTTTTACATGATTTGGAGGTGATCTGGGGGAAGAGCAACTTGGCCATGCTGTTTCTACTCTGCCATCTTGGCTCCACCCCTAGGAGGCTATATCTTGCCATGTGAGCTACCATATCTTATTCATTTAAGTTTTCACACTTTTATTTATATTTTTATAGCACTTTATGATATCAAAGTATCTTATGTTTTCTCACAAGAGCCTCACAAGAAATCTATGTGATTATCATGCCCATTTTTTAAAACTTTTTTTTTGGAGGGGGAAGATAGGGAAGTTGGGGTTAAATGACTTTTTTGTGTTAAGTGTCTGAGGCTGGGTTTGAACTCAGGTCCTCATAACTCTAGGGCCAGTGCTCTATTCACTGCACCACCTAAATGCCCCTAGTTTTCACACTTTTAAAAGTATAATTTGCAGTTCAAAATCTATGGTCTTAAAAGTAGTCTCTGATTTGAGAGAACCCTGGAATTCCACTGTGGCATATGTGGTTATTTATAGAATGGAGGATATGAAGATCAGTAATTAAGGAAGAGCTAGGTATAGGGAGCCAGAAAAAGGAGCTAACAGTAGTTATTCTAATACAGTTCTCTCTGGAGTCACATTTGCAATCAGTCATTAACTAAAAATCAAATGATTATTGTATGCCCTGTAAGAGCCTAATATGATATGATTTTTTAATGCAGAAAGTAGAGATCTTGAAAGAGAGATACAAATGCTGGACTAATGTGATATGGGTCTCACTGCTTTCTTAATCCCCATCTCAAAAACCTCTTTAGTGATAGTGAAGTTGGAACAAAATATTCTCCTACTTCTGTGGTTTCTCAGGCATAGTATCAGGACTACAGGTGACTCTCCCAAGTCAGGTGTCATAAACCTTAGGAAATGGGAGAAATTTCTATGGAGAAACAAACTGAAAATGTATGTAAAAACAATGTGAGATGTAGCACAGACAGCTATTTCTGGAGGTGGGAAGTCCACAGGTTCAGGTTCTGGGACTGAAACTGGCTGTGATTCTGTGAGTCACTTAATCTCTCTAAGGTCTAGGCAGCTCTCTAAGACTGTAAAGTACCAAAGAGTTACTTATTAGCCTTGAGGGAGGGAGTTTTCTCACTGAGAGGTCCCTACAGATATGAAATCATACATGTAAATCAGAAAAAAGGGTGGGTGGGGGAAATGGAATGATCAAATGGGAATATTAAGTTTTAAGTGAAAACCAAAACCTTTTCCAAAAAAATTCTGCTATAGGCATCAGATATAAAAGATATAAGAAGTGATGAATGTCTTTCTAAAATATCAGTTCCCATACTGAGATACTTGAGTTACTCTGTGCTACGTGCACTAATCCCAGCTACCAAAACCAAAAATAAGGCACAAAAAGTCCTTCTGGGCCCCATATGTGCAAGCTTTCCTCTCCTCATTTCATCTGACTATAACTCTCCCAGATTTAGATCTTCAATGGTCTTCTTTTGTTGGTTGCTCTCACATTATAATTGTTTAAGTATAATTGTGTTTTATTCACAAACTATTTGAGAGCAAAAAATCTGGGACAGACTGTTAAAGAGAACTGACCAGGATTAAAATCTTCCCATTTACATGGCATCTTCCCTTTAACCACTATTTGCTTTGTATACTACAGACAGTTCTGGGCACTTGCCTTGATTCTACTCATGGTCCTTTGTGTACTGAGATTTTTAAAAAATCATTTGATATCTTGCATGCTTTCGAATAAAAAGAATGGGAAGGTGAAGGGATAAATGCTTGTGCTGAAAGATACCTATTTCTGCATAGGAAAAGCAGCAGCTTGAATCTGGCTTTCCTTGTTTGTACCTGGCTGAAGAACAAGGGGTTTATCTGCCAGTTGCCAGACAGAAACAGTGAGGAGCCCTGCTGTATAAGAAAAGGGAAGTCTGCACAATCTATGTGAAATAGAATGGAGGGTTAAACTGAGTTAACCAAGAAAACGAAGAAAGGTTTGTTCCCTCATTAGAAACAGCACTCAAATTAAGGTTAATGATTCAAAACAGGCTCAGGGAGCCTGGTTGCAGGCTTTTTCATATTGGCTGATATCTGATTACATTTTAAGAAGTCTCTTTTGATGATATGCCACAAAAGCAGGCAAGGTTTTTATTATTTCTTTTTTGCACATCGTTTTATCTACAAATGTCCCTCATCTATTCCACTCCAGGGAAAGGGATTTTGGGCTAAAATGTGAGAGAGAAAGCAGAGGCAGAAAGTGTTGAGGTACCAAGCTCAAGGATAGGGAGCTACCCCAGGGCAGCCCAGGAGAGGGCATCTGACTGAGCATTAGCTTGGCTAATGGCCAGGAATTCCAGAAGTAAATTGCCATGAGAGGAGAGAGCTGATGGGAACTGACGGTAGTGAGGTGGTTTCCTCTTTTCTTTCTTGTGATCCTAATACCAAGAAATGCTTAGTGAAAGATTTTTAGGTCATGGGTTCTTAATCTGAAATCTGGGAACTTTTCACGTGTGTGTGTGTGTGTGTGTGTGTGTGTGTGTGTATACATATACATGCATATAATTTTATCAACTGTACTTCAATATAGTTGATTTCATTTGTAATTCTATGTATTTTATTTTATGCATTTTAAAAATATTATTCTGAGATATCCATAGATTTCACCAGACTTCCAAAAAAACAAAAAATTAAGAACCTCTACAAAGTTGAGATGTTTCTATAAAAACAGACATAAGGGTAAAGTTAGGGGAACTGAAAAGTCACCTTAAGGAAGAAAAACTGATCAAGGGACTGAATGAGAATGGAGGCCCAATGAGCCAAGCAAGTTTTAACTTACTATTAGAATATTCATACCCCTATGTTTTAACCTGGGAATAAAGATAGCTAGGAAGGCATAGTTATTATAGCTCGAGACCAGCAGAGGTGTTTGTGCATGTGGAAGGTGTCAGCTCAGTGCTGGAATGATTTCCCCTTGCTTATCAAGGTGTTGTATCTTGAGGAGAGAGCTCAAACTTGGAGCTCCAAGTGTGGGTGTCTATATATAACACTCTCAGTAAGTTACAACAAACCCCTTAGTGACAGATAAGGAACACCCCTCCTGGGGAAGGAGTATAAATCCTTCACATATTTTTTTAAAACAACTAATTAGATACACCCAGATAGATGGATAGATAGACATAGAGCTGGTGTGGACCATACATACTTGCATATATGTGTGTATAATGTGTATGTGTGCACATGATGGTTGTCTTTGGTATGTCTTTTTATGATATTTAAAAAGATCCTTCTATGTCTATACTTTCTAGTATTTTTTTAAAAGCATAAAAGAGTATTGTACTTAACTGAATTTATTTCTGCATCTATTGAAATAGTCATGTGGTTTGGGATGTTTTTGTTTTTAAAATGATTCATTATGTTTGTTTTCCTAATATTGCACCACCTATGCATCCCCTTTATAAATTCTACTTGGTCTTGTTTTATAGAATTTTATTCAAATTTTTGAATTGGTATGCATTAATGACATTATCTATATAATGTCATCTATAATGACAGTTCTCCTGTACTTTCTCCTTTCCTTGTTTAGATATTAAGACTATATTTACCTCATAAAAGGAGTCTGCTAGAATGCATATTTTATTAGTTTCTAAGAGTAATTTGTGTAGCATTTGTACTAATTGCTCTTTAAACATTTTATATAATTCTCCTATGAGACCATCAGGACCACAATTTTTTTTTCTCCCGTCAGTAGTTCCTACAGATAGTTTTTCTGAGATTGGATTATTTAGGATCTGTATTTGGTCTTCTGTTAGTTTGGGTATTATATATTTTTAAAAGGTATTCCTCTATTTCTTTTGTGTTTTCAGGTTTTTTTGTCTGATTGTTTTGTATATTTCTGTGTTTTGCCTTGTAGATCTTGCCACTCTCCTCCTTTTTTTTTTTAATTGTTGTGGCTCACTCAAAGAAATACCAATTCCTGTAGATGATAGAGAGGATATTGCTCCATAGTGGGAATTTTCCTATTTTTCTGATTGTGAAATTTATTATTGACACTTTCCAAGGTCATTTATTCCCCTTTCCCATTTGCCTTGAAATTCTCCTATGTCCAAGCCCTCTCACTTTTCTTGGCATCAGTTATCCCCAGGAGCTCTGATTTCCATTCTCCTGAGGCAGGATAATTGGTGACTCTAAACACTGAATCTCTCCAAATTATATCCATTGCAAGGTCTCCATCTTCCTTTATACAATTTCTCTTTTTCTCGTGAGAATATTTATCAGTGGTACCCCTTCCATCACCAAAACAACATTATATCTTTTCTATTCCCCCATTCCAATCCCTCCCTGTGCCTCTTCACCCATTCTCCTGCAGGCTCTCTTCTTCCTGAGAGATTATAAGAAAACTTTATTGTTAGCCATTGACTTGATTAGACTATATCACATATCCTCCTCTATTTTTCTTCACCTCCCCACTTATATATGCCATTACATTCTATAATTTAGTCCCACAAAACAAGCAAGCAAACAAACAAACCCAACCCAACATTGATTCACCTGTAGATGTGGTGTTGTGAAATTTAGTCCATTATATTTCAGGCCTGTTTTTATCATTATTACTTTTGCTTGACTTCTGCTATTACCCTTGTATAATTTTAGAAAAAAAAACATCTCTTAATGGTCTCTGTCAATTTTGCTGTCTTTGGTTGCTGTTTTTGTTTACCTTTCTTGAATATCTGTTGTCTGTGGTATTTGAAAGACAAATCATGTTTTCAGTTATGATTTTCTTCCCAGCAATACTTTGAATACTTTTTTTTTATTGTATGTCTATCCTTTTCATTCATTGTTAAGCTCGGATTTTCAGGGTATGTCACCTTGGGTCACCTATTGAGTTCCTTAGGTCTTTGGAACACATTATTGCATTCACTTCTGTGGTTTCTGGTGGGTGCAGAATAGCCTTGAACTATTCGGGTTTCCTCTCCTTTATATTTGGCTATCTTCCTCCTGATCGCTTGCAGAATTCCCTGTTTGCCATTTGTGTGTAAGGTGGCATGGATCTGTTTTGTTACAAGCAGCCAGGATCCTTGGCCCGTAAACACTTGCATTGCATTTGCTCTATGCTGACACATCACTATATAACCACAGATAATGTAAACATATGAGCTTATTGTTGGCGGGATGCTTTCTTTGTGTGCTTCCCTATATATCTTACGAGTACTGGTCAGTGAATGCGGGTTTTCCTGTACTAAAGGCGAATGGATGCCTTGTCATTGTGGTCCCCCTCCCCGCCCCCAGGGTCAAGTCTCACCAGCTGCCAGGAGAATCGAGCTTGAAGTGAGGGTGTGAGGGCTCTGTAGGGGTGAATGCCCCCACCCCGTCTCCACCAGCCGCTGTGTCAGCCTTCATCTTGCCGGGTCACTACAAGTGTAAAGTGACTGAATTCCTTGTCTCCACTACTTCTTTCAGTCTGGCAGGTTCTAGTGACTCTGTAGGGAGCTGAGCTTCTGTCTTATACCATTTAAATTTAAATTTAAATATGTATCTTGGAGTTTATAGCGCTTTTCCTCCTAGGAGCAATCTGTATATTCTCTCTCTCTCTCTTTTTTTTTTTTTTGGAGGGGAGAAGATAGGGCAATTGGGGGCAAGTGACTTGCCCAAGGTTACATGGGTAGTAAGTGTTAAGTGTCTGAGGTCACATTTGAACTCAGGTCCTTCTGTCTCCTGGGCCAGTGCTCTATTCACTGAGCCACCTAGGTGCCCCAATATGAATATTCTTTTGAACAGCACTTTGTTTTTGGTATTCAGAAGATGTGGGTAGCATCCTTGTACTATTGTACTTTGTACTATTTCTTATATTATGGTGTTCAAGTTTTTTTTTTAAATTTTATTTTATTAAATGTGTTTATATACTTTGGATTCAGTTCCACAATTCCTTGAGTTCCAAATTTTCTAATTTTCTCCCCCTCCCTTTTCTCCCTCCCCCCACATGGTGGCAGGCAATCTGATATAGGTTCTACAAATACCTTCACACTAAACATTAGTTTGGTTGTAAAGAAGAATTATAACTAATGAAGTGAACAAGAAAGAAGGAATGAAGCAAAACAAACATGAAAGAGAGAGAGCAAGTAGTTTGCTTCAATCTGCATTCAAACTCCGTAGTTCTTTTCTCTTCTTTTCTTTGGATGTGGATATCTTTTCCATCCATCTTGAATCCTTTGGGGTTGTCTTATAACCTTCATTGCTGAGAGGAGCCCAGTCTATCAAAGTTAGTTGTCACACATATGATGTGTCTGTAATTGTGTACAATGTTCTCCTGGTTCTTCTCACTCAGCATCAATTTATATAAGTCTCTCCAGGTTATTATGAAGTCTGTCTGCTCCTCATTTCTCATAGCACAATAGTATTCCATTACATTTATATACCACAACTTGTTTAGCTGTTCCCCAATTGACGGGCATCCCTGTTCAAGTTTTTCGACTTGTCATATTCTGGGAGACCTATAGTCTTTAAGTTGTCTCTATAAGCCTTGTCTTAGAGATCTGTATGTTTTGCTTGGAGAGGTGGCATGTTTTCTTTCAACATTATTGTTTTTGCTTCTCACCTTCAGATTATACTTCACGTCTGTGCAGTTAGGCTTCTATTCAGCTATTCTCTCCTTTATTTTTTTGATCAGACTTACTTTGACAGATTAAAGTTTTTCTATTCTGCCCATTATTTCTGCTGTGTAGGCCATGAATTCTGCTGTGATAATTCTTATTTTTGTTTTAACTCATTCATGAACATCCTGCTATCTGTGCTATCTTAGGAATTTTCTGCCTCATCAAGTGTTGATTCATTTTTCCTTTCACTTGTAATATTTATTCAAAGATGTATGGACACTTTTATTCAATCTGGAGGCCATCTTCCCTTTTGTTATTATATATTCCCTGTTGGTTTATAGGCTTATACTCATGGTCTTTAACTGAGTTTTCTTTCTTGTGAGATCTTTGGTAATTTCAGTGTTTTAAAAATATTCTCTTTTGGGGCAGCTAGGTGGCACAGTGAGTAAGAGCACCGGCCTTGGAGTTGTGATGACCCGAGATCAGATCCGGCCTCAGAAAATGAGCACACATGCATAAATAATGACTAGCCGTGTAACCTTGAGCAAGTTACTTAACCCCAATTGCTTTAAAAAAAAAATATTCTCTTTTAGCCCACTTTCTTGGAGCCTTCCTTCTTGATGGTGTTTTCCCTGGGAACTGGACTTTAAAGCAATCTCAGTCCCCTCTCCCACTGGGCAATTCACATTTCATAGGCCTTAGTTTTTGCCCCGAGTGACTTGGGGAGGGTGACAGGAGACCCAGAACTAGTCCCAGCTGGATAATCTTCCAGAGATGCCAGAAGTAGAGATCAATAGCTTCTCTTATGAAGGATTTAAGACTAGAACCAAAGAGGGGGTATATGTGAATTGTGACCTATGAAGAAGTAGCTACATTGATGAAATGCCTAATCCAGGGATGGGGAACCTGTGGCCTTGTTGCTAGCTTAATTCATAGGTGTCTTAGCAGGAGAATGTGAGACTGGAAAGATTGATATTCTGAATAAAATGGTACTATAAGGAGTCTGCATTTCTTCTTCTCTCTTCCCTGTTTTCCTCCCATCCATCTATTTGTCCTCTCCTCTCTCTCATCTAGAGCACTGAACATTCTTACTGTTCCATTTTGTGTAGAATAAATCATGAAGCTAAATTTATTGAAATACAATGTAATTGTGAAATATAATATATCTTTGTATTTCTTATATTCCCCTACCACTACCCCCATTTAGAAAAAAAGTTGTCTGCAATAAAAGAAGCAAAAGAGAGCATGAAGGAAAAAAATGGTTCAAATAACCTCCATGTGTTGTTGGTCAGACACTTATTTTCTTCCAAGGGTTTGACAAATGGCACCTTAAACTAATGCTTCGTTAAGTAAATTGGCTCTTTCACTCTCACCATGCAGGGTTTGACAAAATCAGCCTGGTTGGTAATAGGACCATTGTGTACAGCTGGGCTTCATCACCAACACTTCTGAGGTACTGTTTACCCTGAAGTTTCTGTTTTAAAGTTATGAACCCTAAGGAACAAAGATGAATGTGAGAACTACGTTTTCTTCTACCATCAATTAACCATGTTGCCTTAAGCAATGACAATTTTAAAACAATTAAAGTGATGAGAAAATCATTTTCTTAACCAAAAATCATTTTAATTCACCCAAATGACAACAAAAAAAATCACTTTTTTATGACAGAGTAATCTGACTGAATAGCATGAACAAACATTACCAATGAAAGGAAACCTTAGGAAAAAAACATTTTCTGCTAATACTTATATATAGTCAACAGTATGACCCAGCAGAAATATTTGCTCAGTTGTACGTACTATTTGTCAGTATGCTTTATGGACAGAAATCCACTTAAATCTTCTCTGGTTAATGTCTCAATCATTATTATTTGATATTTATAAAAGCAGTCCCACTATGATGAAGAATTGCTGAAAGAAGTCATACCTCAGACTGGGCATGCTATAAACTCATGTTGTCTAATCTCAAGTGGGCTTTCACTGCTACATAGCAACCCTTGCCTGGTTGTCTATCCTCCTCCCCATAATAGCTCTTCCAAACCCTCTGCATACTACTCCCAAATACCCTCACTCTTAGTACAAGATCTTGCTTCCTATTCTACTGAAGAAATCTAAGCTATCATGAGCTGCTGCTCCTCCCCTACTCCACCACTCAGCACCCTTTCCAGCTTCACCAATCTTCTCCTTTTGGGTTTGTTGATTTCTGGCATGTTATATAGGTGATTACTTTCATGTATGGATTGGACTAAATCAAAGTTTCTTCACATTTTTTTGTCATGGACCCCTTTGGTAGTCTGGTGAAGTAGTCTTGTAGACCTTTCTCAGAATAATAGTTTTATATTGTATAATTGTATTATATATGTTATATAATGCAATTATACAACTGTATTGTATTGGATGATATATAGCTATATAATTATTATGTAAAATAAAAGTACTTAGGATTACAAAGGAAATTAATTATATTAAAAACAGTTATCAAAAATTATTTTTTAAAGTTCATGGTACCTTCAACTAGTCATTGAAATCTCCTTTCAAAATCTCCAATTCTGTGGTTCCATGATGCTTCATTTGCTTCATTCTCTAAAGAGAAAGTGACACTTCTCTTTACCAAGCCTAACCTCTCCTCTTACTATCTTGATCCCTTCCCCCGCCCACCATTCCCTCTCATCTCACTCCCATATTCAATGGTTACCTATATACTGGCTTCTTTCCCATTGCTTACATGCATACTATCTTCTCCTCCATCTTTAAATGACCCAACCAGAACCCTGACAACTCTCAAGTTATGAAGTTATATTGCTACTCTTTCCCTGCAGAACTGAAAAGAGCAGTCTACACTCACTTCCCGCAATTCTTCACCTCCACTCGTTTCTTATCCCTTTGCAATCTGGCTTGTAACTCCAGGATTTAAGTGAAAGAGCTCTCTGAAAGGTTATCAATGATCTCTTAGCTGTAAAATTCAACAACCTTTCCTCAACCTTCATTCTTTTTCACCACATTGAAGCTTCTAACACTGTTGACCATCCCTCCTCTTGAATACTATTTGTGTTCCATTGACTTCCATGGCACTGCTCCCTCCTTATTCTCCTCCCTCCTCCTATCTGACCACTCCTCAATTCCCCTTTGGGGATTATCATCAACTTTTTTTTTGAGGGCAATTGGGGTTAAGTGACTTGCCCAAGGTCACACACAGGGCTAGTTTTTGTGTTTAGTGTCTGAGGCCAAATTTGAACTCAGGTCCTCCTAATTCCAGGGCTGGAATTCACTGAGCCACCTAGCCGCCCCTATATCATCAACTTTTACCACTTAAGTCTGGGTGCTCCACAATACTCTGTCCTGGACCTTTTTTTCTTCCTTCTTTATACTCTCTCCTTTGGTGATCTCATCAGCTCTCTTGGCAAAGGACTCCCCAAAAGAAATAGCCTGGTCTATTCACTCTTGTGAACGCCAGTGCATTTTCTTCAATTGATTGTTGGACATCTCCACTTGGAGTTTTTATTAGCACCTCAAAAATCAACATATTCAAAATAGAATTCATTATCGTATCTCAAATCTTGTCTAGATCCTCATCACCTGCAACCTAGACTCTTATAATATCTGCCTAAGGAACTTTTGCTTTCTCCAATTCAGCTTTCACACAGATGTGAAAATAAGGTGCAGATCTGACAATGTTACACTCCTGACCATGTACTCTCAGTGACTCCCTATTGCCTCTTAGATAACATAGAAATTCTTTAGCCTAGTGTTTAAGGCCATCAATAATCTGGATCTAAATCTGGATTCCAGACTTATTTTACATTGCTTCCCTTTGTGCACTGTATGTTCCAGACAAAGTGAATTACTATAAAATCAATTAAGTCAGACATTCCATCTCCTACTCCTGTGCATTTGTATGTCATCTCCCATGCCTGGAATCCATTTTGTCCTCATCTCTGTCTTTTAAGACACTTATTTTCCCTCATGTTTCAGCTCAAGTACCTCCGATTCCTTGATTTCTCCAGTAGAAAGTCTTCTCTCACATCTCAAGTTTTCAAAGAATACTTTGTTTTCGGCTCTCCTAAGTCCCTCTTACACCTTATATTGCATTATCTCTAGAGGCTATATTCCTTTCTATTATTATCTTCCCTCTTGGTTTATCCACTTATACTCCTAATCTTTAACTGAATTTTCTTTCTCCTGAGATCTTCAGTAATTTTAGTTAGGGATTTTTTATGTAATGAGGGCTGTCTGTGACATGTAGCCATATCATTATATGGTTCAAAGGGAGGCAGAATAGACATCTCTAGTCTCTTTCCTCACCATCTTTTTCATTAAACAAATGGCTTTATTAACTTCTGGTTTACATCATTCATTTCCACCAGATTATGAGTTACAATTTTCCCCCATTTTTTCCCTACCCACCACCCCAGAATAGCAGTCCCACGAGATATCCCCTCATCCAATCTGCTCTCTCCCATACCTTCTCCCGTACCCCCTTCGACTTTGCCATCAGGGCAAGGTGAATCTCTGAGCCTCAATGCCTGGACATCTTACGAAACATTTAATTTTAAAACTTCGATTTTCAGATCCATTCCCTTCCTCCCTTGTCACCCACTCCCTCTGAGAAGATACGCAATTCAGTATGTGTTGTACATGTATAGCTATGCAAAACATTACCATAGTAGATATATTGTAAAAGACTGCTTATATTTCCCTCCCACCCATCTCACCTCCCACCTGGTCCATTCCCTACTTTGATCCTGTCCCTCTTTGAAAGTGGGTACTTCCAACCTCCCCTCCCCCTAGAATGCCTTCCCCTCCATCATCCTCCCTCTCATCCCCCTTTCCCCTACTCTCCTGCAGGGTGAGATATCCCATTTAGTATGTATGTGATTCTCTCCTTGAGCCAACTTCAATGAGAATATGGTTTTGCCTTTTTGCCTTCCTATTCTTCCCCTCCCCTGAAACTACTTCCCCTTGCCTCTTCTACATGAGAGAGTTTACCCTACCCTGTCTCTCCCCATCGTATCTTGCCACATTCCTCTCTCACCTCTCAACTTCACCCCTTAAGTATCATCCCTTCCCATCAAATTCAACCTGTGCCCTTTATCCAGCTGTAAACATATATACACATATTTACATATGTATTCATATGACCATATACCTTTCTTCAATTATTTTCATACTGAGAAAAGTTTCATCAGTCACAATTATTGTTTTTCCATGTAGGAATGTAAATGGTTCAACTTTGATAAATTCCTTTTGATTTCTTTTCCCTGATTATCTTCTCAGGAATCTCTTGCTTCTTGTGACTGGATGTCAAATTTTCTATTCAACTCTGGTTTTTTCCTCAAGAATGCTTGAAAGTCCTCTGTTCCACTGAATGACCATATTTTCCCCTGAAACAAAATACTCAGTTTTGCTGGGTAGGTGACCCTTGACTTCAATCCCAGCTCTTTTGCCTTCTGGAATATCATATTCCATGCCCTTTGATCCCTCAGTGTAGAAGCTGCCAGGTCCTGGGCTATTCTGATTGTGTTTCCACAATATTGAAATTGTTTCTTCCTGGTTGCTTGGAGTATTTTCTCCTTGATCTGGGAATTCTGGAACCTGGCTATAATATTCCTGGGAGTTTTCTTTTGGGGATCTTTTTCAGGAGGCAATTGGTGGATTCTTTCAACCACTATTTTGCCCTCTGGGTCTAAAACATCAGGGCAATTTTCCTTGAGAATTTCTTGAAGGGTGATTTCTAGGTTCTTTCTTTGATCATGGCTTTCAGGTAGTCCAATAATTTTTAAATTATCTCTCCTGGATCTATTTTCCAGGTCAGTGGTTTTTCCCATGAGATGTTTCACATTGCCTTCTATTCTTTCATTTGTTTGTATCTGTTTAACAGCATCTTGATTTCTCATAAAGTCACTAGCTTCCATTTGCTCCAGTCTAACTCTGAAGGAATGAATCTCCTCAGTGAGCTTTTGAGATTCTTTTTCCACCTGGCAAATTTGGCTTTTTAAGGCATTCTTCTCCTCATTGCCTTTCTGAGCCTCTTTTGCCATTTGAGTTAGTCTATTTTTAAGGTGTTATTTTCCTCAGTCAGGCTGTTGACTGTCATTTCATACTTTTCTTGCATCTTTCTCATTTCTCTTCCCAATTTTCCCCCACTTTTCTTATCTGCTTCTTAAGGTCCTCTATGGCCTGTAGCCAGCTTGTATTTTCATTTGGAGCTTTTGGTGCAGGAGTTCTGAACTCACAGTCCTCCTCCATGCTTTGATCCTCTTTGCCCCTAAAATAGGAGTTCAATGTTTAATTTTTCTGTATATTTTGTTTCTTTTGCCTAGGCATGTTGCCACTTAATTACTTGATTTTGGGGCTTGTTGCCATAGTAGGACTCTGCCACAAGACAGGAGAGCTTCCGTCCCAAACGTGGGGTCCCAAACGTGGGGTCTTCACAACTTTCGCCAGTTGGGTGGCCTCTGTAAAGCCTCCACCCGCTGTGGCAAATTGGATACCCACTCCAAACCTACCCCCCAGACCACAGTCCAGATCCAGGCAGTTTAAAGGAAGAGCGATCAACCCCCAGACTGATTGCTGGATCTCCCTACACTTTGCAGACCAGGAGCTAGAGCCACCACTGACGCTGCAAAATGGCTTCTGTGCCATGTTTCTTCAGCAGCTTTTCACCCCCGGGGAGGAAGCCGACTCATTCCCCAAATACTGGTCCCAAAGTCCATAGGGCATTAACCTCTCACTTTGTCCTAGGCATATCTGTGCTGATAATTCTGGAATTGCCACAGCTGCTGGTGTTCTGGGGTTCCTCCAGCCGGCTGCTGGCCTAGCCACCCTAGGGCTAAAACTGCAGCTCATGCGGGCCTGGGCTCAGCTCCCAGAGCTCTGTGCTATCGGTTCCCAGCATGTTGTGCTGCCTGCTCTCAGAGTGCTGTGCTCACTGCTCCATGCAGGGCTGCTGGGATGTCCTCAGCAGGAGGTTAGCTTCTCTGTGTAGTTCTGTGGGTGTTGGGGCTCCAGAAGTTGTTCAGAGTCCCCTTTTACATTGTTTGGAAGTTGTGTGGGGCAGAGCACCTTGGAAGTGCTGCTTCTACTCCGCCATCTTGGCTCTGCCCCCCCTCACCATCTTTCTCTAAGGAAGACTTTACTTCCTGAGAGGACAGACAACAGGAGTTAGGGCCAGAAACTTGGCTACTTGGCTCTCCTCAGAGACAGAGGGTACCAGGCTAGAATTGTATCTATCTGCTCCCTTAAACAATATTAATCTAGAGTGAAGGGGAGGGAAACCTGTGGCCTCAAGGGCACATGTGGTCCTCTAGGTCCCCAAGAGTGGCCCTTTGACTGAATCAAAACTTCATAGAACAAATCCCCTTAATAAAAGAATTTGTTCTGTAAACCTTGAACTCAGTCAAAAGGCTGTAATGAAGGACCTAGAAGGCCACATGTGGCATTGAGGCCTCAGGTTTCCCACCCTTAGTCTAGGGAATGTGTTTTTTCTAACCACTGTTTAATTAATTGGGAAGGTAGGAACCCAAGTTCTACATCCAAGGCTTGATTCCCTTCTCACCAAATGCCAGGTCCAGCACGAACATACATAGCAGATAACAAGTCAGTAGCAATGGAAAACAACTCAGAGAAAACATACAGAAGAATATACAGCAGACAATACAGAGTGAAGGAGCTCTCCCATGGAGAGTGAGGTAATTCAGCTCAATCCAGAATGAGAGTCCCAGATCTCTCTCAAGGGGAAGTTCCCCTAAGTCTGCAGTCTAGCAAGCTATGGATAGGGACATGATGGAGACTTCTAGCTTCTCTCATGTCAGCTTCTTTCCAGAGTAACCTGAAGTAGGTTTGGGCAGCTTCCATCTTCTTTCTCAGTGCTGGAAGCCAGAAACATCAAAGAACCCAAAAAAGATTGAAGAGACTTGAAGCAGGTCCCTCCTCTCTCTCCAATTCCACCTGCCCCTCATGCAGCCCAGAGCATTAACAGAGGATGAAGGCCAATACAAATGGCTTTTGGGACTCAGGTTATATTCAGATTCTCCTAGAACACTTTCTTTGGAGGCAGATTATCAAAGCTATCGCAGCCTGCTTCTAAGCTGGGCAATTCACATATCTCAGGCCTCAAACTCTGTCCCAAGTGACTTTTAAGGGAGACATAATTCACTTCAGTTGGATGCTGGGCTCCTTCCCTCAGCCACACATGTGCCCTGCTCTATTTCTCTCCATTCCTCAGTTCTCTTGCTGAGTTCTGTGGTGAATCAAGATGTTACTATGCTCCTCTCCCAGTCTGAGCAAACTTTTGCTTTTTGGTTTTCTTTCACTGTGGGGTGAGCAGAGTGTGGTGGACATTGTTCGCAAGATTACTGAATGAATGAATGAGTCAGTCACTAAACATTTATTATGTACTTACTATGTGCTAAGCTATGTACTAAGTGCTGAAGAAACAAAGAACTGTTAAAAAAAACACAATAGAAAACAAACAGTTCCCTACTTTCAAGCGGCTCATAGGCTGATGAAATAAGGGAATTTCCTTTTCTGCAGTTAATTAGGGTTCTTGGTAGCCTATACCATAAAGACAGGTGAAACCACTTTATCTCTTTTGCATAATTCCTAATTTAGATAAATTTAAGGGATTATAAAGACTGAATAAAATGTCTAGTCTACCATCTTGATGGTCATGTGACCCCAACATACTGTATTATCTCTGTATATTTCACATCATTACCAACAGGAGGTAAGGTAAGGAAAATAATTGTGTCTTTCAAAACTTATGCCCCTCCCATTGCCTAATATAGGACTTTATACTTAATAAGGCACTTAATAAAATTTTTAAATTGAATTAAATTTACAGAGGCTTAGTAGGATACAGCTCAGATGTGATCATGATAAAGATAAATCTTTACTTAAGGAGTACATATTGAATATAAGGGATGGGAAGGGAGCATTCTACATCAAAAAATATCACCTGGGTGGCAATCTGTGAACCTGTGAGGACAGCTATGGCAGAAAACATTTAGACAATGATCAAAGAAGTGCATAGCAGAATAATTTAGTGCAGGGCATAGACTCCAAGGAAAGGGGCCAGCTGGAGGGCTTGGATAACATGTTCCTGATGTAGGTTACAAAATTGCCATGGAAAAAGGATGTAATTCTGATAAAAGGGGATTTTAGTTGGATAATTAAACCTGGGGATTTATCTCTCCATAAGTCAGAGCAGTTGATAAATTCTTGTCCTGCCTTGATGATAATTTCATCCTTTAGAAGTGATGGAAATAATACACCTGATTGTGGCTAATAAGAGGGAATAGTTTTGTAAAATATAATAATCATACTGGACTATATGCTGTCGCGGGTGGAGGGGGGAGGGAATTAAAGGAAATTTGAAAATCAAGGAACTATGGAATTGAATCTTGTTAACTGAAACTAAACTAATAAATTAATTTTAAAATATATAATGATCATAACAATAACAGCTCATATTTATATGATTCTTTGAAGTGAATGCAACTTTGGGAAGTAGTTATAGATGGATGAGAGAGATTTCTGAGCAGATTTTGCTGTGTACTCAAGACTTAAAGAAAACAGATGTTAAAATATTAAAGGATAGAATTGGTAGGAACACATGACTTGAGGCTCTAAAAGAGAATTCGGGTGAAGAGGGATGGGAGGCTTTTTAAAACCAAATTCTGCTGAAATCATGAATTCATTCTAATGAGAGGCGGGGAGAAGGTGCCATGTAAAGAGGCTGATGCAGCTGGGAAGGGAACTGATTGAGAAACCCATTCTTTAAAAATAGGAAATGTGTAAAAAATGGGCTTGTAACTGAAGACAAACATAAAATCTTGTATGAATGGTGTCAGGAGGGATAACACTGAATAAGAGTTGGGGTTTGGGTTTTTTTGGACCAGATGAATGATTTCATTTTAGGAAACTCTCTATTAATGCAGATTTACAACTACCCCCTCCCCCAAGTGCAGTTTAAACTCTCCAGCTTTCCCCACTGTGTCCTAGCATCATTCTGCCCAGTAATATGCTGCCACCCCTTTGTCCTCCTCCAACTCTTTGATGTCATGAATATATGGAATCACTGCTGCTCCTTCTAGTAGTAACAAGAGCTGACATTTATCTATCACTATTAGACTTGCAAAACAAACCATTCATTAACTCATTTCAGCTTTAAAATAGTTCTGTGAGGTGTATGCCACAGGTATACCAACTGCCAAGTGGATCTTGCTCAGAATCTAAAACAACATTTACAGTTATCTGTTTCCATAAACACAGCATAACTTTAGGCTACAGCATAGCATAATGAACCTAGTCTTCATTATATAACAGAGAAAATAAATTATTATTATTACTAATTAGCATTTATGTAGCTCTTCAAGTTTGTGAAATGCTTCACAAATATCTTATTTTACCTTCATAACAACTAAGGGAGATATGTGCTATTATTATCACCATTTTACAAATAAGGAGACTGAGGAAGACAAGTTAAGTGATTTCCCCAAAGGAGGAGAAGAGAGGAGAGGGGAGAAGAGGAGAAGAAAAGGGTGAGAAGGAGAAGAAAGTGAAGGAAAGGAGAAGGAAGAGGAGGAGGAGAAGGCAAGGAAGGGAAAAGGAGGGGAAGGGAGGAGAAGAGATAAAATTCACTCCATTCAACAGACATTTATTAGATGCCTACCTACTATGGCAAGCTATTGAGATTTCTGCCAAATGTCGATACAGTCCACTGGCGACTATTAATATTTGGCTTTCTACCTTTCTCTTTTCAGAGCTATGGAATTATGGATATAGGGTATGGCTTATGCTGTAAGACTACTAAAAAGTTATTTAGCTTTGCTGAACTTTCCTCCCTGCCCCCTATTTAAAAAAACCCTTAGATGTAAAGGATAAATCTCTGGAAAGGGGAGGAGTAAGAATATATTCAGAAATGAATAAGATATTTTAAAATAGCTTTAAAGGGGCGGCTAGGTGGCGCAGAGAATAGAGCGCCGGCCCTGGAATCAGAAGGACCTGAGTTCGGAGCCGGCCTCCCACACCTAATCCGCACAAAACAAAAACCTAGCCATGTAACCTTGGGCAAGTTACTTAACCCCAATTGCCCTAAAGGGGCGGCTAGGTGGCACAGTGAGTAAGAGCGCCAGCCTCGGAGTTGGGATGACCCGAGATCAGATCCGGCCTCAGAAAATGAGCACCCACGCATAAATCAAAATGACTAGCCGTGTAACCTTGAGCAAGTTACTTAACCCCAATTGCTTACAAAAAAAAAAAAATAGCTTTAAAAATAAAACACCTTGGCTTTCTGGTGAAATTCACTGGAAATCCTAAGGCTACTCCATGAAATTTATGGATAGTCTTGTCTGAGTTGTAGGTCTCCTGTCAAGTTCATTATACATCACCAGTAGAGTGAAGTGTTGCACAACAAGTCTAATCTTTTTCAATTTATTTTGCTCAGCTATGCTCAGAGACTCCAATGTCTCTGAAGCAATTGGTGTTAAAATATGCTTCTGGCTTTCTGTGAAGCTACCAGAGTAACAACCTTACTGACAGACCTTCAGATTCAGATCAGCACCCGGTAAATCCTGATGATGGGGTTTTTGAAGACACCATATGAAAAAAAAATAACCCAAAACAAGCAGCCCTTTGTAGAACTGAGACTACAAAGGACAGAGGTCTATTTGCAAGGCTCTGTGCTAACAGAAAGTGACATCGTGACATAGGGGATGGAAGCTGCTCTGAGCCCTGGAGTCAAGAAGGCCTGTATTTACCTCCCACCTCAGACTGTCACATACTGGCACTGGGACTCTGAACAAGGTATTTAATGTCTCATTTCCCCAGGCAGACCTTTAAGAAGATGAGTTGCAGAGGGGCGGAGCCAAGATGGCGGAGTAGAAATAGCATTTCCAATGTGCTCTGCCCCACACAAATTTCAAACAATGTGAAAGGGAGCTCCGAACAACTTCTGGAGCCACAGCACCCACAGAAGGGCACAGAGAAGCTAACCTCCTGCTGAGGACAGCCCAGCAGCCCTACAGGGAGCGGCCAGCACAGAGCTCTGAGAGCAGGCAGCACAGCCTGCTGGGAACCGACAGCGCAGCCCTCAGAGCCTGGCCCAGGTCCACGGTTTTAGTCCCAGGGCGGCCGGGCCTTCAGCCAGCTGGTGGAACCCCAGAACACCAGCAATTGTGGCGATTCCAGAATTATCAGCACAGATATGCCTAGGACAAAGTGAGAGGTTAGTGCCCTATGGACTTTGGGACCAGCATTTGGGGAACACGTGGCTTCCTCCCCTGGGGGCAAAAAGCTGCTGAAGAAACAGCTGCACAGAAGCCATTTTGCAGCATCAGCAGTGGCTCTAGCTCCTGGTCTGAGAACTGTAGGAAGATCCAGCAATCAGTCTGGGGGTTAATCACTTTTGCTTTAAACTGCCTGGATCTGGATTGTGGTCTGGGGGGGAAGTTTGGGGTGGGTATCCAACTTGCCAGAGTGAGTAGAGGCTTTACAGAGGCCACCCAACTGGCGGAAGTTGTGAAGACCCCACGTTTGGGCGGAAGCTCCCCTGGCTGGTGGCAGAGTCCTACTGTGGCAACAAGCCCTAAAATCAAGTAATTAAGTGGCAATATGCCTAGGCAAATGAAACAAAATAAACAGAAAAGTTCAACATTGGACTCCTATTTTAGGGGCAAAGAGGCTCAAAGCATGGAGGAGGACTGTGAGATCAGAACTCCTGCACCAAAAGCCCCAAATAAAAATACAAGCTGGCTACAGGCCATAGAGGACCTTAAGAAGCAGATAAGAGAAGTGGGGGAAATTTGGGAAGAGAAATGAAAAAGATGCAAGAAAAGTATGAAATGACAGTCAACAGCCTGACTGAGGAAAATAACACCTTAAAAAATAGACTAACTCAAATGGCAAAAGAGGCTCAGAAAGGTAATGAGGAGAAGAATGCCTTAAAAGTCGAATTTGCCAGATGGAAAAAGAATCTCAAAAGCTCACTGAGGAGATTCATTCCTTCAGAGTTAGACTGGAGAAAATGGAAGCTAGTGACTTTATGAGAAATCAAGATACTATTAAACAGATCCAAACAAATGAAAGAATAGAAGGCAATGTGAAATATCTCATGGGAAAAACCACTGACCTGGAAAATAGATCCAGGAGAGATAATTTAAAAATTATTGGACTACCTGAAAGCCATGATCAAAGAAAGAACCTAGAAATCATCCCTAAAGAAATTCTCAAGGAAAATTGCCCTGATGTTTTAGACCCAGAGGGCAAAATAGAGGTTGAAAGAATCCACAGATCACCTCCTGAAAAAGATCCCAAAAAGAAAACTCCCAGGAATATTATAGCCAGGTTCCAGAATCCCCAGATCAAGGAGAAAATACTACAAGCAGCCAGGAAGAACAATTTCAATATTGTGGAAACACAATCAGAATAGCCCAGGACCTGGCAGCTTCTACACTGAGGGATCGAAGGGCATGGAATATGATATTCCAGAGGGCAAAAGAGCTGGGATTGAAGCCAAGGGTCACCTACCCAGCAAAACTGAGTATCTTGTTTCAGGGGAAAATATGGTCATTCAGTGGAATAGAGGACTTTCAAGCATTCTTGAGGAAAAAACCAGAGTTGAATAGAAAATTTGACATTCAGACACAAGAAGCAAGAGATGCTTGAGAAGGTAATCAAGGAAAAGAAATCAAAAGGAACTTATCAAAGTTGGACTATTTACAGTCCTACATGGAAAAACAGTAACTGTGTTTGATGAAACCTTTCTCATTATGAAAATAGTTGAAGAAGGGTACATGGCATATGTTCACAGGTATACATGGATAGAGGGCACAGGTTGAATTTGATGGGAAGGGATGATTATTTTTTTTTTGGAGGGAAGTTGGGGTTGGGTGACTTGCCCAGGTCCACGTGGCTGGGTTTTTGTTTGTGTGTTGGGTGTCTGGGGCCAGATCTGAGCTTGGGTCCTCCTGGCTCCAGGGCTGGCTCTCTGCTTGCTGCGCCACCTAGCCACCCCAAGGAAGGGATGATTCTTAAGGGGTGAAGTCAAGAGATGAGAGAGGAAAGTGGCAAGAGGAGATGGAGAGAGACAGGGTAGGGCAAACTATCTCATGTAGAAGAGGCAAGGGGAAGTAGTTGCAGGGGAGGGGAAGAACAGGAAGGCAAAAAGGCAAAACCATATTCTCATTGAAGTTGGCTCAAGGAGAGAATCACATACATACTAAATGGAATATATTACCGTCACTCTCCTGAGTAGGGGAAAGGGGGATGAGAGGGAGGATGATGGAGGGGAGGGTATTCTGAGGAGAGGGGAGGTTAGAAGTACCCACTATCAAAGAGGGACAGGATCAAAGTAGAGAATGGACCAGGTGGGAGGTGAGACAGGTGGCAGGGAAATCTAAGCAGTCTTTTACAATATATCTACTATGGTAATGTTTTGCATAGCTATACATGTACAACACATACTGAATTGCGTATCTTCTCAGAGGGAGTGGGTGACAAGGGAGGAATGGAGTGGATCTGAAAATCGAAGTTTTAAAATTAAATGTTTCATAAGATGTCCAGGCATTGGGGCTCAGAGATTCACCTTGCCCTAATGGTAAAGTCGAAGGGGGTATGGGAGAAGATATGGGAGAGAGCAGATTGGATGAGGGGATATCTCGTGGGACTGCTATTCTGGGGTGGTGGGTAGGGAAAAAATGGGGGGAAAATGTAATTCATAATCTGGTGGAAATGAATGATGTAAACCAGAAGTTAATAAAGCATTTGTTTAATTAAAAGTGCAGTGACAATTATAAACAAACAAAAAAAAGAAGATGAGTTGCAGTACAGTTGCAGATCTTCAGCAATAAAGGGAATTCCCTCAACCAACAAAATCATAGGTCTGAGCCAAAACAAAGAAAAACATGCATAAGGTACATAATTCCTGCCTTCAAAAAGCTTACAGTATATTAGAGGATATAAGGGATCTTCACAAATAATACAAACTAAACTATGCTAAGCATATATGAGAGGAAATTAAGAAAAATGGAACAAGGGCAAGCTTCTCAGAGCTGCTGCTTTCTGCATTGGGCACTGAAAAGGGCAAGGATTTCAAAAAGCAGAGATGAGGCTGGGTCATTCCTAGCACACATGACATTATGAATAAAGTCACAGATTTGGGAGAATGTGGGATACATTTAGGGAGAGGTGAATAATCCAGTCCAGGAGGAATAAAGATAGATAAAAGAGGTCATAAGAGTAAAGGCTAAAAAGGCTACAAGATAGATACAGATTATGAAGGCTAGGGTAGGGAGTGTGAACTTTATTTTGTGGGCAGAGAAGCAATGAACTTTATTTGGTGGGGGGGGGCAGATATTTATGTATTAGGAAGGTTACTGCAACAATAGTGTGAAGACAGATTGGAGTAGGGAGAACACTTAATGAGCAGTTCTATCAAAATCACCTACAAGTCAAAGTGAACATGAATGTCCGTGTAACATGTGTAACACAGTGTGGCCCTGGAATATTGCCAGTCTGGTAGCACTGGAGCCAGAGTCTGAAGCACTAGCACTGAGCCAAGTGTGTATGAAGAGACGAGAGATAGATAGCTAAGCAGTTGCAACCTCAGGGTCATTATCAACTCCTCCTGGCTCATACTCACCCCCCTCTATCTAATCTGTTGAAAGTTTTTATCATTTCTACCTTCACAGTATCTTTTATATATGTCTTCTTCTCCCAAATCATAAAGCTGGTGTAGGCAGTCCACCTCAAAAGGAGACTATTGCAATAGCCTGCTGGTTGGTATCACTGCTTAAATGCGTTACCCCACTCCACTCAGTCCTCTATTCAACTACCAATGTGATTTTCCTAAAGTGTAGATTGGACAATGTCACCCCCCACTCAACCAACTACACTGACTTCCTATTACCTCCAGAATCAAATATAAAGCCCTCTTTAAAAGAATGTTTTTATTTTATTTTTTTCTCAATCATATATAAAAACAATTTTAACATTTGGATTTTTAAAATTTATTTTATTCTGGATTTAGGAAATAAAACAAGCATTTCCATAACATAGTAGAATAGGGGAAAAAAGATTGTATATGAAATTGCAGATCTATTATGTATACCTTGCTATTCCTTTTAAATATATAATAAAGTTACCATATAAATTTCTTTTTTTCCCTTTTTCTCTCCCCTCCCCCCTTGCCCTAGAGATGGCTACCATTAGGAACAAATGTATGTATGTGTGTATAGATAGATAGATAGATAGATAGACAGACAGATAGATATAGATATGTAGATATAGATATATATACATACACACATATACATATATACATATATGTATATATACAAATATGTATGTGTATGTATGTGTGTAAAACCATTCTATACATACTTCTATTTCTCAGTTCTTTCTCTGGATGCAGATAGCTGCTTCCTCATGATGTTCTTTTGTAGCACCAATACAATATTCACAGCACTGATGGCAACTATGAACATACTGGCATAGTTCTGAATTGCAAAATCTAAAGGCTCTCCATATATAAGACAGAAGCAAAACATTTATTCAGACACCAGAAAGCCAAAAATCAACACCAGAAAAACGAATTCATCATAACAACAAAGAAATCTATACACAATAATACTGCAGAAAGCAACACCATCCCAAAGCCTTCCCACAAACATTCACAAGCCTAGCTGTATCCTTGTCTACATCCTCTCTCTCCCACTGTAGTAACTGCTGACTGCCAGCTTCCTCTCGGCTCTGTTTCACCCTTCCTGCCCCACCTATTCAGCAAGCTCCTTCCATCACAATCCATGTAATTACATTCAATCTATTAAGGGTCAGAGAAAATCTTCAAATTCCCTTAGGCCTATTAAGGGGCAGAGGAAGACAAGATACATTTAGTGATAACTATAAAATGCAAAATGCCATGAGCAGAGAAGTTCCAACTTGTGGGAGGCAGGGGGTGGGGTGGAGAGGAAATGAACTGGTTGCTGTGAGGGATAATTTGCAGTGAAGTTTCCCCATTCTGATTCTGAAAAATCAAATCTAGAGTGGCTTCAGCATCCACTAGGCCTAAGTTTAGAAGTCACCTGACCTTACAGGAATCTGGGACTTAGAGCAATGGAGACCCTCTCCAGTGCCTCTCAGCACAAGATATGCCAAATAAGGATAAAAACTTGGCCTTGCATTGGACACCCACATGTTTCTGTGTTATTTCTCTGTGAGATAGATTCCTGTGCTTAGGTTGTGGGCCAGCCTCCCTACCAATGTTCACAGAACAAATCCCCTTAATAAAAGGATTTGTTCCATAAAACTTGGACTAGATCAAAACGCCACATCCAAGGTCCTAGAAGGCCACATGTGGCCTCGAGGCTGCAGGTATAGGTCCCCATACCTCAGAGCAGGTCAGGAGATCAAAAGAATGGCACTGAATATGCTCAGAATTAAAACTTACAGAAAAAGTCATCTTTCCCATTAGAATCCTAGAATAAATAAGTCTTCATTCCATACATAAGCTTATAGCAATGACAAAGTAAAAATTCAGAGAATGGCAGGGTGTTTGCCAAAATGAAAAAATCACACTACTATTGTCATCAAAATGAAGTCTACCGACATATTAATTTACATATTCTCCAGTTTCAATAAAACAGATTTCTTGCAAACCTATATTATTTTATAAATGTCTGTGTATGTTCAAACTCACCAAACATATTAAGTAGAATTTGTTGTTGTTTTTTAGTCATGTCCCACTCTTTTACACCTATCTATGGGATTTTCTTGGTGATGATATTAGAGTTGTTTGTCATTTCCTTCTCCAGTGCCAAACAAAGGTTAAGTGACTTGGCCAAAATTACACAGCTAGGATGTTTCTAAGGCTGAATTTGAACTCAGGTCTTCCTGACGGCAAGCACAGTGTTCTATATACTGCACCACCTAACTTCCTCCTAAGTAGGATATTTTCCCTCAAATCATTTTCATTTTCTCACTTCTCAAGTCGAGTCTTTTTCCTCTGTCAATTTGTATGTGCCTTTTGGTGTTGCTAGTGGTGATGATGACCCAGAAAGAGCTGAATGCTAACAGCTGAAGCCCTCTTGGGCAGCCTAGATTCCTACTCTGGACCTGAGTCCTTAAAGCTGGGCTAGAGTTGAACCAGACTTGGGAGACTCCTTTTGAATTCCCTATTTCCTACAGAGAGAAGCAACATCATTTCATGTCACGTGGCTTTATAAGAACCATTCTCCAAAACAGAACAGAAGAGCCTGAGAATGTTTTCAGTTCCAAAAGCACTAAATTATAGGATTCTCAAATAAGAAAAAAAAAGAAGCCAGAATTATAATAATGATAAGAAATACTTTACACTATTTAAAGCACCTTTCTTCTACAAAGCCCAGACTATTTGCTAAGGCACAATTTTCAAAAAACTTTTAAGTATAGAAGAGATGAGAGAGTACTAGGACTGGACCTTTGATGCACAAATGCACTCTGAAATCCAGGAATTTGTAAGCACTTTCAATGAGAGCCTATTCAAATATAGAGTCCCTGAAAGTTACTGACACAAAATAGCTGTTATTCTAGCTTGGAGAATAGACTCTTTCCTGGAGGAAGACAAAGGATTTCTCCCCCAAAAGCCACCAAGTTTTCAAAAACTAACAAAACTAAATCATTAAAAGTTAAACAAAAAATAAACCACCAAAAAGAGAGTATTAATGAACAGAGAAATAAACTTGTTCAGTCTCTTATTGGGCAGTAGACAAACAGTCAAGTAGTCAGATACCTGCTTTTTAAAAACTGGTTTTTACAGGGCAGCTAGATGGTGCAGTGAATAGAGCAACAGCCCTGGGGTTAGGAGGTCCTGAGTTCAAATTCAGTCTCAGATATTTCACACAATTATTAGCTGTGTGACTTTGGGCAAGTCACTTAAACCTCAATCGCCTTGTGTTTTCCTCCCTTCCAAAAAGCAAAAAAAAATAGTTTTTAGTTCATGTTTCCCTCCAGGTGAAGTATGGTAGATTTGGTTGTTTTGGAGAGATGGAGAAGATACTCAGATACAATCTGGCTGTTGTGCAAAAATAGTACTAAATGTAAATAACTTTTTGTAATTATGCCCCCAACAGACTTGCCTCACATCTCTTTAGAGATAATATTTTTTCGTTTGTAATCATTGTCCACATGGAATTTGTTCACTAAATGATACTGCCCCAGATATGGTTTAGAAAGTATTTGAAGTTGATTAAAAACTGTAATACTCTCAAAGGACCTTAGGCAAAGAGAAACCTCAGGAGGAAAATGTCCATTAAAAAGATATGATGGAGGCAGGGTGCAGCTAGGTAATGCAGTGAATAGAGCACCAGCCCTCGAGACAGGAGGACCTGAGTTCAACCTCATATACTTAAACACTTACTAGTCGTGTGACCTTGGGCAAGTCACTTAACCCCAATTGCCCTGCCCTCCCCACTCCAAAAAGAAAAAAAATATGTGATGGGCTTTGGGATTTGGGTTGCATTCTTCCCCTCTGCAGTCCCTTGCAAAGATCTGCTGGAACAAGTCCAAAACCTGCAACTGTACAAAGTAAATATCAACACCAGGGCTTTAAAAGAACAAGAATCACTTTTTTTCTGGTTTCCCAGGTAACCAGCTTTTGGCACCACTGAAACTGAAAAACAATAAGCGAACATTAATGATATATGCTGTAGACACGACATTATACAGAGGATCACTTGGGAGGACACTACAGTGACAAGATACACAACTCCACATGCATATTTTGAAACATGCATAGCCATAGTATCAAAAGCAACAAGCATGGCTAACTGAAGCAAAGCTAGCTGGCTGCAACAATAACTAGAAGCAATAGTATAAAACAATTAACTAACGTATTGCTGTAACATGAACTTAACACAAAACATAGTCAAATGGCTATTACAACAAAATAAGAAACAAGCATACTCAAATGTGCAGTAATTCACACGTATAGTGAGAGCCTCCTAAGCCTTCCTTCTCCTCCTGGGTGCAGTGTGTTCTTTAGGAGGGGTCACCTAGGGCCAGGCCAGGCTTTTTCCATCTGCCCCAAAGCAACCATCTGTTCCAGCACAAGACATCTTCTACCTCCTTCTGCCAGTCCAATCTCCCAACTGGGATGTGGGGAGCCTTCAGTGCACAGAAGAGCAGCCCTCCCTTCTACTTCAAGACTCCCATCTCCTGCTATGCTCATCCTTTGAGGGTAGAGGAATAGTGCCCTCCGCACAGAGATGAACATTCTCCCACCTGGTCATTCTCACATCATCATACCCTGGGAACTAAACTCGTGTAGATCATTGTCTGAACCCCATTCCTCACCCTCTACCACCCAAATCTTCCTTCCCTTCACCCTCAATCCTCCCACCACAAAATTCCATCCTAAGTCTACCCAGCCTTTCCACTGTGCTCTGTAGAATGCCTGTTCCATAGGCAACAAACTTCCCTTCATCTTAAATCTATCTGTCTCCCATTCTTTCCATCTAGTAACTTTTACTGAAACCTTGCTTCCCCCAATGACACAGCCTTCCTGGGCGCCTTTCTGATTCTGGCTGTGCTTTCACTTACTCTCCTCGGTTTACTGGTCAGGTAGGGGAACTGGAATAGTCCTTGCTCCCCATTGCCACTTGCAAGTTCTCCCTTTTCCTCTATCACCAACTAACTTCTCTTCCTTTGAAGTTTAGGCTATTTGTATTTATCACTGAATGAAAATCCTGGTAGCTATTGTCTACAGACTGACCTTCCCCTTCCCCACTCCCATCATTCCCTTTCCATGCTAAATATCTGAATTATAATTTTTTTCTTGCCATTACCCATAAATGTACCACCTCTTCTTATCCAACCATAATGTATTGGCTTTTGTATCTCCCTTTACCTTCTTTTGAATAACCCATTCTTCTTCCACATCATGCATGACTTCTAGTCCCTTGACCCTTCAATTCTCTCCCAGGACATCTCCCTTAATACCCTCCATTTTGCTCTTTGGTGAGCCAATTCAACTATAAACTGTCCTCCTCTCTTGAATCCCTAGACACCTTATCATATCACCAGCTATGTCCAGCCAAGCCTTGGATCACTGCAATGAATGCATTGCTTTCACTCCTATTTCCATGCTGCTAAACAAAGCTGGAAAAAGTCAAACAACATTTCTAAGTCCACTACAGATGTGTGTTACATAACCTCACCTAGGCCCCTGTGCTGGTAGATAATCCTACTAGATCTCTTATCAGCTCTCTAGTCCATCTCCACAGTGGCTCTTCCTTTTATTTCTTCCTCAAAACTCCCAGCTCTCAGCTGAGACCTTCGCTTCATGCTTTGCAGAAAAAATTGAGGCCATTTGCCATCAAGTCCCTCTCCTCCCTTCTTCCTCATTTCCTATCACTCAGGTGCCTTCTGCCATTCTTCAATTCCTTTTCTCTCCATTGAGATCTTACTTCCATTAATGACTCCTGGGTTTTTAAGAACATGCCATTGTTTCTAATAACACAAACTCTGCAGTGTGTTCCTCAAATATATTCACTTTTCTGACAATTTACACTTGAAACATAGATTGTAACAACTTTATTATGGTGGCAATACAAATATCACACACTCCATGAAAGTCACTGAAAAATTTGCCTTGCTGTCCATACTGATTGAGATTTTCTTTTTTTCTTTTTATTTATTTATTTATTTTTTGGAGGGCAATTGGGGTTAAGTAACTTGCCCAAGGTCACACGGCTAGGTTGTTGTTTGTGTGTGTGTTAAGTGTCTAAGGCCAGATCTGAACTGAGGTCCTTCTGACTCCAGGGCCGGCTCTCTACTCACTGCGCCACTTAGCCGCCCCTGTTTATTTTTAACATTAATTTTTTTAAAAATTGAGTTCCAAGTTCTTTCCCTCCCTCCAGCCCCTTCACTACTCATTCAAAAGCCAAGCAATATGGTATCAATTATACATGTGAAATCATGCAAAATATTTTCATGTTAGTCATATTTTAAAAAGCAAGAAAAATAAAGTGAAAAATTATACTTTAGTTTGCACTGAGAGTTCATTGGTTCTCTCTCAGGAGATAACATTTTTTTGTCATGAGTTCTTTGGAATTGTCTTGGTCCATTGTGTTAATCAAAGCAGCTAAGTAATTCACAGCTATTCATTATTACATTATTTTTTTTTATTTTTGGAGGGCAATTGGGGTTAAGTAACTTGCCCAAGGTCACACAGCTAGGTGTGTGTTTGTGTGTGTTAAGTGTCTGAGGCCAGATCCCAACTCAGGTCCTTCTGACTCCAGGGCCAGTGCTCTACTCACTGCGCCACCTAGCCGCCCCTTCATTATTACATTATTGTTGATACTGTGTACAGTGATCTCCTATTTCTGCTCACTTCACTTTGGATCAGTTCATATAGGCCTTCCCATATTTTTTTCTGTAATCATCCCCCTTGTCATTTCTTATAGCACAATAGTATTCCACCACAATCATATGCCAAGTCTTATTCAGTCACTTCCCAATTGATGAACATCTCAATTTCTAATTCTTGACCACCACAAAAAAGAGCTCCTATAAATATTTTTGTACATATAGGTCCTTTTCCCTTTTCTTTGATCTCTTTTGGTATAGATCTAATAGTGGTATTGCTGAGTCAAAGGGTATGCACAGTTTTATAGTGCTTTGGGCATAGTTTCAAATTATTTTCCAGAATGGCTGGATCAGTTTGTAATTCCTCTTACCAATAGTTCTTTAATGTATTTATTTTTCCTTATTTCCTCCAGCATTTATCACTTCTGATAATTGGGAGGTAGTATCTTAGGGGTGTTTTAATTTGCATGTCTCTAATCATTAGTGATTTAGAGCATTTTTTCATGTGACTATAGATAGCTTTGATTTTTTCTTCTGAAAATTGCCTATTCATCTCCTATGATCATTTATCAATTGGAAAATCACTCTTATTTTTATAAATTTGACGCAATTCCCTTTATATTTGAGAGATGAGGTCTTTATCAGAGAAACTTGCTACAATTTTTTATATTACATCATTACCTATGATACCTTTTAGCAAAACATAGTTTCTCTATCTTTTTTTAATTAGATCTAGTTTTTGCTTTTGCTTTGTCTGAGATAATGATTGCTACCCCTGCCTTTTCTTAATTCAGCTGAAGCAAAAAAAAGTTCTGCTCCAGCCCTTATTTTAAGTCTCTGTGTGTATGTCTTTCTGTTTCAAGTGTGTCTCTTTATAACAACATATTGTTGGATTCTAGTTTCTAGTCCATTCTACTATCTGCTTCCATTGCATGGGTGAACCCAACCCATTTACATTTTCAGTTATGATTACTGTGTATTTTCCTTGGTCCCACTTTCTTTTGTTTATCCTCTCTTTCTTTTTAATCTACCCCTTGTCAAAACTCTCTTTTGCTTCTGACTACTACCTCCCTTAATCCACCCTTCCTTTTATTGTCCTCCCATTATCTTCTTTCCTTCTTTAAGCTCTTTCCTTTCTTACTTCTCAGTTAAGTAAGATAGATTTCTTTTTTTTTTTTTAAGCAATTGGGGTTAAGTAACTTGCTCAAGGTTACATGGCTAGTCATTATTTATGTGTGGGTGCTCATTTTCTGAGGCCGGATTCGATCCTGGGTCATCCCAACTCCAAGGCTGGTGCTCTTACTCACTGCACCACCTAGCCACCCCCATAAGATAGATCTATATATCCTCTTTGAATCAATTCTGATAAGAGTGGGGTTCAAGCATTGTCTACCACCTCTCCCCATTTATGTGAGAAAAACTTCTCCACCCTACCTCTCCCTTCCCCTTTCTTCCAGTGCATCCCTCTTTCTCCCCCCTTCATTTTTTTCTTCAGACCATCCCAACATAATCAATTCACACCCATGGACTCTATCTATGACTCCTTCTAACTGCCCTAATAATGATAAAGATGTTAGGAGTTACAGGTAGCATCTTCTTATATAGGAAAGTAAACTGTTTAACCTTATTGATTCCTTATACTTTCTCTTTCATGGTTATCTTTTTATGCATCTCTTGAGTCCTGTGTTTGACTGTCAAATTTTCTACTCAATTATGGTCTTTTCAGCATGAATGCTTAAAATGCCTTTATTTCATTAAAAATCTATTTTCCCCCCGAGTATTATATTCAGTTTTGCTGGGCAGATTATTCTTGGTTGTAAGCCTAGCTCCTTTGTTTTTCAAAATGTCATATTCCAAGTCTTTCACTTCTTTAATATGAAAGCCACTAAATCTTGTGTGATCTTTACTGTGACTCCATGATATATATATATTTTTAAAGTAAGGACTCCATGATATTTGAATTGTTTCTTTCTGGATGCTTACAACATTTTCTCTTTTACCTGGGAATTCTGGAATTTGGCTATAATTTTCCTGGGAGTTTTCATTTGGGGATCTCTTTCAGGAGGCAATTAGTGGAGTCTTTCAATTTCTATTTTACCTTCTAGATCAAAGATATGAGGGCTGTTTTATTTTATAATTTCTTGGAATATGATGTCTACATACCTTTTTTTTTTTCTTGGAGGGCAATTGGGGTTAAGTAACTTGCCCAAGGTCACACGGCTAGGTTTTTATTTGTGTGTGTGTTAAGTGTCTGAGGCCGGATCTGAACTCAGGACCTTCTGACTCCAGGGCCGACACTCTACTCACTGCGCCACCTAGCCGCCCCCTAGATATCTTTTTTATAATAGTGTTTAATTGGTCCAATAATTCTTAAATTATCTCTCCTTGATCTATTTTCCATATCAGTTGTTTTTCTGAAAAGATATTTCATGTTTTCTTCTATTTTTTTTTCATTTTTTTGCTTTTGTTTTATTGTTCCTTAAAGTCTCATGGAGTCATCAATGTCTACTTGCCCAATTCTAATTTTTAAGGAATTGTTTTCTTCAGTGAGTTTTTGTACATAATTTTCCATTTGGCCAACTTTGCTTTTTACAGACTTCTTAAGTAAATTTTTATGCCTCTTTTACCATTAGGGAAATTCTGGGTTTTTTGTTTTTGTTTTTGTTTTTGTTTTTTTTAAGTTGTTGATGCCTTTTTAAAACTCTCACACTCATTTCCAAATATATTTCCCAGTTACCAGCCAGTGAATCTCCTTTGTAACAATGAAACAATTAAGTAAAACCAACTAACAGATACAAGTTTCCCTGAAAGTTCAGTGTAAGTGCCACCTCCTATGTGAACTGATTCCCCCGAGTTGCTAATGCCTCCCTCTAAACATGAACTTGTATTTATTTTGTATAAGTTGAAGAAAAGGTATCTGTCTACACTGGTAGGAGTTTCTTCATTTAGGAGTTCTCTATGGCAGGGAAGTCATTGGCCTTGTCCCCATATGTTTACATTGTATCTGATAGAATGTAAGTTTCTTGAGGGAAGGAAGCATTTCATTTTTCAGCTTTGTATCCCCAGTACCTAACACATAATAGGTAATTGATATATGCTTGTTAATTTAATGATTAAGTCTACTCCCTATGACAGACAAGCTTTCAAAGACCAGAAGGCAGTCTTCTTATACTCATCTGAATCTGTTTCCTAAACATCCCCCTGGTCATTCAGCTCATACTTGTTTGGTCTTCTTTCCAGTTCCCTTACCATATTGGTTACATTCTAGAATACATTCCACTGTGGTGATATCCTTTCTGAAATATTGTGCCCAGAACTCAACACAATACTGTAATTGTAGTCTAAACCAGGGGATGTTTAGACTCTCAGCTCTGTTATCCAGCACTTTACAAATATTATCTCATTTGATTGGATAATTAAAGCATTAATTTAGATCTGGAAGTGACCTTGGAGGTCATCTCATTCAACAGCCCCTTTCTTCTTCTTTTTTTTGAAACATTTAATTTTAAAACTTCGAATTCCAGATTCATTCCCTTCCTCCCTTGTCACCCACTCTTGCTGGGAAGATAAGCAATTCAGTATATGTTGTACATGTATAGCTATGCAAAACATTACCATAGTAGATATATTGTCCATTCCCTACTTTGATCCTTTCCCTTTTCAAAAGTGGGTGCTTCCAACCTCCCTCCCCCCCAGCATGCCCTCCCTTCCATCATCTCCCCTCTCATCTCCCTCCCCCTTACTCTCCTGTAGGGTGATACATCCCATTTAGTATGTATGTCATTCTCTTCCTGAGCCCAATTCAATGAGAATATGGTTTTGCCTTTTTGCCTTCCTGTTCTTCCCCTCCCTTGCAACCACTTCCCCTTGCCTCTTCTATATGACATAATTTACCCCTTTCTGTCTCTCCCCATCTCCTCTCCTTATATTCCTCTCTAACCTCTTAATTTTACCTTTTAAGTATTATCCCTTCCTGTGCTCTTTATCCATGTATACCTGTAAACATATATACACACATTCACATATGTATTCATATGCTCAAATACCCTTCTTAAACTATTTTCATACTGAGAAAGGTTTCATCAGTTACAGTTATTGTTTTTCCATGTAGGAATGTAAATAGTTCAACTTTGATAAGCTCCTTTTGATTTCTTTTCCCTGTTTACCTTCTCAAGTATCTCTTGCTTCTTGTATCTGAATGTCAAATTTTCTATTCAACTCTGGTTTTTTCCTCAAGAATGCTTGAAAGTCCGGGGCGGCTAGGTGGCGCAGTGAATAGAGCGCCGGCCCTGGAGTCAGAAGGACCTGAGTTCGGAGCTGGCCTCCGACACTTAATCCACACAAACAAAAACCTAGCCATGTAACCTTGGGCAAGTTACTTAACCCCAATTGCCCTAAAGGGGTGGCTAGGTGGCGCAGTGAGTAAGAGCGCCGGCCTCGGAGTTGGGATGACCTGAAATCAGATCCGGCCTCAGAAAATGAGCACCCACGCATAAATAATGACTAGCCGTGTAACCTTGAGCAAGTTATTTAACCCCAATTGCTTTAAAAAAAAAATGCTTGAAAGTCCTCTGTTCCACTGAATGACCATATTTTCCCCTGAAACAAGATACTCAGTTTTGCTGGGTAGATGATTCATGGTTTTAATCCCAGCTCTTTTGCCCTCTGGAATATCATATTCCATACCCTTTGGTCCCTCAATGTAGAAGCTGCCAAGTCCCATGCTATTCTGATTGTGTTTCCACAATATTGAAATTGTTTCTTCCTGGCTGCTTGGAGTATTTTCTCCTTGATCTGGGAATTCTGGAACCTGGCTATAATATTCCTAAGAGTTTTCTTTTGGGGATCTTTTTCAGGAGGTAATCTGTGGATTCTTTCAACCTCTATTTCACCCTCTGGGTCTAAAACATCAGGGTAACTTTCCTGGAGAATTTCTTGAAGGATGATTTCTAGGTTCTTTCTTTGATCATGGCTTTCAGGTAGTCCAATAATTTTTAGATTATCTCTTCTGGATCTATTTTCCAGGTCAATGATTTTTCCCATGAGATATTTCACATTGCCTTCTATTCTTTCATTTGTTTAGATCTGCTTAATAGCTTCTTGATTTCTCATAAAGTCACTAGCTTCCATTTGTTCCAGTCTAATTCTGAAGGAATGAATCTTCTCAGTGAGCTTTTGAGATTCTTTTTCCATCTGGCAAATTTGGCTTTTTAAGGCATTCTTCTCCTCATTGCCTTTTTGAGCATCTTTTGCCATTTGAGTTAGTCTATTTTTAAGGTGTTATTTTCCTCAGTCAGGTTGTTGACACTCATTTCATACTTTTCCTGCATCCTTCTCATTTCTCTTCCCAATTTTTCCTCCACTTCTCTTATTTGGTTTCTAAAATTCTTCTTAAGGTCCTCTATGGCTTGTAATCCACTCATATTTTCATTTGGGGCTTTTGCTGCAGGATTTCTGACCTCACAGTCCTCCTCCTGTTCCATGCTTCGATCCTCTTTGCCCCTAAAACAGGAGTCTAAATTATTATGTTTATTTTGTTTCCTTTGCCTAGGCACATTTCCACTTAATTACTTGACTTTGGGGCTTTTTGCCACAGTAGGACTCTGCCACCACAGGGGAGCCTCCATCCCAAACGTTGGAGTTTTCTCAACTGCCAGAGGTATTAGTTGGGTGCCCTCCCTCAAGCCCCCACATTCTCTGGTAAGCTCATCACACACCCCAAAACCTCCACCCCAGACCACAATCCAGATCCAAGAAGAGTTAAAGCAAGAGCAATTACCCCTGAGACTGATCACTGAATCCCCCTACAGTCCACACACCAGGATCTGAAGCTGCAACTGAAGCTGCAAAATGGCTGCTGTGCTGCATCTCCTCAGCAGTTTCTAGCCCCCAGGGGAAGAAGGAGACGCACTCCCAAATACTGGTCCCAAAGTCCATAGGACACTAACCTCTCACTTTGTCCTAGTCATGCCTGTATTGAAAATTCTGGAATCACCACAGCTGCTGGTGTTCTGGGGTCCCTCCAGCTGGCTGCTGGTCTGGCTTGGGGCTGAAACCTTCGACTCATAGGGTCCTGGGCTCAGTTCCCAGAGCAGTGCACTGGCCACTCCCTGCCAGGCTGTCCTTAGCAGGAGGTTAGCTTCTCTGTGTTGTTTTGTGGGTTCTAGAGCTCTAGAGGTTGTTTAGAGTCCCCTTTTACATAATTTTGAAGTGGTGTGGGCCAGAGCGCTGTGGAAGTGCTGTTTCTACTCTGCCATCTTGGCTCCACCCTAGAAATTCTGTTTTTTTAAGTATTATTTTCTTCAATATTTTTATGTCTTTCTTACAAAGCTGTTAATTTTCTTTTCATAATTTTCTTGCAACCCTCTCATTTCTTTTCCTGTTTATTTTCCCTCTACCACTCTTATTTTTTTTTCTTTAACTCTTCTAAGCATTCTTGTTGGGTTTGTGTCAGACTAGTATTTTCTTTTCCTTTGAGGTTATGCTTGTAGCTGTTTTCACATTGTTGCCATCTTTTGGGTTTGTTTCTTGGTCTTTCCAGCCACTGTTGTAGATTTTATATTCTAGTTCTTTTGTTGTTGTTGTTTACTCATTTTCCCAGCCTATTTCTTGACTTTGAACTTCATGTAAAAGTTGTGCTCTGCTCACCTGGAGATAGGGAGATACTGTCCCAAGCTTCAGATTTTTTTTTCTTGCTACTATTTTCAGAGCTAGTTCTGTGGGCATACAAGTTTTTGATGTTTCCAAGGTGATATAATCCAGGGACAGGTGTGGTCACTGATCTCCTATCTTTGCTCTGATCTTTACCCAGGAAAGGTCCCTGGTTCCCCCCAAGTGCTACCCTTCCTCTTAGCCCTGGAACTGCAACCAGGTTCCCTGCTCTCCTATTGCCATGATCTTAGTGGTCCTCTCTTCCTTGAAACTATGACCAAGGCCCAGACTCCTTTATGATAGGTCCCAATTGCTCCTCTCTACTCTGGAACTGTGACTTGGGTGGAACTGCCTCTGGGGAATAGAGTTGTCAATCAGCACCAGCTGTATCCAATGCAATCTATCAGTACCTTATAATGTCTTTCTGACTGGTTGTCTGACCACCATCCCCCCAACCCCTTAGTATCTCTGGCCACTGCTACACCAGCCCTGATATCCCACTGGTGCTGTTGCCTTGTTGTACTCCTGGTGAGCCCCTTCTAGATGTCATAGGTCTCTCCTGCTGGCCTCTTAAGTTTTCTTAGGCTGGAAATTGGAAATAAAATCTGGATCTGGAAATTACTTTCTTTAAGGTTTTCCTCAATTCCTTCCAAATTTCTCCTTCCTAATTCCAATCTCTGACCATCTTTACAAGTGAACCCCTTTCAAAATCACCTTCACAATAGTGAAGGAACCACCTTTACTGTAGACGGGGAGAAAAAAGGAGTGTCGACAAAAGAAAGAAGAAAGGGATCCTAAGCCTTGACAAGATGAGGTAGAAGAGGAGACCGAGCTGTCCAGCCTCACTTGGACTAGAATCAGGCTCTTGCCCTTTGCCACCTGTGAGGCTCTCTAAGGGGAAGAAGAATCAGTACAGCAGGAAAGCAGTTGCTCTCTGAGAATTAGCTCAGACTTTGCTCTTTGCTGGTATTGGTAATCACGTAAATCATACAAGTCAAGATGGAAAGGGAGACTCACCAGAGAGGAGGATTAATTGATGCCCTCTAGAAAAGGGGAATGGAATTTTCATATATGAATCCATTCTGCATTTTTTGGTTCAAGTTAAATAAAAATTGTTTGATGTTTGATGTCTTCCAGCCTGAATGCTTACAGTTAAGCCGAGCCCTTAGAGAAACATGTACAAAATACTAATGTTCTTGAAGGGAAACATTTGTCAGGGATAAAATAAACTAGAAAGATTACTGAAAGGGTTGAAAGATCAAGCCAGTCCCTTGTGTCAAGGACAGAGTTTTAATGACTACATTAATATAATTATTACATAAGATTTTTTTCTGCTACTTGATTACTTTATTTTCTTAATTTCTACACAAACTCCCATGATAAGGCAGAAAAAGTAGCGAATTTGGGTCAGAAGGCCTGCGTTCGAATATTGACTGTGCTTGCTATTTACTAGTTGAAGTTATTTCAGTTTTTTAGACCCAAGTTTCTTCATATGTAAAATTGGGGAATGTTTAACAAAATAAATAAAAATACAACACAACATCAATAATGCTAACTTGTGGTTTTCTAATTCCATATACTGCCTCGGGGATCATTTCTATTTGAATTTAACACCCCGGTTTATCATACAACTAAGACTAAAAGTCACAGAGATGTATTTGCATTTGCTAGAAGGAGTTACCTCAACTGGGAATGTCCTATAACACAGAAATCACAGTCCTGATCCCAGTTGTTTCTATTATATGCAGAAAGCAAAGAGCAGAACTGGGACTTCACTATAACACATAGCATACAAGGAGATGTGGATTCTTCATAATGGGTCCCTGCTCTAATCACCTTGTTCCAAGTTCAGCATCAACTGTTCCTAACAGAGACCTGTTGTTTGGACATTGCATATAAAAAATAATTTGTTGGGGCGGCTAGGTGGCGCAGTGAATAGAGCGCCGGCCCTGGAGTCAGAAGGACCTGAGTTTGGAGCTGGCCTCCAACACTTAATCCACACAAATAAAAACCTAGCCGTGTAACCTTGGGCAAGTTACTTAACCCCAATTGCCCTAAAGGGGCGGCTAGGTGGCACAGTGAGTAAGAGCCCGGCCTTGGAGTTGGGATGACCCGAGATCAGATCCGGCCTCAGAAAATGAGCACCCACGCATAAATCAAAATGACTAGCCGTGTAACCTTGAGCAAGTTACTTAACCCCAATTGCTTTAAAAAAAAAATCATAATAATAATTTGTTGTTTCCAAAACTAAAAGGAGGAAAGAAATAGCTCTCTCGTGGGAACCATTTGCCTGTTATCTTTCCAGTACAAATTGGCTTATCATATAATGATAGAACCACACGGCGTCTAGGAGGGTAGTAGTTATGGTGTTACTATTGTTTTGTTTTTATTTTTTCTTTGTACTTAGATGATTCCTCCTTCCATCTCCTCACCCCTACCATCTTCACAGACAATGATTAGCCTCCATTATGTCCAACTATATCAATTTTGGCTTCTCATGATATTTGTGTGTGAGCCTTTGTTACTTCTAGAGCAGTGGATAGAACGCTGGGCCTGGAGTCAGGAAGAGTCCTCTTCATAAGGACTCTTCAAATCTGGCCTCAGACACTTACTGTGTGACCCTGGGCAAGTCACTTGACCCTGTTTGTCACAGTTTCTTCATCTGTAAAAAGAGCTGGGGAAGGAAATGGCAGACCACTCCAACATCTTTGCAAAGAAATAAGTTGGACATGACTGAAAAACAACGCGGCAACAACTTTGTTACTTCAACAGGCAGCATTAAATGCTATTCTGGAGGAGGATGGGCTACTCCTTTGCCGTTAATTTCCAAACTTTCTTTTTCTAGCTGAGGAAGGACATAAGGGACTACCCAGTAGTGTGGCCTGTGGCTAGAAAGTGTCAATTGGAGTATAAATCCTCCTCCACAGATCTAAGTTGGAATATCATTGAGCACTTTCTTCAGTCTATAGCACTAGATTTTCTTTGAATAAGGAAATTTAATTGATACACTTTTCTTTCTTTTATATATCACAGACATTTCTCACTGACTTACTCTACCCCCTAAAATGTACATTTTGTAACATTGTAGTATAATTATAACAATAAAGTATAATTAAGTAAAAATCAATCAACAAATAGGTCACATCTGAAAACATTTGCCTCATCCTGTGGCTTTAGTCCATTACTTTCTCCCATCTGAGAGGTGGGAGGCATGTCTTCTGAAGTCATGCTTCGTCATTGTATTGACCAGAGTTCTGAAGCCTTTTGTTGCTTTCCTTTGTATGATTATAGTGATAGCAGGCAGGTAGGTGGCACAGTGGAGGAGCACTGGGGCTGGAGTCAGGAAGACCTGAAGTCAAATCCAGCCTGAGACACTTACTAGCTATGTGACCCTGGGCAAGTCACTTAACCTCTGCTTGCCTCAGTTTCCTCATCTGCAAAATGAGGACGATAATATTACGTATTTCCCACAGTTGTGAAGATCAAACAAGTTAAAAACTGTATCGTACTTAACAGTGCCTGGAATATAGTAAGTAATATATAAATTTTAGCTATTATTATTATTATCATCTTTATTATAATAAGAATTATTCTCCTGTTTCTTCTTCCTTTGCTCTGCATCAGGTCGTACAAATATCCTAAAGTTCCTCAGGATTTTTCATATTCTTCATTTCTGATCATCCAATAATACCCCACTATATTCATCTACTACAATTTGTACAGTCCCTCCCCAATCCATGGGTACATACTTTGTTCCTGGTTTTTTTTTTTTTTTAAAGCAATTGGGGTTAAGTAACTTGCTCAAGGTTACATGGCCAGTCATTATTTGTGTGTGGGTGCTCATTTTCTGAGGCCGGATCCGATCTCAGGTCATCCCAAGTCTGAGGCTGGCGCCCTTACTGTAACACTGCGCCACCTACCTACCCCCCCTTTTTTTTTTTTTTTGCTTTTTGGAGGGCAGTTGGGGTTAAGTAACTTGCCCAAGGTCACACGGCTAGGTTTTTGTTTGTGTGTGCATTAAGTGTCTGAGGCCGGCTCTGAACTCAGGTCCTTCTGACTCCAGGGCTAACACTCTACTCACTGCGCCACCTAGCTGCCCCATGTTCCTGGTTTTTTGCTATGATGAAAAGGCAGCACTAGTTTCCAAAGGTCTTTTATGAAAGGACCCTACCCTGTCTTTCTAGGCCTCAGTCTCCTGTATGTTAAAAATAAAGCTATCCTTTGAAATTGTGGCTGGCCTGATTCGATGTGTATTATATACAAGGAAAAGAAATGACTTCTTTCATCTTGTCTGGAAAACCTAGAAAGACCCTATAGACTAATTTCCTTGATTACAGGAGTCACTGGGAATGGAAAATAATCCTTAATCAGTTGAATTAAGGCTTCTACTTTTGTTGCTCATAATATTCAAAGAGCCCAGGCCAGGTCAAAGCTTTTCATCTACAAGTTTCTGAGCCTCTTGGGGACCTTTAGACTGTGGCATATTTGGAGATGAAAATCTCACATACATTTGGGCTGTCCAAGGATGAAGCAGCCTTTTGCTAAAATACCACTTCCATTTTGTGGACTTGATTCTAGTTCATCTTTGGTGTGACAATAGCAAGTGTTGGTTTCTCATCTGGTAGCCTTAGTCGAGGTTGATGTCTGGCATCTCTCAATACTCAGCTAAGTCAATAGCAGAGATATTGACAATTTTCTTAGGAATAATCCCTAAAACTAGGAAATTCAGGTTCTCTTATACCATATGTAGACTTGTTCCCCTTCTTGGGAGGTTCTGGGCTTTCACTAGATTTTTAAAAATTTTCTTAAATTAGAAGTACATAAATTAAGAACAAAATAATTCCAAATTAATCTGACACCAGCCAGCTTTCTGACTTTTGACTAGAATGAGACATCAAGAAACAATTTACCCATTTCTGGGGCTACAATATGAGGCTAAACCATTTTCTCTCATCTCCACCTTTCTAAGTTTTCTCCTTTCTTCATTTCCTATATTTCCTATCTCAGCATTGTTTTTTCTTAAGCCCTGCCTTCCAAGAAGTAGGTAGTTCCTATGTAAGTAGTACCCATTTTCTGGACCATGTTCCTTCAACTTTCAAACTTAGCTACATTGCACTCATTTGCTCAGGCCAATACAGTCTCTGTCTTCCAACTACTTTCAAAGCAACAACGAACTAATCTGTTGAAGTAATTTTTTCAGATGTTATTATAGATCATCTTTCCAATGTAATATCCATTTTAATGGAGATGCAAGGCAGCACAATGGACAGAGCACTGGGCCTGTAGTCACGAAGACTTGATTGAGTTCAAATCTGACCTCCGATACTAACTAGCTACTTACTATTTAGCAAAATTGCAGTGTCCCATAAGAAATAGTCCAATATGTTAGTCAGATGATGTGACTGAACATTTTATGAACTTGGGAATGGGGTGAAGGTAGGAAGATACTGAAGGGACTTGGTAGAGTTGGAAAGGGCAAAGTTATAAGCAAAATCTTCATCTACAATAGCAAATCATAAAATAGAAGGTTAGAAGGAAAGAGTAAGGTTAAAAAGAGAGGAGTGTCTGATAGTACAGGGCTTAAAAATAGTATTGTTGCTTTTTGGGGGGGGAGGGCAATTGGGGTTAAGTGACTTACCCAAGGTCACATGGCTAGTTTTTGTGTTAAGTGTCTGAGGCCGGATTTTAACTCAGGTCCTCCTGACTCCAGGGCCAGTGCTCTATTCACTGCACCACCTAGCTGACCCCCAAAAAGAGTATTGTTAACATAAAACAAAAAAGATCAGGGTGATTTCGCTTGAGTGGTAATGGAGAAAAGCTTAAGGGAAAAGGTAAGAAATGATGGTATCCTAATAAAGCTGACCCCAACCCCAATATACTAACTTCATTATAGGTCCCACTGCACCTACCTAACCCCTTTTTCTGCCCTCCCCCCAATGTCCTAACTTTTTCATATATGCCTCACTGCTTGCTGGAACAACAGGTGTGTCCCTGAACTCTTAATTCTCATAGAAACAGCAGGTGTGTCCATGTGACCGGAACCCAGCTACTGCCTCTACCTGGTCACTGCCCCCAGATCCATTCCCATAGAAACAGGTGTGTTCTTGTAATTATCCACAATCACAACATCCATCTAGCACAGGACCATAATACCTAACTATCTTGACCAGACAGGACCACAATAGCTAGTCAATTGGAGGGCAGCATCACCAGAATGTTTAACCACCAAACCATAGATAGGACCCCTCCTCCATTACCTAATCCCTTAACAAACTCCTCCTGCTTTTAAAATATTAATCATATTCCTATATTCTATGTAAATTTTGATTGTGTAATCAGCATCTTTACCCTATAAAAATCTACCTCGCTTTCTCTGAAGTTGCTGGTTCTTCTTGGAACTTGGCTCACTTCATGAGAGGCATCAATTTCAGTAAATGCGCATACTTGGATTAGATTAGCTCTGACTCTGAATTCTTTGAGATGGTTCCATTACAGCACATCATGAAACCCCAACAGTTTTTGGGTGGGCAGAGCCCCCACTGCAACAAGAAACATTACACAGAACAAAGTGATTGTATGTTAGAAATCCGAATGCTTTTAATAGTGGTAACAGTACTAATTCAGTCTAGTTCTCTTCAAAGAATAATGACCATAAATTTAATTTAAAATATATGAATATACTTTTGTTGTACCTTAATAAAAGTGAGACAGAAGATCCCCAAGATTAAATTTAAAAGGTGGATTTTATTACCGCGGGACTGTCGGGGTACATGGTCACCCAAATCAGACAGCACTTTGGCACAGACAGTGTGCCGGTTTTATAGAGGTTCCATAGCCAGGTTACATAAACTGAAATTACAGTGATGTAAGCTGAAACTCCAATGATTGGTCAGTGTATACTTGAAACTACAATTAGTGATTGGTCAGTATACATTTGAATTTCTCCCACCCACAGATTAATCAAGGGTAAGCAAGGGGTGGGAGTTCTGCCTGTTTACAGATTAAGCAAGGTGGAGTTCTCTGTTTTACAAATCAATGAAGGAAAGGTTGGGCCTCCTGTTTTACAACAAGGAAAGGGTGAGTGGATTTGTGTCTGACATTTGGGAAGGGCAAAGTGACAAATCAAAGGGGGAAGGGCAGAGTGGAGCTGGGTCCAACACTTTGTCATCCTTCCCATTGACCAGTAAATAATAAATTAAAGTTATTATCTATTTCATTTTATCCTATCGCTCTTAGACTACTGAAACAGTCTAATAGGTCACTCCGACTGCAGGTCTCCTTCCTACAAGCAGGATGTTCATTCAGCACGATGCTGCCAGACAAGTGCTTCTAAAACCCTGCTTCTATTTTGTGATTTCTCTGTTGAAAACCTTTCAAAAGCTCCCAATCCTGCACATAACTACTGAAGTAATAATCTGGAGAAATATTCCATAGCACAGGCTTGACTATGTCATTCTTTGCTCAATAAACTCCAGGAGCTCCCAGTACTTCTAGAATAAAATACAAACGACTCTGGTATTTAAAACTCTTCAGGGACAGCTAGATGGCTCAGTGAATAGAACACTGGCCCTGGAGTCAGGAGGACCTGAATTCAGAATCCGGTCTCAAACAACACAAAAATTAGCTGTGTGACCTTGGACAAAGCATTTAGCCCTAATTGCCCTCCAAAAAAATAGCAACCCCCCCCCCCCCCAAACTCCTCATAAATTGTCACCAATCTACATTTCTAGCCTTATTATATATCACTCCCCTTTAGGCACTCCCTGGTTCAGCCAAACTGGCTTTACTGTGGCTCCTCACACACAACATCTCATGGATTCTTTTCCTACCTTTACTACCCTTTGCCTAGAACATACTTGTTTCTCATCTCTGCCTCTTAGGATCTTTAGTTTAGTTCAAAGTTCAGCCCATGTCCTACCTACCTCCTACTTCCTGGAGTCTTTGCTGTTTCTTCCCAGGTGCCTTTCCTCCAAAATTACCTTGAAGGTAATTTGAGGATAGTCATCTCCCTGAGGGCACCTTCTGGGATTGTAAAATATGGGGAGAGGGTGTATCCCCATAGGCACTGCTACAATTAGATAAACTCTAAACTCTTATGTATAAACTATTAAGCCTTTCCAGGTTAAAAAAATAAATTAAAAAAAAAACCTATTCCAGGTTTTTTTCTTTCATTCATTTTTTTTTCTGTTAAAAGGAAAAAAAACCTAGGACATTTGTTGAGTATCTATTAACAAGGCACTGAGAAACAAAATTTGGCAATCCTCACTTCCAAAAGAACTTTCTTTTCTGATATAAGATCTCTAAGGTGAGAACTATCAGAAGGGAAAAAGGAAAAAACAGAAATGATGGGATTAAAAAAAAAAAGATGAGGATACAAAACATGGTTGTTTAGGGAAAAGTAGAAAGAAAATCTGTTATTACCTCTTATCCAAGCCTTTCCCTCAGGATTTTGCTTAGAGTGAACCTTGCCAAGGTACTTAACTAGAAAATGACCCCTCAGATGACAAAATCATTCTCACATCATATTCAATTATAGGATTTGAAAGCACATATCTTTATGTCCTTAGGCCACAAGGGTATTGAATTTATGTCCTAAGTACAAGAAAAAAAATAAAGTATAAGTCCTAAGAATAATGCCATTTGCCATCAGTATAAAATTTCTTCAGTTTGTTATTGCTCACTTTTATGAATACTTTCCAACAGTTTGTCTCAGCTAAGACCATATACTATTTTTATTAAAATTATTATTTAAAATTATAGCTCTAAGGTAATACCTAATTTCTTTTCAAATTATATCTTCAAGTGAATACCCAAATTCAAGAAAATCCCAAGGGTTATCATTTTGTCATGTAACGTGAAGTATACACTACCTGAAGTCCTTCCTGAGTTTAAGTGAAAAATAGCTCTAAAAAGATATGTATATGGTAAGATCTATTTTCTGAGGATATGAGGGAGATGATAGAAACTTTGAGGCCCCAGTCAGATGCTTCTGTAAATGATTATTTTATGATTGCCTGATACTTGACAGTACTTGTTCTTACAATGACTTGTCTAAGGCTGAGTTACTCCCTCAGTGCTAAGAATTATCACCAGGTGTCACCACAGAAGGTGAAAGTCTCTATGCTGTCTTCATTTCTGACTTCCAACCTAAAAAGGGGCAGCATTAAGACACCCACAGACCATGGCCATCCACCTACTAGACCTACTTTGAAGTGGGACTTTTTCTTCTAGAAGGAATAAGCTTTCAAGTCAGGACCCCCCTTCCTGGTCTTTTCTATCTTCCTTCTGTCCCCCTCTCATTTTCCTTTTCTCTCTTCTCTGTCCACAAATACTCACACTATATTGTGGGAATTCTTCCTGAATCAGTGATAATTAGAGCATTCAGTATATTTTTTTTTCCTTACACAAATCATCAAAATTTAGGCTTGTTAATTTTTTTTTTCAAATGCTTTATTAACTCCTGGTCTACATCATTCGTTTCCACCAGATTTTGGGTTACAAATTTTCTCCCTGTTTTTCCCCTACCCACATCCCCAAAATAGTGGTCCCACAGGATATCACCGCCCCCTCCAATCTGCTCTCTCCCATATCTTACTCCATACCCCCTTTGACTTTTCCAGTAGGGCATGGTGGATCTCTATACCCCAGTGCCTGTTTATCTTATTTCCCAATTACATGTAAAATAGTATTAATAATAGTACATATATATTTAAACATTTGGTTTTAAAACTTTGAATTGCAGATTCATTCCCTTCCCCCCTTGTCACCCACCCTTACTGGAAAGATAAGAAATTCAATATAGGTTGTACATGTGTAGCTAATGCCAAACATTACCATAGTAGATATATTATAAAAGACTGATTATATTTCCCTCCTTCCTATCCCACCTCCCACTTGTTCTATTCTCTACTTGAGTCCTCTCGCTTTTCAAAAGTGGGTGCTTCCAACTTCCCTCCCCCCCAGCCTGCCCTCCCTTCCATCATACCCCTCTCATTCCCTTCCCCCCTACTCTCCTGTAGGGTGAGACACCCTATTTAGTGTGTATGTCATTCCCTCCCTGAGCCAAATTCAATGAGAATAAGGTTGACCCATTCCCTTTTGCCTTCCTGTTCTTCCCCTCCATTGTAATCATTTTCCTTTGCCTCTTTTATATGAGATAGTTTACCCCATTTTGTCTCTCCTCATTTCCTCTCATTATACTCCTCTCTCACCTCTTAATTTCACCTTTTAAGTATCATCCCACCTTTTAAATTGGTCCTGTGGAATTAGATCCAAGACCTTCCTCTCAGCCAAGGACTCTGATGCTCAGGGGCTAAGGGATTTTATAGACCTTGTGGAGTCCCTGGAAGGTCCCCTAATCCTTGGGAGGTTCCTTCAGAAATTAAGAAACTCCTATGGGGGGGGCGGAGCCAAGATGGCGGAGGAGAAACAGCTCATCCAAGCCACTCTGCCCCCAGATTCCCCCCAAACTATGTAAAAGGGGACTCTGAACAACTTCTGGAGCCCCAGCACCCACAGAACGACACAGAGAAGCTAACCTCCCACTGAGGACAGCCCAGCAGCCCTGCAGGAAGGACCAGCGCAGCGGTCTGGGATCCCACAGCGCGTAGAGCGCAGGGAGCTGAGCCGAGCCCAGGTTGGTGTGAGCCGAGGATTTAGCCCCACGGCGGCAGGGCCAGCAGCCAGATGGAGGAACCCCAGAACACCAGGAGCTGTGGCAACTCCAGAATTATCAACATAGACATGCCTAAGACAAAGTAAGAGGTTAGTGTCCTATGGACTCTGGGACCAGTATTTGGGGAATGCGTCAGCTTCCTCCCCTGGGGGCTAGAAGCCTCTGAGGAGACACGCCATTTTGTAGTTTTCAGAGAAAGCTCCAGCTCCCGGCCTGCAAATTGTAGGGAGATCCAGCGATCAGTCTTGGGGGGTAATCGCTCTTGCTTTAACCTCCCTGGATCTGGATTGTGATCTAGGGTGGAAGTTGTGGGTGGGCCTACAGCTTGCCAGAAACAGAAGTTACCCCCCCACACGTTCGGGACGAAAATTCCTCTATCTGGCCTTAAAGCCATAGTGTGGCAACAAGCCCAAAAGTCAAGCAATTAAGTGGCAACATGCCAAGGCAAAGGAAACAGAAAAATGCAACCCTAGACTCCTATTTTGGGGGCATAGAGCGGGAAAAGGACTGTGAGGTCAGAAGTCCTGCTCCAAAAGCCCCAGGGGAAAACATGAGCGGGTTGCAGGCCATAGAGGACCTTAAGAAGGACTTTAAAAATCAAATAAGAGAAGTGGAGGAAAAATTGGAAAGAGAAATGAGAAGGATGCAGGAAAAGTATGAAATGAGGGTTAACAGCCTGACTGAGGAAAACAACACCTTAAAAAATAGACTAACTCAAATGGCAAAGGAGGCCCAAAGGGCAATGAGGAGAAGAATGCCTTAAAAAGTCGAATTTGCCAGATGGAAAAAGAATCTCAAAAGTTCACTGAGGAGATTCATTCCTTCAGAGTTAGACTGGAGCAAATGGAAGCTAATGACTTTATGAGAAATCAAGATGCTGTTAAGCAGATCCAAACAAATGAAAGATTAGAAGGCAATGTGAAATATCTCATGGGAAAAACCACTGACCTGGAAAATAGATCCAGGAGAGACAATTTAAAAATTATTGGACTACCTGAAAGCCATGATCAAAGAAAGAAACTAGAAATCACCCTTCAAGAAATTCTCAAGGAAAACTGCCCTGATGTTTTAGATCCAGAGGGCAAAATAGAGGTTGAAAGAATCCACAGATCACCTCCTGAAAAAGATCCCAAAAGAAAACTCCCAGGAATATTATAGCCAGGTTTCAGAATCCCCAGATCAAGGAGAAAATACTACAAGCGGCCAGGAAGAAACAATTTCAATATTGTGGAAACACAATCAGAATAGCCCAGGACCTGGCAGCTTCTACACTGAGGGATCGAAGGGCATGGAATATGATATTCCAGAGGGCAAAAGAACTGGGAATGAACCCAAGGGTCACCTACCCAGCAAAACTGAGTATTTTTTTCAGGGGAAAATATGGTCATTCAGTGGAATAGAGGACTTTCAAGCATTCTTGAGGAAAAAACCAGAATTGAATAGAAAATTTGACATCCAGACACAAGAAGGAAGAGATGCCTGAGAAGGTAATCAGGGAAAAGCAATCAAAAGGAACTTATCAAAGTTGAACTATTTACATTCCTATATGGAAAAACAATAACGGTGACTGATGATATCTTTCTCACTATGCAAATAATGGAAGAAGGGTGTGTGGTCATATGAATACATATGTGAATGTGTGTGTATATGGTTACAGTTATATATGGATAGAGGGCATAGGTTGAATTTGTTGGGAAGGGAGAATACTCAAGGGATGAAATTATGAGGTGAGAGAGGAAAGTGGCAAGAGGAGATGGGGAGAGACAGGGTAGGGTAAACTATCTCATGTAGAAGAAGCAAGGGGAAGTGGATGCAAGGGAGGGGGAGAATAGGAAGGCTAAAAAGGCAAAACCACATTCACATTGAATTTGGTTCAGGGAGAGAATGACATACATACTAAATGGGATATCTCAACCTGCAGCAGGATAGGGGGAAGGGGGATGAGAGGAGGGATGATGGATGGGAGGGCATCCTTGGCGGGAGGGGAGGTTGGAAGTACCCACTATAGAAGAGGGACAGGATCATGTAGGGAATGGACCAGGTGGGGGGTGGGATGAGTGGGAGGGAATTATAAGCAGCCTTGTACAATATATCTACTATGATAATGTTTTGCATAGCTAGACATGTACAACATATACTGAATTACTTATCTTCCCAGAGGGAATGGGTGACAAGGGAGGAAGGAAATGGATCTGAAATTCGAGGTCTTAACATTAAATGTTTCAAATATATATAAACACTATTATTAATACTCTTTTGCTTGTAATAGGGAGATAAGATGTTCAGGCATTGGGACACAAAGACTCACCTTCTAATGGAAAAGTCGATGGGGGTATGGGAGAAGGTATGGGAGAGAGCAGATTGGAGGAAGCGATATCTTGTGGGACTGCTATTCTGGGAGGTTGGGTTGGGGAATAATGGGGGGGAAATGATTGTAACTCAAAATCTGGCGGAAATGAATGATGTAAAACAGAAGTTAATAAAGCATTTGTTTAAAAAAAAAAATTGGTCCTGTGCCCTCTATCTATGTATGCCTGTCAACATATATACACACATTCACATATGTATTCATACGCCTTCTATTTCCTTCAACTATTTTCATACTGAGAAAAATTTCATCAGTTATAACTATCGTTTTTCCATGTAGGAATGTAAATAGTTCAACTCTGATAAGTTCCTTATCATTTCTTTTCCCTGTTTACCTTCTCATGCTTCTCTTGCTTCTTGTATCTGGATGTCAAATTTTCTATTCAACTCTGGTTTTTTCTTCAAGAATACTTGAAAGTCCTCTATTCCACAGAATGACCATATTTTCCCCTGAAACATGATTTTCAGTTTTGCTGGGTAGGTGATTCTTGGTTTTAATCCCAGCTCTTTTGACCTCCAGAATATCATATTCCAGGCCCTTCGATCCCTCAGTGTTGAAGCTGCCAGATCCTGTGTTATCCTGATTGTGTTTCCACAATATTGAAATTTTTTCTTCCTGGCTGCTTGTAGTATTTTCTCCTTGATCTGGGGATTCTGGGACTTGGCTATAATATTCCTGGGAGTTTTCTTTTTGGGATCTTTTTCAGGAGGTGATCTGTGGATTCTTTCAACCTCTATTTTGCCCTCTGGTTCTAAAATATCTGGGCAATTTTCCTTGAGAATTTCTTGAAGGGTGATTTCTAGGTTCTTTCCTTGATCATGGCTTTCAGGTAGTCCAATAATTTTTAAATTGTCTCTCCTGGATCTATTTTCCAGGTCAATGGTTTTTCCCATGAGATATTTCAAATTGCCTTCTATTCTTTCATTTGTTGGGATCTGTTTAACAGCTTCTTGATTTCTCATACAGTCACTAGCTTCCATTTGCTCCAATCTAGTTCTCAAGGAATGATTCTCCTCAGTGAGCTTTTGAGATTCTTTTTCCATCTGGCAAATTTGGCTTTTTAAGGCATTCTTCTCCTCATTGCCCTTTTGAGCTTCTTTTGCCATTTGAGTTAGTCTATTTTTTAAGGTGTTATTTTCCTCAGTCAGGCTGTTGACTGTCATTTCATACTTTTCTTGCATCTTTCTCATTTCTCTTCCCAATTTTTCCTCCACTTCTCTTATCTGCCTCTTAAGGTTCTCTATGGCCAGTAAGCAGCTCGTCTTTTGTTTTGAAGCTTTTGGTGCAAGAGCTCTGACCTCACTGTCCTCCTCCTGTTGCATACTTAGATATTTTTGTCCCTAAAATAGGAGTCTAATGTTGGATCCTTCTGTTTGCTTTGCTTCCTTTGCCTGGACATGTTGCCACTCAATTACTTGACTTTTGGGCTTTTTGTCACAGTAGGACTCTGCCACCAGACAGGGGAGCTTCCATCCCAAACGCTGGGGTTTTCTCAGTTGCTAGAGGTATTTGTTGGGTGCCCTCTCTGAAGCTTCCACATACCCTGGCAAGCTGGTCACACACCCCAAGACCTCCACCCTAGACAGCAATCCAGATCCAAGAAGGTTGAAGCAAGAGCGATTACCCCTCAGACTGGTTGCTTGTTCCTCCTAAAGTCTGCAGTCCAGTGACTGAAGCTGTTGTGTGGCTGCAGCTGCGCTGTGGCTCCTCAGTGGCTTCTCACCCTGGGGGAAGGAGGCCAACGCACTCCCAACAAGTGAGTCCCAAAGTCCATACTGCACTGACCTCTCACTTTGTCCTCAGCATCTATGTGTTGATAATTCTGAAAACAGCCACAGCTGCTGTTGTTCTGAAGTCCCTCCAGCCAGTGGTTGGTCAGGCCAGCCCAGGGGTTAAAACCTCTGGCTCATGCAGAGTTGGGGTTGGCTTCCAGAGCACTGTGCTGGTCAATTCCTGCCGGGCTGCCAGGTTGTCCTCAGCGGGAGGTTAGCTTCTTTGTGTCGTTTTATGGGTTCTGTAGCTCCAAACTTTGTTCAGAGTCCCCTTTTACATAAATTGGGGAAGGTGGGAGCCGGAGCTGCACAGAAGTCCTGTTTCTACTCCCATCTTGACTCTGCCCCCTGATTGTTAATTTTTAAATTCAGTTCCACAAGTTTTTGAGATCCAAATTTTCTCCTCTCCATGCCTGACTTTACCCCACAGTGGCATGCAATCCGATATAGATTCTATGTAGTATTACATCAAACATTAGTCAGGTTGCAAAGAATTATAAACATGGAATGAATAATGAGAAAGAAAAAAAAACAAAACAAAATGAAAAAGAGAGAGTAAGTAATTTGCTTCAATCTGCATTCATACTCCATAATTCTTTCTCTGGATGTGGATAGCCTTTTCCATCATAGTCTTTTGGAGTTGTCTTATAATCTTGCATTACTGAGATGAACCCAGTCTATCAGTTGTCACAGATACTATGTGTCTGTACAGTGTTTTCCTGGTTCTGCTCCCCTCAGTCAGCATCAGTTTATATATGTCTCTCCAAGTTATTATGAAGTCCATATGCTCCTCATTTCTTATAGCACAATAGTATTCCATTACATTCATATACCATAACTTGTTTAGCCATTCCCCAATTGATGGCATCCCCTTGATTTCCAATTCTTTGCCACCACAAAAAGAACTGCTGTAAATATTTTTGTACATATGGGTCCTTTTCCCACTTCTATGTAATCTGTAAAGAAGGTAAATATCTTGATGCCTGCCACTTCTGTGTCCAGACTATGGGTTTTGCTTTTCTATGATCTCTTTGGCATACAGCCCTAGAAGTGATATTGCTGGGTCAAAGAGTACCCACATTTTTATAGCCTTTGGGCATAGTTCTAAACTGCTCTCCAGAATGGTTGGATCAGTTCACAATTCCACCAACAATGCATTAGTGTTTCAATTTTCCTTCATCTTCTGCATTTATCATTTTCCTGTTTTGTCCTGTTAGTCAATCTGACCAGTGAGATGTGGTACCTCAGAGCTGTTTTGATTTGCATTTCTCTGATCAATAGTGATTTAGAAACTTTTTTTCATATGCTTATAAATATCTTTAATTACTTCCTCTGAAAACTGCCTATTCATATCCTTTGACCATTTATCAATTGGGGAATGACTTGTATTCTCATGAATTTTCCTGGGATTGTTAATTTTGAAGCAGAAAATACACAGCTCCAACTCTGTTACCTACAGCACATTCTTTTGCATCTTCACATGAGAATCCCCCTTCCCTTATATCCTTGGATCCTAAATCTAAACACTAATTCCAAAACAATAAAGCAACATTAAGGCAGCATAGTAGGATGAAAAGGGCACTAGACTGGGAGTCCAAATGGTCTGGGTCTGTCTAGTTCTAGCTCAGACACTAGCGAGCTATGAGATTTGGAGCAAATCACTCAATCTCTTGCAGCCTGGGTTATCTATCCTACAAAACCAAAAGGAAGATTTAGACCAGTGGTTATCAAACTCAAAGAGAAACAGGTCACTAAACTACATATAAGATTCTCTAGAGGCCATGTATTGACTAAGAAAACTACATATTAACATTTGTTAAATATTTCCCAGTTACAGCTTAATCTGATTCAGGCTGCACATGGGAATATTGTGGGCCAATCAGGACCACTGGTTGGTGTTGGCACTTCTGGATTAGATGTTCCTAAAAATTTCAGCCAATTTCTGATTCTGTGAATCTTTACCCCAATCTTAGCATCTGTCTAACCTCAACAGAGATGCAGAATGGGTTAATGGAAAGAGTACCAGATTTGTAGTCATAGATTCTAAAAGCTGAAAAGAACATCAGAGGTCATCTAGCTCCATTCCTGAGCAAGAATCTTCTCTGCAACATTCTTGACAATTAGACTTTCATACTCCAGTGAAAAAGAACCCATTACATCTTTGAGAAAGTCAATTCCATCTCTTTCTCTCTTTTTTTTCTTTTTGGATGGGGCAAGGCAGGGCAATTGGGTTAAGTGACTTGTCCAAGGTCACATGGCTAGTGAGTGTTAAGTGTCTGAGGTTGGATTTAAACTCAGGTCCTCCTGACTCCAGGGCCAGTGCTCTATTCACTGCACCACCTAGCTGCCCCCATCCTTTTTTTTTTCTTATAGTCCTATTTATTAGTAAGTTTTTTTCTTAAATGGAATGAAAATCTGCATTTCTGCAACTTCCACATATTAGCTTATCCTCTGGAATCAAATCTAGTCTTTCTTTCAAAAGACAAATTTCCTGATTAACTAGATTTGCCCTTCAAGTATCTGGACACCTCTCATATCACTCTAGGCAGGGATGTGCTGGTAAATGTTTAACAATCTGCTCTCTGCAAAAATAAATGTGTACATAACATACTTTAAGTTTAATCTTCATTGTTAACATTTTCTCCATCACTTTCTTAGGTCTAAACAATCAATAAAACAAAAAAAACATTATCCTTTGGATGGTAGATGAGAATGATGGTGAGAAAGGAGAGAGAAATCCTTTTCATTCAAGAGAGACTTTTTCAGAACTGAACCCAGGCAAGCTGAAATGATAAGGGAGTGGTACAGACTGACAATCTCTGGGAGTCCCAGTCAAGTGTTCTCCTGGTTAGACATTCATTTCCTGTCCAATTGTCCAAACCATTTAGTTAGTAATACTAGGAGGCTTTGGACCATTTCATTCTGTTAGTTTTTCAGTCATTTGAATCAAATTCTTTAATCCTATTCTACCCCTGTATTTTTCTCGTTTTACCTGACTTCTCATTCAGTACCTCTCCTGTTTTTAAAGTCTAACTTGAAGGAGGTTTCTTATAAGTGCCAGACCACAATGGAATATTTAGGTATTCAATCACTGTTATAACTCTAGTCAATGTGAGTCTGATTCATCTAACCACACATTCAAAAGTAAGATGAAATCTGGAGCAGGTAATTTACTCCTTGTCCCTTTCCACTAATGACAATCCTGGTGTGGTAAGTTAAGGCAGACCCAATGACTTTCTAGTTTCTGACTAGTGACCCAGGCTTTCAGCCCCAGTGGGTCAACATCTGGTATTAGACCTCGACTTCTCACATTCCACAGCAGGAACAAATGTGAAGAGGAAGAATTCTGGCTAGGGAATTCATAAATGAGTATCAGACCAAAGCAGCCTCAGGCCACTGTGAGAAAACCTCCAAAGGCTATTGTGCTGTGATTGAAGCAGGCTGTAGCTCTAGGAGGCTTGTAGCTCAAAGCCTCCTACTACATCCCCTCAACTCCTGCTCTCCCAAGAACCAATCCCATATGCTCCAGCTTCCACCACCCATCCTGGGCTTGTAAAGCCCAGGCAGTATTCTAGAAGCAACAGCTCCCACTCAGTAGAACAATCAATACCTTTTTGTTGACCTGTGTATTATCCAAGGGAAATTGTCAGTTATAAGTCTGCTTCCCTCATTCATTTATCTTTCCTTCATCACTCCCTTCTCCCACCAGAAATCAGTGTATGCTCATTGAATATAAGAAAATTTTAACATTAACCTAAGTAAAATGTAATGAGGAAATTAAGTCTGTTCTCTGTGTGCATGTGTGTATAATGTACCCAAAAAACCAAATAAGCAAAATTTCCATTATCTTCTATTTTGGATTGTGTACTCTACAGTTCACCATCACATCAATTCAGTTCAATTTAACAAACATTTGCTAGTGCCTATTGTGTTAGGCACAGAGAATATAGACAGAAAACAAAATAGTCCCTGTCTTCAAGAAACTTACATACTAGTAGGGGAACATAGCATATACATGAAAAAAGAAATACAAAGTAGTGATCCAAAGTGAATTCAAGAGGAAGAGATTACTAACGACTAAGGGGATCAAGAAAGACCTGGTATTGGAGGTGGTGGTACCTGAGCTGTATTTTCTAAAATTAAATTATTTTAAATTTAAAAAGTTCATCTACTTTTCTTTGAACCTTCTCCTTCTCTATTGAAAAAGAAAGATAAATAAAATCCTTTTCACAAGCATGTTTTGTCAAATAAAACAAATTCCTGCATTGACCATGTGCAGAAAAAAATGTCTGAATCTGTACTCTGAGTTCATCACCTTTCTATCAGGAGGTGGGGAGCATGTTTCATCATAAATCTTCTGGAATCATGACTGGTCGTTACTGTACTCATATAACTTGTTTTCATTCTGATCATTTCACTGTGTAAGTTCAAACAAGTTTCTCTAAAACCATCTCTTTCATAATTTTTTACAATATGATATTATTCCACCATTCAGTCATCTCCCAGTTGATGAACACTCCCTCAGTTTTCACATTTTTGCCAACACAAAAGCATTCTGCTATAAATATCTTTGTACATGTGGGTCCCACTTCTCCTTCTTTGATCTCTTTGGGGTATAGAGCTACTAGTGGTATTTCTGGGACAAAAGCTAGGAACATTTTAGTAACTTTGGGGACATAATTCCAAATTATTTTCCAAAGTCAATTCAGAATCAGGACCAGTTCATGGATCCACCAACCTTACATTAATATACCTGTTTTCCCATAGCCCCTCTAGCATTTGTCATTTTCCCTTTTTGTAAGCTTTGCCAATCTGATGGGTGTGATGCAGAATATCAATGTTTTAACTTGCATTTCTTTAATGTTTTATGATCTGGAGCATTTTTTTATATGTCTATTGATAGCTTAGATTTCTTCCTTTAAAAAATGATTATATCCTTTTATCATGACCCTAAATGGCTCTTATTCTTTTTTTTTTTTTTTTGCTTTTTGGAGGGCAATTGGGGGTTAAGTAACTTGCCCAAGGTTACACGGCTAGGTTTTTTTTTTTTGGTCGTGTGTGTTAAGTGGCTGAGGCCAGAACCGAACTCAGGTCCTTCTGGCTCCGGGGCCGGCACTCTACTCACTGCGCCACCTAGCCGCCCCTCTTATTCTTTTTTATTTTGCTTTTTGGAGGGAGAAAGCAGGGCAGTTGGGTTAAGTGACTTTCCCAAGGTCACAATGGCTGGTAAGTGTTAAATGTCTGAGGCTGGATTTGAACTCAGGTCCTCCTGACTCCAGGGCTGGTGCTCTATTCATTGAATGGCTCTTATTCTTATACATTTGAATCAATTCCCTGTATCTTAGAAATGAGACCTTTATTACAGAAACTTGCTGCAAATATTCTCCCCTCTCCCATCTACACACACACACACACACACACACACACATACACACACACCCCACTGGAGTTGTGATCTAAAATTTTAAGGATGAAATCATGGAACTTTAAAGTATTATTAAAGCAAGAACTGCAATCATTTGTCAATATTCCTTCTTGATCTCTGTGCAACTTTGCAACATTGGTGCTATTGATCACCCTCTTCTAAGTTTTTGCAACGCTGCTCTCTCCTCCCACCCAGTCTGACTGACTTCCTCATTCTTCTTTGTGGATCTTCATTCAGCTCTGGCTGCTCCTCCAGGATCTGCCCTGGTCCTTCTTCTCACTCTATACTATTTTGCTTGATGATCTTATCAGTCCCAATGGAGTCAATGATCATCACTATGAAGATGATTTTCAGATTGGCTGGACATTTTAAACTCGTTTCCAAAACAAAACTTATCATCTTTTCCCCAAAACCCACCACTCTTCCTGACTTCCCAATTATGTAGAGGACACTACAGTTCTTCCAGTTACCTAAGTTTACAATCTACGGGCTATCCTATACTCCTCTCATCCCCTATATCCAATCTATTGCCATGTCTTCAGTACTACTACCTTCAAATTTTTCATATTCAGGCCCTTCTTTCCTCTGACACCACCCTGGCAGAGACCTTCATTATCTTCAGCCTAGACCTATAAAATATAAAACCCTCTGTTTGACATTTAAAGTCCTTCATAAACCACCACTTTCAGCCCCTGTCCCCACCTCAAGTAATCTGTGTTCTTCTGATACCAGCCTCTCTGCTCTTCCTTAAACTAGACAGTCCAGTCCATCTCCCAACTCTCAGCATTTTCACTGCTTGTTGCCCAGGCCTGGAATGCTGTCCCCTCCTCAACTCCACCCTCTGACCTCCCTGGTTTCCTTCAAACCCTACCTAAAATCCCATCTTCTATAGGAAACCCTTCCTGACCTCTTTTAATTCTAGTGCCTTCCCTCTATTGATCATCTTCAATTTATCCTGCATATTACTTTTGGTACATAGTTGTTTGCATTTTAGACTGTGAGCTACAGAGAACAGGGACTGTCTTTGCCTTTCTGTGTCTTCTCAGCTCTCAGCACTGTGTCTGATATATGGTAAGTGCTTAATAAATGTTTATTCTCTGACAATTGCATTATCCTTCTGGTTGGTTTCCTCACCTTAAGCCTCTGTCTACTCCAGTCTCTCTGCCACTCAGTTATCAACATGAGCTTCCTGAAGTGCAGGTCTGGCCCTTATCTTCATTCCCATCACTGAATAAACTCCAATAGTTCTTTATTACCTCTAGTTGCAAATAAAAACCTTCTGTCTGATTTTTTTAGCCCTTCATAACTGTAATGGGAATTTAAGATCTTCCCTGCCCCTAGGTCCCTAGATAGGCTTAAGTGAATCTGAGAACCTTCCCTGATTTGAAAATATACTCTGCCCCTAATAGGCTGAATGTAGTCACATGGGGCCTATGGCAGGAGGCTTGTTTTTCAGGACCACCCATACATTGGTGCTTTGTCATTGGGCAGCGGGTCAAGAGGGTTGTGACATTCTCTGATCCAGGAGAAGGATATATATATCCTGATGTGAGGTTTTGCTTTGGGGTTCACTTTGGGAAGAGTTGTATGATTTGGCCAGATGAGACTCTGGGCAGCTGTCCCCCCCACCCCCCACCCCTCCTTGAAAACCTAGATACTGGTGCTTCCCTCTCTGGTAACTAGGTATGGATGTAATAGACAGCTGGAAGCCCTGTCTGCTAAATTTTGTTATTTTCTGTTGTAGCTTCTGTTTGTATTCTCTGAAGTTCTGGGTGCTTACTTTTTCCCCTGAACTAGGTAAGTGATATATGTTTGATTGATTAAAGTAAGATTGTTAACCCATTTTAAGTTACTTTCCTTTAGGAAAGCTGATCTAAGAACCTGTGCTAGTAGCTGCCCTGGGTATGCTAGGGTGCTTGCTGCTACAATAACCCAGCACCTTTCTGTTTTTTCCTGTCTTCTTATACTTTACTCCTTTCCTTATCCCCTATGACCCAATGATAGGGGCCTACTTGCCTTCCTTGCACAAGACAATCCATTTCCTTACTGCATTCATTTTTACTCTCTACCCCCATAACTGGAATTCTCTCCTTCCTTGTTTCTGCCTTCTAGCTTCCCTAGATTCCTTCAGGCAGAAGTTCCCAGACTTATTTGGTCTACTGCCCTCTTTTCAGAAAAAAATTACTCACAGTGCCCCCCTGGAAATCTATTTTCTTTAACCCTTTAATGGGTTGGGTTTTTTAAAAATTCATGTCATTAAAAAATTTTTTTAAAAAAAGATACATCTTAAATTTAATAATTTATTGTAAACTTGTAAGGTTTTTCTTGTATTGAAATTTTAATGATGCAATCTTGTGTCAGGTACCATATGGTATCATATTGTAAACATGCACATATTCCTGCCAATTCATGCTGGACTTCCTAACAATGTGCAACAAGCTCATCTGCCAACACCTGCTTGTTGGTGGACTTGACCACTTATTGGTTATAACTTGCATTCTGTGTGTTTATTTGGAAAAGAATGTAATCACTATGATTTTAACTCTGTTATGCAACAGGTGAAACATGTATGAATGGTTTTTCTAAATTTTTTTCTCTTCTCTTCTTTCCTTATGCTTCTACTACCCACTTACTTTTGTTCAATGCCCCCCAATTGCTTCAGAGGCTACCATCTGTGTCACTACCCCATCTTTCCCTCCCCATTGTTCCAGCACCACCCAGGGGTGGTATCACCCACTTTGGGAACCTATACTTCAGGTGTCAAATAAAGTTCCAACTTCTTTAAAAAGCCTTTCCTGATTCCCCTTAATGTTAGTGCTGTCCCTTTGAGATTACCTTCAACTTGTCCTGTTTATATATTGTATGAGCATAGTTGTTTGCATGTTGTGATTGTGAGTTCCTTGAGGACAGCGTCTGTTTTTGCCTTTTTTTGCTTCACCAGCATTTAGCACAGTGCCTAAGAAATATTAGGTGGATCATAAATACTTGTTGACTTGACTTTAGCCCATGTGGTTTATCTTATGGAAGACATTGGTCCATACACATACAAAACAGAAATTTTAAAAGATAATATTATTTTAAAAAACAACATGTAACATCCTTCTCATTTGGCTTCACCAAGGCCCTCTGTCTCTAGTTAACCCTGTATAGAAAAGAAAGCATACTGAAAGTCTGTCTAACCACAAAAGTCACAGTATGGAAGCAGCTAGAGTAGGGGATATTAGGCCAGGACAAAAGGGACCTAGTATACAGGCAGCATGCAAACTTTTGGAAGAGATGGTTTAAGGACAGGAGGCAATAAAAGGGGGCATGGTGGGGGTCTTTCCCCATACCTGGGCCTGACCTTAAGTGAGAAACAATCCATAGGAAGGGACCTGGGAGCTCTTAAAGCCTAGACACTAAGGGCAGCCATAGTAGGAAGCAGTCGGAGATCAGAAATGGAGCCCCAGTTAATGACAAGATTCGTGATCAGGAGAAAAATGACTGGAGACAGAAAAAATGTTCAGGGTCCCAAGTTCCCTCAAGTAATAATAGAACATCGATCTTCTGGAGGTCCATGAATAGAACAACAGGGATGCTGTCAGATGCTAGTGAAAGTGGCTGATGTGAAGGTCTGAGACTAAACTCCAAAACTGTGCTTGTGTAGCCCCTGGCTTTGGACCATGCATGCCCAGAACCTAGGGCAAGCTGAAAGTGTGCAGGACTACGAAATACTTGTGTATTTGTATTTAATTTTTTCTTTTGCTTCAATTAAGTATGATTTAAAAAAAAATCTATATACATTTAAATCATGCTTATGTTATTGACTGCTTTAAAGCATGATTTTCTTAGGGGATATTTAGGTTGCACAGTGGATAGAGTGCTGGGCCTGAAGTTAGGAAGATCTGAGTTCAAATCTCAGACATTTTCTAGCTGTGGGACCTTAGGCAAGCCCCTTAACTTCTTTTTGCCTCAATTTTCCTCATCTGTAAAATGGGGAGAATAATAGCACCTATTTATAGGTAGCACCTATAATATTTATAGTGTTTAGCACAGTGCCTGACCCACAGCATGTGCTATATAAATGTTAGCCGTTATTATTATCAAGTTGATGCAAATGCTCCATTTGTTGTACTCTCATATATACATATATGTACACTTACATTATATATTTTACTCATAGCTTGTTTCACTAAGTGCAACCAACAAACTGCATGAAAGGAAGAAGGGAACATTACTGGTAGATGAAGGCAGAGCTGAGTCTAATTAGATAAATTCACACCAACCACACCCCTAGCCTTGAAAGACTGACTCTATCACTCACAAATGGGTTTAGAGTCATCAATAAACATTTACTGAGCACCTATTGTGTACCAGGCACAAGCTGAGAGCCCGGGATACAAATAAAAAAAAAACCTAACAAACAGTTCCTGTCCTTGAGGAGTTCACAATCTAATGAGGAGGCAACACACAAATGATGCTGTGCTATGTACAGGATAAATCTGAAGAGGGATTGGGGAAGGCTTCCTAAAGAAGGTGGGTTTTAAGCTGAGCCTCGAAACCAGGGATTCCAGGAATCAGAGTTGAGGAGGGAAAACTTTCCAGGCATGAGGGCCAGCCAATAGAAGAGCATGGAGCTGAGAGATGGGAGTATCTTGGTCAAGGAAGGACAACGAAGTCATTGGGGAGCACAGGATAGAGTGGGATTATTTGTGCATGTAGAGGGGTTAGCTTTGGCAAGAAGAACCACTTCTCCATGTGAGATATAGCGTGAGCAGCAGAAAGGGAGCTCTTGGGCAATTGGCCTCAATTTCTTCCATAAAATATGGGGCAAGGTTCTCAGCTAAGGTGGGGAACCTGGGGAGCCATGGGACACTTAAGGGGGGATGAAATGGTTTTCAAGAACCAGAGACATTGGCATTTCCCCACAACTCACTCTGCTGTTGGGGGAATGAATGGATGCTGTGTGGGGTGGGGGGGGGGGGCACTCTAAGGCCCTAACCCTTATCAATGATAGGGTCAGGAACCAAGACAGCAATGCCACCTGGTGGTAACAAATTGGAGGAATCTGAATTAGGAACATAAAGGGAAAATTTTAACTAAAATGAATTAAATGATTATGGAGAGTCTTTGTAGCTTAGAGTCACTGGGGAAAGAAAAATAAGAAAAATAACAACAACAACAACAGCAGGGTAGGAATCAAAAGAGCCAGCTGGGATTTAGTCTTAATTCTGCTGATGACCATCTGCTCTTGGGCAAATCTCTTCACCTTCTGAAATTCAGGATCCTCATCCTAAAATAGAGATGCTCCTCCTTGTCCTGCATAACCCATATGGTTGTTGTAAGACCCAAAGGAAATATTTGTCAGAAGACCTTGAAACAAAGACCTTTAAAGAACTGAGGTCATTACAGTTGTTTCCAGGATACATGCGTAGCATAGACCAAATTTGAAGAAAAATATCTAAGTAACAAAAGACCTCTAAACCCAGCTCCTGCCACCCCCATTAGAAGTCATATTTTATCTGGTTTTTGATCTGATCTGAATCCCAGCACCACAGAAGGATATGGAAGGTCCCTGGAAGCTAACTATGGTGAATGGACTGTGAATGCTCCTTGAGGGCATCGGCTATCTTTTGCGTCATTTTGTATCCCTCACACTTGGCAGTCTGGCATCTAGGAGGGGCTTTATGTGTATTGTTCAATTGATTGCTTATCAGAATATTCAGCCAAAACGATGAAAAGGGTTTTATACACCTCATTAACCCTAAGATCTTAGAATTCTGGCTCCAGCTCTCATGACAGAGTCTGGGAAATTCTCCATCGTACTTCAGGCCTCCTCTAGGGAGAAGACATAGATGCTGCGTAGTTGTAGCACTGCCATGTTTTGGTGAGAATTGGGGTTGTGAAGTATTAACTGCTCCTTGATATGACACATTCCTCTCCTAATGTGCTTCTGACTCTCTGGACTTTGCCATTGTCCCAGCTGCCTTCTCACCCTAGGACTTGACTTCCCTTAATGCCTGGGGCCTTCCATGATGCTCCCCCCCACCCTGGGCACAGCCCCATTCCCCATTGGTGAGTTCTTTCCAGGACCTCCATTTTGGATACAGGTCCTCAGCAGCTATATTTCATTCCTCCATAACCTATCCCCCCTGCCACTTTTCCAGTCATCTTACTAGTAAGCCATCACCTCCCCCAGCCTCCATCAAACTCTTCCAAGCAGTGACACCGGCCTCCTTGCTGCTACTTGAACAAGACACTCCATCTCTAGGCATTAGGCTTTTTCACTAGCTGTCCCTATGCCTGGAACAATTGCCCTCTTCATTTCTGCCTCCTGGCTTCCTTAACTGCCCAGCTAAAATCTCTCCTTCTACAAAATGCCTTTTCCAAATCCTTTCAATTCTAGGTGGAAGGGAGGGTAATAAGTACTTATATAGGACCTGCTATAGGGAACGGTAAGGGAGTAAGCTTATGTATAGCAAGCACCACAGTGCCAGGCATGGTGCTAAACACTTTTTCAAATATTATCTCATTTGATCCTCACAATTATTAAGCAGACATGATTATTATCCTCCACTTTATATTTGAGGAAACTGTACCCTACCTCTGTTGATTATTTACTATTTATCCTGTATATAACATGTTTATACATAGTCATTGGCATTCCATTTGACTGTGCTCCGAGATTGAGGACGCTCGCCTTTGCACCCCCAGTGCTCAGCAGTGCCCAGCATACATCAGGTGACTAATAAAGGCTTACCGACTGACTTCATTCCCCTCCTGCCTGGGCTCCTGAATGTCCCACCTTGACCCAGCTGCTTTTTACCCTAGGCCTTCCATTAGTGCCTGGGGCCTTTTCACCTTGGAACATTCCTTTGCTATGCCAACCCATGGTGTGTTCTTCTGGGCATTTGGGGGATGGGCCCAGATACAGGTTTCATCTTCCTCCCCCAAACTGTGTTTCTGACTTTCCAGGACACCAGGCCCTCCCCACAAACTCCCTTCAATTCCCTTTTATGTGTTGTCAAACCCCATTAGAAAGTAAACTCTTTCAGGGTAGGGACTTTAAAAAAAAAACTTGTATTTGTAGAAGGTCCTAGAGATTAGTACAATGCTTGGCACATACTAAGTGCTTAATGAATACATGCTGCCAGCCTGCCTAAGAAAGCAATCTCTTCGATCTAAACATCACTGCTCAATCAGAGCTGTGCTCATACCTTCTGGAGAACTGGAATGAGGACCCAGTGATTCTAATTTTCCAAGAAGTTATGAGTCCAACTGTGGCTTACTGTTTACTTTACTGTGATTACTGTGATTCACTTTACAGAGAAGGGGAAGGAAGGGTTGAACTAGATACTCTCTAAGACCACTGTCAGCTCTAAGACCTTATGACTGTAACCCAAAGACCTTTCCTATGGTCACATAACAGAAACCATTTATTGTCCTCAAACATTTTTTTAAAAAATGAGTCAGTAGTCATTGAATGTCCTCTGCATACCTGGTACTGGATTATGTTCAGTTGTACCTGAGCAAAGAATACTCACAAAAGGAATGAGCAGCAATGGTCCTTGTGCTAGAAAAAGTTTAAATCTAGTGTATACAGATAGATACTTTTTTGCTTTTTTTTTTTTTGCAATTGGGGTTAAGTGACTTGCCCAAAGTCACATGACTAGTGTGTTAAGTGTCTGAGGCTGAATTTGAACTCAGATCTTCCTGACTCCAGGGCCGGTGCTCTATTTACTGTACCACCTAGCCGCCCCCAGATAGATACTTTTTTTAGAAACGTTAAAATTTCTTACCCAAACAAATGGTCCAGACAATCCTTGTATTTAAATATTTATTTTTATTTCACAAAAAAAGCAACAGTGTATGCAGTTACACATGCCTTTCAGTCAGTGCTGGTTATATGCAAAACAATTTATTGAAGTGTAAAGAAAATAAGCCTTTTCCCCCCTTTTACAAGTGAAACTAAACACATTTGCATATACAATATCATATATATACATCCTATTTTCAAAAATCTCCCACCTAAAAGCAAGTTATGATACAAGCTTAGAATTTCACCGGCCAAAGCAGACACAAGATTTGTATTGTATACTTCTAAAGGCATTAAAATACAAAAGTGTAATTCTTTTACAAGTTTCTAAGTTATTTATTCCCAAAGTACCTGAAAGCTACTTTTCTTTATAGCTATAGTACTTGGCTTTATCAAGACTTAGTTGGACTAAGACTTAGTTATAGGATTTAGTTTTCTCTCAATGTGAGTTTAGTAGGTTAATGCAAATGCTCCATTTGTATCATCCTTCTATATAGTCTCATATATACAGGCAAACATATATTATATATTTTATCGACGGTTTGTTTCTTTCAGTGCAACTTCTGGAGCATTTTATTCAATCAGGCCAAAATTGATTCTTTTTGAATTAAATATTTTAGATTGAGAACCATACAGAATTTACTAAATCACCACCATGACTAACTCAAAAAAGGTGCCCTTTCTCCCTTATGCATGATCACATATAAACTTCTATATTTCTACTACGCAGCAAATTTAAGTAACAGCAAAATATAAACTAATTTTTCAACAATATAACCTGAGAGTTTAATATAGTAAATAACTTTCGTTTGCAACTTTTCCCAAAAATCATATGGCACTCCTGAAGTCAATGCCTTTGGGGGGGGGGGGGGAGGAGAAATAAAGTAATACAAACCTTTAGGACTGAGTAGCATCTTAATAAATAGCAGTAAAAACAAATTATGTTAAGATGCTATTAAAATGTTTACACATTCATTTCCTTTGATATGGCCAAATGTGGAACAGTAACATTTACCATGTGGCAGATGAAGCAGCTGTGAAATGTGATACCAGAAAGCCGAGAGCTAACATACAAGTCTGGTGCATCCATGAAAAGCAGACAAAAATGTACAGTTCATGAGGCAGCCTTATTTTACATTTCAGAGTGCAACAAAAGATAACATCCTCTTAAGACAGGCAACATCAAAAATTAAAACAGATAAAGGAATGTTCTATCTAATGAAAAACAGGTTGACAAAGATGGGGTCATAAATCCGGTTTGGATAAAATTCCTAGCACACAGACGCAAGGGAGAAAAAACTATTAACATCACATTTGGTGTGGTACAGTTCTGAGAACCTTAGACTCATCTGTATATTAGGAACACAGATGAAAAAACATCACCCTGTGTGTCATGCCCTGGTGCAGACCTTTATCACCTGGACACTCTGGGTCATCCTCTACTCACTACAGGTCTGACCATGTTAACCCCCCATTGAATAAACTCCAGTGGTTCCCTATCCCCTCCAAGATAAAATATAAAATACTCTGTTTGGCATTCAAAACCCTTCATAATTTGCACCCCCTACACCTCTCAAGTCCTTGTTTGTACCATAGACATGCTATCACCCCCATTAGACTGTAAGCTCCCGGAAAGGGCACTGTCTTTCACCATTTTTATGGTAACCCTAGAGCTGATCACAATGCCCACGTGGAACAGAGTATGTGCTTAATAAATACTGCTGACTGACACTACTTACACGTTACTAAAGCAACTAAAATGGCCTCGTAAAGACAGATCTCCTACACACCAGTTCTAAGGAGGGTTGCATTTTTTATAATCCTTTAAAACTGAGACCTTGTAACAGTCAATGATACTATTTTCTAGGACCATATGCAGCTCTATTTTTCTATTACTGGAAGGTTACTCTCCTCTGACCTTTCTTTTACTGCCCACTCAGATATACATACTTCTAAAATTTTGCTTTGCTGAAATTTTCAATATATTTTTATTCATCACAAATAATGATGGATATGATTTGTTTCCATAAAGGACACCACATTGGTGCAACTTCAAGACAAGTGGCAAAGAGCCAGCTTAAAGCAAAGAAAACTACTGAGATTCCTAGGCTGCTTATAAAACAGGTGTACTGGGAGTTGCCAAATACATTTGTAGTCAAGAGACAAACACAGCCATCTATATCGACTGCTAAAGATTAACTAGTACCTGAAAAAAACCTGACTAAAAAAAATTCAAAACCAAATTATGGATGCATGCGTAACATGTATGTCTATGTACATCTGGAAAAAAGGAAACACACAGCATACCAAATACACCCTAGAAGGAAATAAAAGCCTCTGGGGCTAGGGGAAAGGAGGGAGATACAGTGCACCTGATTTCAATTCTCAAGGGAACCCTAAAAATCTAGCCCAAGTACCTACAGTCCTTAAAAATTATTTATTTTTTTAAATGGACATAATCCTGCAATACTCACATGAAAATATATCTAAGTGCTCTAAATGTGCAATGGTTTGGTTATAGATTATAGTTCTTCATGGCATAATTCTAGGCTTGGTGCTTTCAAAAATCTTACTCAATGGCCCTATTCTCAGTAGGCTATCAGTATCATAAATGCTTAATAAATAAATGCTTGTTGACTAACAACTCAAAATATTTACTGTCTTGAGATCCCTTTATATTATTTTCAACACTTTCAAATGATGAGTTCTATTTATCAATCTAATTCTAAATCCAGTCAATTTCTGAAAACAAGATTGTATAGGCTGTTCTTATTTTATTCTTCATATTTACAAAAATAGATATTAATAAATTACCATTTGGGAAGAAAATGAGTGTAGGTTGGAATCTGTGATGGATAGAATTATCACAGATTTTTGGGATATATAAAACTCTCCAACAATGATCAAATACCACAGTAAATTTTAAAGTGGCTTATAAATAAGCTTAATAAGATGGAAAAAAGGCACTAGCTTATGAGAGAAGTTTCAAAATACTTTGCAGACTAAAACATAAAACCATTTGTTGTTGAAAATAACATTTTGGGTAATATATTTTTGCTTCTACCACCCTTAAGCTCCATTGCTTCAAAATGAATGACTTTTCCTCCACCATCCTGTACTCTACATGTTATGTGCCCAAATTCTATTTGGACAAGGCATACACTATAATTTGTTCAAGAGTCATTTAATTTTCAGCCATCATGCTGTGTGTTTCTGCAAAAGCATACTTTGGCTTCTATGTCTCCAACTACTGGGCCTCACTATCCCAGTGTCTTAGGTGAGTTAACAAAGTTTAGAAGCTAAAAATGATTTAAAAACAAATGATTTTGTGCAAAACCATTTCCATGTACTTTAATCTTGAATCCCTAGGTTTCAGGCTTTAGTTTCAAAAACAGTTGTCATGTGCATGGGTCCAGAATAAGCCTAATACTTTACCATGTATTTAATTCAATGGGTACAAAACTGAGGTATGGAAATACATAACATCTGAAGAAGATGTCAGAAATGGATCAAGAGAAATCCTTCCTCCATAATGCTCAACACAGAGTATTTGGTTCTACTTATAGTGTGCCAAAGTTAAAGAGAACAAGTAAATTTGAAAAGAAGAAATGCCTTAGAGCCTGAAAATGCACTACATATATTGTATGACAGCATGACAAAGGGCAAGTATGGCTAAAGAATTTCTATTTCTAAATCTGAGAAATGTCAAAGAAAAATGTAAAATATTTCATTAATACAACATGGTAAAAAAAGAAAAATATCCTCCAAAGTTATTTGTTTTTCCCCCCCAACTTTCAAATTTAGGCTCATGAGAGTTTCCCACATTGATTAATTTGTCCCTTGCTTTTCTAAGCACAGAAGTAGGTAAAATTCCTAAATTCCCAATAGTCTCAACATGACACCCTGGTATCTTAGCATGGTTGTCAGGGCATTATGTTTTCTATTCTGAAATTGATGGAGATAAGTAGTGGGAAAGAAATTGCACTGGGGAAAAAGAACAGACTATCATTTCCTTTTTAAAAAAATTCAATATAGGGGGCGGCTAGGTGGCGAAGTGAGTAGAGCGTCGGCCCTGGAGTCAGAAGGACCTGAGTTCGGATCCGACCTCAGACACTTAACACACACACACAAATAAAAAAAACAAACCTAGCCATGTGACCTTGGGCAAGTTGCTTAACCCCAATTGCCCCCCAAAAGGCAAAAAAAAAATTCAATATAGAGTATTTTAAACAAAATAAAATACAATTTCATACACGATCTCACATATAACTTAAAATAACAGATATTTAACTAATACCTTGATCCTATTAAATGAAAAATGTACCCTTTCCTATCATTCAACTATGCACATTTTTAAAGTGCCACAAAGGGGTTTATTTTTAAAAACAGAAATTGTTTTAAAGCAAATTGTGAAAGAAAAAGGATTTGGAGAAGGAGTTTTACTCCTAAGAAGTAGTAAAACACAATACTAGGACTATGTCTGCACAGTTCAGATAATTCAGGTACAGCCTCCCCTCCTTAGCTTTAAAAAGAGTCAAAATGCCAGGTGTGAACTTCCTTGAGGTTTGGGAGGCAGAGAGACTCTTAAAGCAACTAATTGTTGCTTTAATCAAAATAACAGAAAAAGATGTTTTAAATTATGTATTGTTCCTAAAATCAGGAAAAATTCAAAGCCAAACATTTTTTATAATGAGCTTTACTTGACTTCCTTTTCATACTATCTTCCTTCCAGGTAAAAAGTAAAATATCACATGAGATACTTTGGTTTCTAAAATGTCCTGAATTAAAACTATAACCCAATATACTTCTTCATTAAGTCAAATAAAAATACACCAGTGAGGACAATCTGTATTGCAACTAAGGCAATGGAGTCAAACTTAAGACAGCAGTGCTACCAGAACATAAGACATACCATTTAATGATGTGTCCCTAAATTCAAAGGTTAGGGAGTGTGCTGGGCTACTGGAGTGTATGGGAGTGGTTTTGGTTTAGGGCCTTTTTTTTGGAGGGGGGAGGAAACTGTGTGGAAAAATCAGTAGTTAAGGAATTAACTTTTGAGCAATTTCCTATGGCAATATTTGACGGGCTGCCCAAAAGTAAATATACACAAGTCCAAATATATAAACACACACATACACATGTACATATATACAAAATCAAAACAGACCCAACAATTTAAACTCTTTCCTAATATTTGGCTTTCATATATAATAGATATATTTAATATCTGTAGCACCTGGCTACTCAGCAGACAAAAATACACACGACAGTTCTATATCCTATTTATAATGAAATAAAAAATAAAAAACAGCTGGATACTCATAATTTGCAGCCAAAACCAATACTAACACTTGGCTTAATTCATTATAGCTATATGTTTCATTTTCTGGCTTCACTATGAGACTTTCTGAGGTTTTACTAGGCCTCACATTCTGAAAAATGTCTATAAACCATGAAGCAACCAGGGGCTTAGAATAAGGGACACTGATAAATGAGAATTTTGCAAAGAAAGCTTACGTAGTAGCTCTTCCCTTGTGTGACTGTGTCAATATTTTTCCAATATCAAGAACCCAAACCAGTTTTAAAATGGAGTCTCCCCATCCCTTTCCATTTGGGTGCTTTTAATTTAAAAATTCTTGTAGATGTTTGGTGGACACAGGTGAACACAGTTCCATAATAAATAGCCTACATCCTGCCCAAAGGCACACTAAAAACACAGACAAAATATCAAAAGGAGGTGCCCTGAGCTCACTAGAATACCAATAGTGCAAAAAGCATTGCAGTGATGCCTGGTTTTACTCTGGCTTTTGCAAAAGCAACAACAGATCAACATTTTACAAACTTTCTGAACGGCGAACACAGAGAGATGATGTCATGTACTCTATAGCCAGAAAGACAGATTTTTTAAGTTCTTCTCCATCCACTGGATGTTCAGCTGAATGATCTGAATGGCCTCCTGGACGCAACGGAGTTGTGACGTTGCCTCTGACTGGGCTTCAAAGAATGTCTGTACCTGGAGGGTTCACATGGTCATGTTTTAAAAAACAAAGTAAAATCACACATGTATTATTCCTCTTGTAATAAAGACAAAAAGTCGTAGTAGTGGTGCAGGGGTACAGGACTGGAAAACCTGAGGTACACTCCTGGGTAAATGCTACAATGCCAAATATTTCTAAATGGACACGGTAATATCTTTTTTTTTTTTTTTTAGGAAAAAATTCTTTTCTCTCACTTACTTTTTTTTGGACAAAGAAAAAATGGAAATTATCTTCTTGGTAGCCAAAATTCATTTGGAAAAAAACTGTATTTCCATATGCAAGTTCTTTTATACTTATACATTTGGTTCAAGGTGGTTTTAATTAAGAATATTATTAATTCTGCAGAAGTGTGGGGAAGGAAATAAGGTACTTCAAAAGTCAATACTATGAATTTTATGCCCTTCATGTTATACAATAACACGATATATAATTATGTAATAAGTAATGATATTTTACCATGTATTAATGAAGTACTTTATATTTCTCTTTGATATATAATTTGGTTTTATCATGTTTATAATATTAATATAATATTTATAGTATAAATTATATTATTATATTGTGCTTGTATCTTCCTCCAAAAAATTATTTGGTATATATTTTGTATTTACTTGTGTATACCTCTTTCCTGCCCCAAATAGACTAGAAGTTCCTTGGGGGGGGGGGGGGTGATTTTATTTTGTCTTTATATCCTTCATATTTGTCATAGAGCCTGATGCATAAAGGCATTTAATACATGGTAACTGAATGGAAGGAAGAACCACTGACCACTCTCCATGGAATTCAATTTCAAGATGTCTGAAGACAAAACAAAAGAGGGATTGTAATGATGGTGTGGGCAAACAACATCTTTCAACCATACTGATTCACCTCAGTGGGAGAGAGTTACTCAATCTCCTGGTATTTTATATTACTAACCTCAGACAAATGTGTCTTTGTTGAAAACAGATGAGTTGTGCCAGCAACAATACTCTGAATGGTATAGGATCCTAAATGGAACCTGGTGGGAAGATATAAGTACAATAAACATAAATGAAAAAAAGTGCTACCAAAACATTATCATTAAGTATTTATGAAAATATTCTGATTCTGCTGTGGATGCCAAAAACACAGGAATGGAATCCCCACCTCTAAGTGGTCAACAGATAGATACATCTAAGCTTTACAAAAACAGAGATTCTGATAAAATATAAATCCACCAAACTAACACATTCTATACCTCCACAAAGAATCTACTTGCATCTTCCAAAAACACATAGCACACCATCTGCCATGGAGTAAGGTGAAGCATTCTTAAGTCATTCATTCACTACAGGAAGCATGAAGGAGCTGCTTTTTCAACAGGCATGGCAGCACCACAGTAGTCAATCAGCCACCTGTAGGTATGATGCCTGCAATCCTGGAAATGAAGTCAATTGTCTAAGACTAGTACTTAGAAGAAAAACAATGATTATTTCATAAAGATGCAGTATTTTAATAAAATGTCTGCAATGGCAAGCACAGAAGTAGTTCACAATTTGTTTCAGCTATTGAATTAACACCTTGTTTCAGTCTGTTAAGAAACAGAACATGTCGGGGCGGCTAAGTGGTACAGTGAGTAGAGCGCTGGCCCTGGAGTCAGAAGGACCTTAGTTCGGATCCGGCCGCAAAAAAAACCTAGCCATGTGACCTTGGGCAAGTTACTTAACCCCAGTTGCCCTCCAAAAAAAAGCAAAAAAAAAAAAAAGAAAAGAAAAGAAAAAGAAACAGAACATGTGAACTCTAGAACTTGTGAACTCCTAGGAGGTGAACACCAGGGCTAGAGACAGCAGGAGCTGAAAAGAGGACTCTTGTGGTGGCAGAGTCAAGAAGGAGAAAATTGTGGCAACCTGGCACTCTATTTGTGTGCTCTGTCTGTGTTAATGCTTATTTATGACACTTTGTACAGAAGCCCTGAAAGAGGATTTTCTGGTTGTAATGTGTACAGAAGTCTTGGAGGAGGGTTTTGGAAGTCCTGGGACTTTACTGATGATTTATGTTGACTTCATAGACCTTGTTGGTGGGTCTGAGTTGATTTCACAGGCAGATAGTGAATTGATGATGGTGCTGGTAATGTGTATAAATATTATTGTGGCTCTGTTAAGCTTTGTTTTCCCAGAAACAGGAACTGTGAAGAACTTGAGGTGGACTGGACACTGAAGCTTCAATATGGAACGAGAACTGGACAAGGAACTGGGAGCTGCTCGCCTTTGAATCAAGGTGATAGTTGGAGCTGGGACCATGGAAGGGGAACCATGGAAACTGAGAGCCAGCCTCGAGTACAGCTAAAAGAAGATTTTACTTGAATACTGTGTACTGACTGAGAAGATTGTGATTTACTTGTGACCAAGGGGTGGATGGCCTGTGTATTTTCCACTACTCCTTAAGAGGGTATTGAGTAGTGACTAATGACTGAGTAGTGACTGATGACTGAACAGTGACTGATTTGTAACTTAGTGTGCCCCATGAGTGGAGAACTTTGACTATTGTATTTTGTGACCCTAAGGATGATTGAATGATTGAGTTACTAAATAATTATACTTTGCTGAAAATACTGTGACCACTTTGGTGAAAACTATGTGGACATTTTAGTGATAAGTCATTGTGAATGCTGTACCTTGATTTTCTGTGAATGTTTCATTCTGATTTGTTATTGAATAAATAGTGTTCACTATACTATGTAATAAGAATCTTGAAAGCTGTTCATAGCAGCAGTCCTCTGAAAAGCTACTTGTGTGTGGCTTTACAATGTCACAGATCAAAACTGTTGCTGTTAAAAACATTTTTATCCATAAAATTAAATTTCAGCCTCCTGTGGAAGCTGTAAACAACTGGGTACCTTTTTTATAGAACAATGGATCACAGTAATCTCAAGCTAATACTTCTTTGAATGACTTACTTCTGTATAAGCCTATTCCAATTCTGTTTGACAAAATCCCACGCCAATAAATGCCCGGCAAAACTTCGGCCAACAGTTTTAATGATGATGGACAGCTTTTGTGATTGGATGATATCACCATCAAGACTAGCTTTCAATAACCTAAGGAACAAAGCAGATTCAGCCGCCTTCAATAATTCATAATTAAACTTCTTCTTACTAAGTCAATAATTCCTAAGTTTAAGTTAGGTATTGTGATAAGTCTCTTAGCAATTGCTTTTAACTCAAAGGAAAAATATGAGTATAAATTATTTAGCCTGTGACTGATCATTAGAATTCACACTGCCTTTAGTTTATAATGTTCAAAGGATCCAGTCAACCAGATAAGTGCTATTAGCATAACAAATACACCAAGATGGCTATATCTAAACTGGGGACTAAAGAAAATAAATTCTCCAAGGGTAACTGAATGTAGAACTCAATTTAGGACCTGGGATTCCTATCCACCAATTCAGGACAAATTTGCACTGGTCTATAAAACTTCCACTATCTAAAGATCCTGACTTCTTCATAGCTATCAACTTAAATAGCTTCTTAAAACTTCTCCCTACATCCTGTTTACCTTTTTTAGACTTAGTACCTTCCCTCTCCTTTAACCTGACCCATAGAGACCCTCTGCGCTAAGAGGCAGAGAACAGGAGAGTGATCCAAAGTAGAGAATTTAGATATTTGAATGGTTCTTCAATATAATCTGGATTCAGAAATATTGTCTTAGCTCTTGTGAATTGTAAATAGATGAAATATCTGATTACCTAGGAGCTGCCAAGTCTCTTTAAACAAACCTGTGTTAATGAATACAAAGGTGGTCTATTCAAATATAATAAACTATTTGACCTCTGCAACTAAGTTACACACACACACACACACACACACACACACACACACACACACACACACACACACACAATACCTCTGTTGTAGATACTTTTGAGAGTATATGGAATAAAATCTAGGATATCAGTATTCTTTGGCTGCCATTATAAGTATGTGACTTTGCCTACAGAACAGACTGTACATTTTTCAGATGAAGAAATACAGAATATATTCCTGGTGGCAAAACTCTCATCCAACAATGCTCAGATTCAAATCAATTTAGGTTAAAATATATGTGTGTTTATATATTGATACGTATATCTGTATATAAATAAAATTGTCCAAGCTCCTCGGTGTCAGGGCTGACACCTTAAATTAAAAAAATGTTCTGACTAATGTGGAAATATGTTTAACATGACTGCCCACGTATGTAACCCAAATCAGATTGTTTGCCATCTTGGAGAGGTGAGGAAGAAAATGTAAAAAATTAATGTTAAAAACTATCTTTATATATCGTTGAAAAAATATTATTTACCAAAAAAAAAAAAAAATGTTTTGTAGGTCTACTATCAGCTTGCATGTTAGACAGGGTCTAGAAGGATGACTAGGGCTCCTTAAGGATAGGAGTAGTGTCAGCCCAAGCAAAATGATGAAGTAGGAGAAATCTGTCTTTGGCATCCTTCCATCTCCCCTGCTCTGTGCTTTCCTTTCCATTCATTCCTACAATCCTGTACCTCCCAAGCAACAAAACACACATTAATGCATCATTTTAAATCTGATAGCAGAGGACTGGGCCTAGAGTCAGAAGACCTGAAGTCAGATCTGGTCTCAGACACTGAATAGCCGTGTGATCTTGAACATGTCACTTCACCTCTGTCTCCCTCAGCTTCCTCAAATGTAATATAAGGATGATTATAACACTTTCCTTCCAGGGTTGTTCTGAGGATCAAATAAAATAATATTTGTAAAGTGCTTAATACACACAGTGCTGGGCACACAGTAAGTACTTCATAAATGCTCTTGTCCCTCCTTCCAACATGCTGTGGGGTACACAGCGTATTATCCACATTTTACAGATGATTAAACTAAGTGTGCATAGTATATTATGCACATTTTACAGGTGAAGAAACTAAGGTCTACTTAAGCTATTTAAGAACTGAACTGACACTTCCAAGGTCACAAAGCTGCTAATGTTAGAGCAGTGATCTGAATTCATGCTTTTCTGACTCTAATTCCAGTGCCGGCACTTTACATAGGCCAGTGTTCTTTGGCCATGACCCAGCCTCTAAAATGTTCTGTCCTTTTTATATTCTTCGCTTCCCAATGCAGATCATATTCTCCAAGGGCCTTGATATAAGCTGGTTAATAAGGAGGAAAAATATTTGAAAGAGTAATAATGGGTCACCGTGTTCTATGGGTATTTTACTTTTTAGAAAATGACACCTAAGTAACTCAGGCTTTAACTTCAAAAATAATAACTCTAGACTAGAGACACCCGGTCAATAAATGGCTAGAAAGGCTGTTTTGCTAAGAAGCAAAGAAGACTTCCAAGCCCATCACCTCCCTGCCATCCCAGGATACTAAGCACACAGGAGACTGCCTCTTCTAAGTGAGTGAGGACAATCCCATAGGCCATGTGTTCCTGACCATCTGCATATCTTAAAAACACACATAAGATACTGAGTAAATTGTGTAAGATGGGTCAACTTATACAGTTAAGAAATCGTTCATAACATAAAAGAAACATTTACAAGCAGGGTAAGATTCAAAATGTGTTTCCCAATTCTTTGGGGATTTCATACCAGTGAAGTTTCCGTACATCCTCTGAGCTGGCAAGAGCTTCAAGGATTTTGTTTCTTTCAGCTTCTGATTCTGAAGAGCCATACTGTCCAAACAAGAAGGTCCAGCCCGCCTCAGTTTTTGCTCCCACTTTGAACACCACTGACATGACATCAGTCGACAGGCTAAAAGAGGGAGAAAGAGAGAAAGACAGCCACAAATGAGAAATGAGCATACAGAGATCAACAGCCGTGCTGGGACTTTCTTGGAAGAAAGACATTCCAGGCAGAGGAAATTTATCTCAAGCACCACATAGAGGCATAGGAATCTTTACTATGGGGGGCTAAGAAGAAGGTCCAAATCACAGAACATGCACCAGCTTAAACACTTCTTGGAAATATAAATCACACACTGATAAAAGACAGCCTAGGGGAGAAAAGATGGCTAACAGGTTGGTGCCTTTACTTTTCTCTTGATTTGCAGGGTGTGAATATCAAAAGCAGCAGCTCAGTCTGTGATGAGTCTTTACATTCCAATCCTGTTTCTTCTCTCTCCTGATAACCAGGAACAAGTCAATCTTTCAGCTGTGAAAAATATCCAGCTACCTGAAAATAGTCACTGGTGGCAAATTTGGTCTACTCTTAGAAGGATGCATTCTTCTTATTGAAAGGCTGAAAGAGCAGGGATGCTTGCTGCAACACATCAACAGGCTCAGACTTCACCCACTAACACAAACTACCACAGAAAAATCACCAAAAGGAAGAGAAAAAAGCACCACTCATAGTTTTGTGACATAGATGGCTAAGCAAAAAGATCACCTCCTTTCAATAAGGATTTTTTTTGTTTGTTTTTTGCTGGGTAAAAATAAGGGAGAAAGGACAATGTCATAACAGTAGCAACACATGCATCACCTTTTAGTACCATTGGAATCTACCCAGTCTTGGAACAGCTTCATGGCCTCTGTATTACAGTTCTCCAGATGATGGGTACAGGCAAAGTCTAGCAGGATCGACCGAAGTTCTCTCTTGGACAGGGGCCCCTCATCAATCCAAGTTTGTTGTTGGATTTGGTGTTGAAGCAATTTTGCCATCCTGGTCTAAAGACAGTGTTAAAGGGAAAAGGGAACAATAGGAAAATCATCAATCAATAAGCATTTATTAAAATGTGACTATATGTTAAGCATTGTGCTAACACTGGGAATACAAAGTAAGGCAAAAATAGTCTCTGCCTTCAAATGTACATTCTAATGGGGGAGACATGTACCTGTACAAGAATGATAAAAGATCCATACAGAGCAGACGGAAAGTCACCTTCGAAAGTTAAGCAGACAACTTCTTAAGTAAAACATCATCACCAAATCTCACTCAAAAGGAAAGGGAAAATAAAGACCATGATGCAAAGGTTTGTTAGTATCAACTGATTTTTTTACACCCTAAGTTAAATGTATTTTTTCCAGTTTATCTTAACACTGCTGAGTGATACTGCCCCAGGTGGGTTGGCTGTGATATAAGTTGTCTGAACCCCAAGCAACATCCTCCATGAGGTCAAGGGATGGAAAAATGATGGTTATTTTCTTTAGAGATGTACTATCAAGTAAGTGTTCAGGTGCTGTCTGAAGAAAGCAATGAGCAGCTCCGGCTGCTAGCCTCTTAGGTTCCTCCCAGTTCTAAGACCCTGAGGACTTGTGAATATCTCAAGAAGTCTGGAATGGTGGAAAAAAAAAAAACACTGGATCTGGAGTCAGAGAATCCCATTTTGAAGTATATCACAGAAATCCCTGAGTCTCTGTTTTTCCATCTGTAAAGTGAAGATGGCAACACTAAAGCTCTAAGGTCCTTCTTATTGCTTATATTTTGAGAGCTTATAATATTTATATTTACATATGAGGAAGTTAGGGGGAGTCATTCTGCTTAATTCCCCACTTGCCCATTTAATTTGAAACAGAAAAAAAAAGAGGAGGGGGAAGGAAAGGTAGATTTATGAGATCTTAAAAGATGAATAAAAACTTTGCTTCCACCCCAAACGATTTATAAAAATGATGTAATAGAGAATAGCAGAATGAAGTAGAAACCACGAATCCAATAATATGTTGCTCCTAAGAAACATACTTGAACCACAAAGTTTCACAGAGTTCAAATAAGGGACTTTAGCTGAAGTAAAGACTTAGGAACTCTGACCAATCCAATGGCCAACCAGAGGTCAGCTGATGAAACATGCTACCCACTTCCTGATAGAGAAGATGGACTTGGATGCAGAGTGAGATATACATTTCTGGACACTGTCAGGGTAAGAATTTGCTTTGCTTGACTATGTGTTATGTGTTATACATATGTGTTACTGCCCCTGACACAGCGATGTCATTTTGGCCATCTCTGAGCGTGAAGGACAATAATCAACCATATGTGTTACAATAATTTGTTTTTCAGGGTTTTTTTGTTTTGTTTTTTTAATGAGAAGGTGGAAAGGAGAGAAAATTAATGCTTTTCTAACTGACAAAAAATACAACAAAATAAAAGTTACACTAAAAAATCAAAATGATGGATAAAGATAGCTTATATGTTGAACTACACAGAGTATCAGACCATTACTGTCTGAGAATAAACAATTCAATCAATAAATCAAGGACCTGTGATTTCATTGTAGGAAACTTTACTCAGACTATAAGCTGTTTATAATAGCAGATAGGCTGTAGGGTAGTAATTTTTCCATGGTCGCAAAGCTAATAATTATCTCAGAGGAGGGATATGAACCTGGGTTTCCCTGACTCCATGCCAGGTTGCCTCAAATGAGAAAGGATTAGGGGCAGCTAGGTGGTACAGTGGATAAAGCACCAACCCTGGAGTTAGGACCTCAATTCAAATTCAGGCTCAGACACTTGTTAGCTATGTGACCCTGGTCAAGTCACTTAAACCCACCAAAATAATAACTGTTTATTCTTTTTTTTTTTTTTTTTTTTTGCTTTTTGGAGAGCAATTAGGGTTAAGTGATTTGTCCAAAGTCACATGGCTAAGTAAGTGTGTCAAGTATCTGAGGTCAGATTTGAACTCAGGTCCTTCTGACTTCAGGGCCAGCGCTCTATTCACTGTGCTACCTAACTGCCCCGATAATTCTTTAAAAGAGAGGAGATTCTTCCTTTTTTTAAACTTTTTGCTACCTTTATTCTAGATGGTAACTATTCTTGACTAGGTCTCCTATGACTGGGAGTGGACTGTAGAAACCATTTATTCCTGTAGATATTAGAAAAAGAAGCTTTTGGTCTAGTTTATTCCTTGACAGGAGTAGGAACAAGTTTGAAGGTTTTAGAATTGGAAGTAAGTTGGAATCCTAAAGGTCTTGGTCCCATGACTAAGTCCTAAAACCTATAAAAGAAAGCATACTTCTTCATTGAAATGTAAAAGTTCAAGTGTATATAAATTAAAAACATTAATTTATACATCTGTATTAGACAAAATCACCTATCCCATTCTCTTGACAGGTAAGACATGTTTGGTTGACTCTGAAAGGAACTCATTACCATTATTTTGGTTAATTTACCTTTTTTCCCCCTTCTCCCCTACACCTCCCTATCAGAAGCAAAATGGTGAAAATTACTTCTATTGTAAGCAACACGGACCTGTTTTCAAACTGCAAGCTTTCAGGGGCGGTAGTGGTAACTGACCAATACTGTCAAATGAAACATGCATTTCCAAATGTTACTAGGATGAGACACATTCTATAGGCAGTTAGGTGGCACAGTGGATAGATACTAGGCTTAGAGCCAGGAAAACTCATATTCCTTAGTTCAAATCTAGCCCCAGACACTTACTGGCTATGAGATCCTGGCCAAGTCTTAGTTTCCCCAACTATAAAATGGGTACTATAATAACAGTACCTATCTCCTAGGGTAGCTATGAAGATCAAATGAAATATTTGTAAAGAGCTTAGAGCAGTGCCTGGCAAATAATAATTGCTAAATAAATGCAACTTTATCTTGGTGGTCTGGGATTCTGCCAAGAGCATATATTTTCCAACAACAAAACAGGCAAGGGCCCCTCTAATTTCTTTTAATTTTCACCAGCCTGAGAATACTCCATCTTCTGTAGCATTTAGGGGAAAAGACTCGAAAACCATTGGAAATACACTAAATCATGAAATAAATTAACCTGAAAATAGACAAGCTTGGGTCAGACCGGGCAGTCAATTTTCAGAAACTGGTAAAGATGAATAAAGTAGTAATGGAAGCAAAAATGACTGAAACTGCCAGGTCAAAAAATGAGACTTAAGAGAAAATCTATAGGGCAAAATTCTAGCTTTGTTCTAATTTTATTCTTTGTTCTACTTTCCAATCAATATAAAACTGTTAATGATGCATGCATCCTCTGAAGGCATCCTTAATCAGGGGACAGGGAAGAGGTTTTTGCCAGTAATATTCCATAGGAGTTCACATCTTTTTCAATATACAACTGACTGAAAGATGTAGAAAACATAAGATCCTTCTGTATTTGCTACTAATTGACTATTGCTTTTAATTTGGTAGAGATGTCTCATATAACACTATCTCATCCTACACATATATGCAAGTATTTGGAGTATAAGTTTCAAGTCCAACTCTTTGTAACCCCATTTAGGACTTTCTTGGCAAAGATACTAAAGTGGTTTGCCATTTCCTCCTCCAGTTCATTTTACAGAGGAGGAAACTGAGGCAAACAGGGTTGGGTGACTTGCCCAGAGTCACACAGCTAGTAAGTGTCTGAGGCCAGATTTGAACTCAGGTCTTCCTGACTCCAGGCCTAGTGCTCTGATCACTATGCCACCTAGATGTTCCCATGTACATAAGTATACACACACATCAAATCTAAATCTGTTTAATGAAAACAGTGTTACTCTAATGGTCAATTGTATAATTTCTACTTGAATAAAAGTTATGCAAGATTCCTTGGAAGCTAAAGGAGAAAAGTATGTTTAATGTCTCTCTCGTTTTTAAAATCACATCATGGAAGAGATCCAGGGCAGATTTCAATTTGGAGAGGGATTTCTAGTAGATGGTAAGGCTCTCCACAGGCTATATTGCAGAGGACATTATGCTGGCTGCATCACATCCCAGAGAAATGCAATCTCCTTGAAACCCAAAATCACTAAAAAGTTTGACCTAATTATCCACACAGGAATAACAAATATCCATTGTCTACATTATGTACATGCAGTCAGATGGATGACTTATAGAGCTTAGCCACTGTATGTGTGTTTATACATATACATATAAACTTGTATAGACACTGGAAATGGATGGACTGGGTATAGAATTAAATAGGAGAAGCCCAAACTGGATTGCCAACAAGAAATTGCACAGCTATATTAAGGATTCCACAATACTATGTTCCACAATGGCCCATATTTTTAATATCAGTATTTTGTTGTTATACAGCTGGGAGATTATGGTCAACTACATATTCTCTGCAAAAATAAAATTTAAGTCTCATTCAGAAGAAAATGGAAAGAAGCATGATGACTATTAGTATGTTGCTACATATAACAAATAAGGCACTTATGAAGAACTGAAATAAAAGACATCATTTAAAAAATGCATAACTGAAAAAGGAATGACAGGATTGGTCACATGGTGAAAGCATGGGATGGACAGCCGTAGACTACACTGGTATCCTTGGAATATCAGGAATAGATGAAGAAAGCCTCCAGCACATTTGGTGGATCCCATGGAAAATGTATGGAAGGCCATGGACAGGTATCAAAGAGGTTGGGCAGGCATGATTGGATGGCAATCTAAACTCATGGAGAGAAGATCCAAATCAATGACATCACAGGCCACGTGAGTATTTAAGTATACAACAGAGTAACTGAAATATTTTTAAATTCCTTCTCCCACCCCAGGCTTCTTTTCTGAACATATGTACCTCCCCTATCTGCCTGAAACTGTGGTGGCCATAAGGTCTTCAAAAGGCATGATCATTTTCCTCATTATTCTGGAGGTTTTTGTCTACTTGTCATAAACTGGTGAAAAGCAAGAATTTTTAGATTTCTTGACATACAGCACCTTCTACCCCCAGAGATCACAGAATATCAGAGCTCAAAAGAACCCCAGAGGCCAACTTATTGGTGGCCAATTTGATGTCAAATTTGCCCAAACCCCAAACACTAAACTGATGGAAAAGCCAGAGCTCCCGACTTCCAATCCAGTCCAGAATTCTTTCCATTATATCATGATATTTCTTCTCACTTGTTATATCAATTTAATTAGTAATCAATATTTTCCAAATAACTCTTACTATCAAATATTAACAAAATTACAATACATTTTTATGTTCCTAAATTAGTAAAGACCTTTATAGTATGGGGATCTACACAGAGTAGGTGCCTAATATGTTTTTTCAGCGCTTTAAAAACACAAATTTTAATTTTTTCCTATGTGACCAATAGTGGTTGAAGGAAGGAGTATTAGAATCAACCTTCAGATTTTTTGCAAATTCTCTCTTTTGACAGCAAACAATTAAACAGTTGTTGGTGCTTCTACAGTTCTCAGAGATGGAATATTAATACTCTGCTTTTCTAACTTTAAGGGGCACACGGTTGACTATAGATCCTTCACAGCTGCATCTTGTCAAATAGGCCAGGAATAGCAGCAGCTATAATTTATGCTGGGTTTTTTTTTCTTAAATGAGAAAAAGTGTCAGGATAATACACAAGCTAAAAACTCACATCTTGATTTACTGTTTTAATTTTGACTAGCTTTATGCTGGCATGCCCAGAGAATTCTTTCTGAGGTCAAATGGGTGTGTCCCTCCCCCTTAATGTGGCTGCTTTCCAGCCTCCCTGGGCTGGAAAGCTTTTGCTCAGTGCCTCACAAAATGCCAAAGTTGATTATCTGGGATTCCTACTTAACCCCAAGTCAGATCTATCATATGTATTAACCTATGTAGGTCAAAAGTAGGTCAAAAGCCTCATCTTCACCAGCTGCTTTGGTTATAGATAATGAAGTAAAATTGGACTGATTTTAATACACAAATATAGTTCGAAACAGGGAGTCAGGATTCACAGGAAGCAGCTAGCCCAAGCCATGGTCGCAATGGCTAGGAAGATCTTCCCCTGCCCTCCCTCCAAGACTTTAGCACAGAAAACATAATCCATATGTTTTAGATGTGAATTCTGGGAGAAATATGCCTAAATGCTGTATACTACAAAGTAACAATCATCAAAACTATTTTCTTTTTCAGAAGGAAAGCAGAAAATTGGGGAAAAAAATTTTACTGACAGTTTATCAGAGAAAAGTCTTATGTTTAAATATATAAAAAAACTGTCAAATCTATAAGAATGAGTCATTTTCAATTGATAAATGGTCAAAGGATATGAATAGGCAGTCTTCCAATGAAAAATCAAAACAATTTATAGTCATATAAAAATACTCTAAATCATTATTGATATTACTTTACACCAACAGATGGGCTAAAATGATTTAAGGGGAAAATGACAAACACTAGAGGGGATATTGGAAAACTTGGGATATTAATTCACTGTTGGTGGAACTGTGAACTGATCAAACCATTTTGGAGAGCAATCTGGAATTATGTGCAAAGTTATTAAGCTGCCTTTGACCAAGCAATGATACTACTTGGTTTATTTCCAAAGATAAGTAGGGAAAAAGGAAAAGAACCCTATGTGTTCTAAAATATTTATAGCAGCTCTCTTTGTGGTGAAAAAGAATTGGAAATTCCAGGGATGCCCATCAACTGGGGAATGGCTAAACAAATTGTGGTATATAATTGGGATGGAATACTACTGTACTCCAAGAAATGATGAGATCAGTGATCTTAAAAAGACATGGGAAGACTTGCATGAAATAATAAAGAGTGAAATGAGCAGAACCAAAACACTGTACAGAGTAATAAGCAATATTGTTTTAAGAACAACCCTGAGCAAATAAGTCATTCGGGCTATTATAAATACCCAAATGAATTCTAAAGAACATATGAATAAAGACACTATCTGCATTCAGAGAAAGAACTGATAAAATAGATGTGTAGAATAATTTTGCGCATATATATATACACACACACAAACACACACACACACACACATACATACACACCTATTTGTGTCTAATGGTAGCCATGTCTAGAGTGGGGGGAGGGTGGGGAAAAAAAAAGAAATTTATATGATAATTTTGTTGTATATTTGAAAGGAAGAACAAGTTGTGCATATTAAATTTGCAGTTTCATGTACAACTCTTTTTACTGTATTATGTTTGTTTTATTCCACAAATTAAAAATAAATTTAAAAAATTATTTGGTATTGGTTAAAAAAATAGAAAGTTTCATCAACAGCAGACCAGACACACAAAATCCAAAAGCAAATGGATAAAGTAGCAAAACTTTTGATAAAACCAACGATACAGAATACAGAGGAAGGCTTCTCTTCTGGGAAGATGGAAAGCAGGCTGGGAGAAATTAGGCTTAATTAACAATTCACACCATATACCATAATAAGGTTCAAATGGATGTATTACCTAGACATAAGAGGTTATATCATAAACAAATTAAGAGACAAAAGGAGATACCTTTCACAACTTAAGAAAGGGTAAGAGTTTTTCAATGAAGAAGGGGTAGAGAGGATGATAGGAGATAAAATGGACAATTTTGTTTGCATACAACTGAATTAGGTGGGTTTTTTTCCTCAAAAAAAAAAAAAATCAGGGGGTGGAGCCAAGATGGCGGAGTAGAAACAGCTCATCCAAGCCACTCTGCCCCCAGATTCCCCCCAAACTATGTAAAAGGGGACTCTGAAAAACTTCTGGAGCCCCAGCACCCACAGAACGACACAGAGAAGCTAACCTCCCGCTGAGGACAGCCCAGCAGCCCTGCAGGAAGGACCAGCGCAGTGGTCTGGGAGCCGACAGAGCTGAGCCAAGAGGAGCCCAGGTCCCCGTGAGCCGACGTTTTAGCCCCAGGGCGGAAGGGCCAGCGGCCAGCTGGAGAGACCCCAGAACACCATCAGCTATGGCGACTCCAGAATTATCAACACAGACATGCCTAGGACAAAGTAAGAGGTTAGTGCCCTATGGACTTTGGGACCAGTATTTGGGGAATGTGTCGGCTTCCTCCCCTGGGGGCTAGAAGCCACTGAGGACAAACACCATTTTGTAGTGTTCAGAAGCAATTCCAGCTCCTGGCCTGCGAACTGTAGGGAGATCCAGCGATCAGTCTTGGGGAGTAATCGCTCTTGCTTTAACCTCCCTGGATCTGGATTGTGATCTGGGGTGGAGGTCGTGGGTGGGTTTACAGCTTGCCAGAAACGGAAGTTGGCCCCCTCACACGTTCAGGATGAAAATTCCCCTATCTGTCGGCAAAGCCATAGTGTGGCAACAAGCCCAAAAGTCAAGTAATTAAGTGGCAACATGCCAAGGCAAAGGAAACAGAAAAATGCAACCCTAGACTCCTATTTTGGGGGCATAGAGCGGGAAAAGGACTGTGAGATCAGAAGTCCTGTTCCAAAAGCCCCAGGGGAAAAGATGAGCAGGTTGCAGGCTATAGAGGACCTTAAGAAGGACTTTAAAAATCAAATAAGAGAAGTGGAGGAAAAATTGGAAAGAGAAATGAGAAGGATGCAGGAAAAGTATGAAATGAGGGTCAACAGCCTGACTGAGGAAAACAACACCTTAAAAAATAGACTAACTCAAATGGCAAAGAGGCCCAAAAGGGCAATGAGGAGAAGAATGCCTTAAAAAGTCGAATTTGCCAGATGGAAAAAGCATCTCAAAAGTTCACTGAGGAGATTCATTCCTTCAGAGTTAGACTGGAGCAAATGGAAGCTAGTGACTTTATGAGAAATCAAGATGCTGTTAAGCAGATCCAAACAAATGAAAGAATAGAAGGCAATGTGAAATATCTCATGGGAAAAACCACTTACCTGGAAAATAGATCCAGGAGAGACAATTTAAAAATTATTGGACTACCTGAAAGCTATGATCAAAGAAAGAACCTAGAAATCACCCTTCAAGAAATCCTCAAGGAAAATTGTCCTGATGTTTTAGATCCAGAGGGCAAAATAGAGGTTGAAAGAATCCACAGATCACCTCCTAAAAAAGATCCCAAAAAGAAAACTCCCAGGAATATTATAGCCAGGTTCCAGAATCCCCTGATCAAGGAGAAAATACTCCAAGCAGCCAGGAAGAAACAATTTCAATATTGTGGAAACACAATCAGAATGGCACAGGACCTGGCAGCTTCTACACTGAGGGACTGAAGGGCATGGAATATGATATTCCAGAGGGCAAAAGAGCTGGGAATGAACCCAAGGGTCACCTACCCAGCAAAACTGAGTATTTTGTTTCAGGGAAAAATACAGTCATTCAGTGGAATAGAGGACTTTCAAGCATTCTTGAGGAAAAAACCAGAATTGAATAGAAAATTTGACATCCAGACACAAGAAGGAAGAGATGCCTGAGAAGGTAATCAGGGAAAAGCAATCAAAAGGAACTTATCAAAGTTGAACTATTTACATTCCTATATGGAAAAACAATAACTGTGACTGATATCTTTCTCACTATGAAAACAATGGAAGGGTGTGTGGTCATATGAATACATATGTGAATGTGTGTGTATATGGTTAGAGTTATATATGGATAGAGGGCATAGGTTGAATTTGTTGGGAAGGGAGAATACTCAAGGGATGAAATTATGAGGTGAGAGAGGAAAGTGGCAAGAGGAGGTGGGGAGAGACAGGGTAGGGTAAACTATCTCATGTAGAAGAAGCAAGGGGAAGTGGCTGCAAGGGAGGGGAAGAATAGGAAGGCAAAAAGGCAAAACCACATTCTCATTGAATTTGGTTCAGGAAGAGAATGACATACATACTAAATGGGATATCTCAACCTACAGCAGAATAGGGGGAAGGGGGGATGAGAGGAAGGATGATGGATGGGAGGGCATCCTTGGGGGGAAGGGAGGCTAGAAGTACCCACTATAGAAGAGGGACAGGATCATGTAGGGAATGGATCAGGTGGGGGGTGGGATGAGTGGGAGGGAATTATAAGCAGCTTTGTACAATATATCTACTATGATAATGTTTTGCATAGCTAGACATGTACAACATATACTGAATTACTTATCTTCCCAGAGGGAACGGGTGACAAGGGAAGAAAGAAATGGATCTGAAATTCGAAGTCTTAACATTAAATGTTTCAAATATATATAATACTATTATTAATACTCTTTTGCTTGTAATTGGGAGACAAGATGTGCAGTCATTGGGACACAAAAATTCACCTTCCTCTAATGGAAAAGTCGAAGGGGGTATGGTAGAAGGTATGGGAGAGAGCAGATTGGAGGAAGCGATATCTTATGGGACTGCTATTCTGGGAGGACGGGTAGGGGAAAAACAAGGGGGGAAAATGATTGTAACTCAAAATCTGGCGGAAATGAATGATGTAAAACAGAAGTTAATAAAGCATTTGTTTAAAAAAAAATCAGAAGGGAAACAATTAAGGAGGAAAATATTTTTGTAGCAAATTTCTGATAAAGGTCTGCTAACCGTAATGTATAGGGAATTGATACAAATATACAAGAACAAGAAACAATCTCAATAGATAAACAGTCAATGGAACAGAAAGTTCTCAAAGGAAGAAATCCATATGATCAATACCCATATGGATTAATGCTCCAAATAACTAATAATAAGAGAAATATAAATTAAAATGATTCTGAGGTCATTTTAAATTGACCTCACACCCATCAGACTGGCAAAAGCGATAAAAAAAAGAAAGACATCATGGGGGGGGGGGGGGCGGCGCTTTGAGAAGACATGCATATTAATATACTAAAGGAGTACTGTGAATTGTTATAACCATGATAGAAAAAAATTTGGAACTATGCACAAGAAGCAGGGGTGTGCTCCTAAATATTTAACATTCAGTTCTCAACCACACCCCAAAAGCACACACAACACACTTTTAAGTTAATTTATATTTTCTCTATCACTTTCTAAAGTCTAGATAATCAACAGAAAAATGAAAAGAGCCCTGATTTGTAGTATTCCAATTTCCAAGGTGAAAATCTAATGATTAGCTCTCACCAGTTGCTCTGCATTGGCTCCAGGACACCACTGCCAAGAAATCACTAAACTGTGTATGTACTCCAATATACCACCCCAGGCACATTACCCAAGGAGATTAAAGAGGAAAAGATCCACCTGTACAAAAATATTTATCTAAGCCACTTTTAGTTATGCAAAGAAACTAAAGAGGTATCCATCAATTGGGATTGCTAAACAAATTAGACTGTATGAATGTAATGTAAAAAAATTACAGTTCTGCAATGTAAAAAAGGACTAAAAGGATGGATTTAGAGAATCCTGGGGAGACTCATATGAACTAATGAAGAGCGCAGTAAACAGAACCAGGAGAACTACTGATACAATGTCCCCAACAATGTAGAGAATAACAAATTTGAAAGACTTCAAAATTCTGATCAATGCAATGCCCAACTATGACACTAGAAGTTATGATGAGCCTCCCACCTATTAGTGGAGAGGTAAAAGACTGTAGATACAGAAGGAGACATCTATTTTCAGATATGACCAGTACAATACGAATATATTTTGCCTGATTGTACTTATTTGATATAAGGGAGAATTCTGGGGGAGTAGTGATAATGCTACCCTGCAAAAAGAAAAGAAATTAAAGAGTGAAAAAAAAACCCACTTAGAAAGCAAAAAGACTAACAGGGTAATATACTACCACAATAAATTTTTTATATAGATATAAAATTATATCTTATATTTATATTTTAAAAAGCTATATGTAATAGTAAAAAATACAAGGCAATTGAGAAGAATTACTGTGTAGTTTTGACTGTCAAGACAATTTCATTCCTGACCCTTATCAAATCTCTTTTTAAGAGGAAGATTTTACTACTATTAAGTTGAGGAAAATTTTACTTGATTAGGTGAATCACAATCCAATATTGCTGGAAAGGAAGAGCACATTAGGGTTTAAAATTAATGTTCATATTGACAAGTAAAGCTAGAGAAAATGCAAACGTACCACTGTTCTTCCGGCTAGTTCTATCTCTCCAATTTTTTCCAGCAGGTCATAGATGAGATCAGTTTGGGAGAGGGCTTCAGTGATGGGTGCAGCGTGAGTTTCATTTCCAAGGTATTCAATCAGATCAAAGGCCTTTTTCAGAGGTACCTTTCCTAGACTAAAGTTAGGAAAATAGGGAAAAATTGATCAGGAAACAAACTAACTATATGAAATTTAAATTCAGTCATGGCATCTAGAAAAAAGTAGGTTTAAATCTTCTTGATCAAGTTGAGGTAAAGATAAAAATGCTATTTCACAAGGAAGGGATAAATGAAATGATAACAGTTAAGTTTTGAACCAATAAATCACTTGAAAATAGCTGCTCCTGTAGGAAAAGTATTAAATGTTCTTAGAGAACAGGGAGAGGACTGATTTCAATTTAGACCTTCTGGAGAGAGGTAGGAGAGAGATGCAATATTACTTTTTTTCCTTTTGGCATACATTTTTTGGACTTTTTCACAAAGCTGTGTTTTATAGAACTCTTATTTTTCAGAAAATATTTTAGAGTAATGGGAGGAGTTATGCTCATAATAGAGAACTATAAGAGTGGGAAAAGAACAAAGGAAGATAAATGGTGATCAATAGTTGTCGAAGCACCCCCCCCCAAACAATAACCCCCCTCTTTTTCAGTCCAAGGTCCCTCAGAAACTGAAGAGCAAAATATCTATTTGTGTACTAAATTTTGGAGCTGGATAAGACTTTACCCTAGGACCCACATTTAAACATGAGTAAAATGAGTTTCCAAAAGGTACATTTACTCAATCCATTTCCCTGTTGAAAAAAAACAAAACCTGCAATGGTTCACTACTGCCTACTGAATCAAAGTCTTCCTTATTTTGGCATGACCCTATCTAGCTACTTTTGTTTTTCCTAAGACCTCCATACCCCAAAATAAATACCCTTTGCCCCAGTCACTCCAGTCTCTCCTGACTATTCTCCAAACTGTGCATATTCCAGCTTCTGTGTCTTCACTCATGCTGCTCCTCCCAATTAGAATAAACCTTCACTTTACAGAAGTCCATCCTATCCTTCAAGGCCCAACTCAAGCCGTATCTCTTTTCTAACTGCTCTAGTCCACTACTGAGGTCTCTTCATTCAATACCACACAGCTTAGAATTTATTTACAAATTCTCTCAGTGTTAATCATTTCTCCTCAATCTAATTAATGATCTTTAGGGAGAAAGGTCACATCTTACATTAATTTCACATGCCAAGTTAGCATCAGACCACCTAACATCTTCTAGATATTTTAAAATTCTATTGAATGTTATACATCCCATGGTCTCAATGTTATTCTCAACCTTAAAAAAGAAAACTACATTTGAAAGGAAAATAGTAGTGGTCTAAGCAGAGCTGTGTCCCAGCACTGGAAATCCAGGGATCTTGTCAGATGTCACAGAAGTTATGGAGTAAATATTAAGTGGAAGTTTTAAACTAACGGAATTTTAAAAAAATATTTCCTTAAACAACAAGGCTCTCTTTAGTGTGAGCTATGCCTCCTCTGTAAAGCTTCCTTAACTGCCATCCTCTGATCTCCTTTACCAATGATGATTAGTTTCCTCATGTGTGAAATGGAGATAATAATGACTCCTACCTCCCAGGGCTATTGTGAGGATCAAATAAGATAACTGTAAACAGTGGCCCAGTGGGTAGCCACAGTGGGCCTGGACTCAGGAAGATTCATCTTGAAGAGTTCAATTCTGGCCTCAGACACTTACTAGCTTAACCCTGTTGGTCTCAGTTTCCTCATATATAGATGGAAAGGCAAACAACTCCATATCTTTGCCAAGAAAACCCCACAAGGGATCATGAAGAGTTGGACAACAATAGCACAGTGCTTGGCACACAGTAAGAGCTATATTAATATTAGTCATTATTATTGAATTCAATATAGTAGTATATTTGTGGCACATGGTAAGCAGTTAATAAATGCTTGTTAGTTGTTGACTGAATTACAATTCACTTAGTAACTGCTGTCTTTACATTTACTACTGTAATATATTTATATATACCCCCTACTGTTGCAGTCTAGGGGTGCTAGGAACCTGGAAAACCAAGGATACAGGGTGGGGGAGGGTCTGCCTTGAAAGAATTGGACCACTCAAGCCCTCTTTCAGTCCAAGTAGCAAGTTTATTTTAACACCAATAGAAGGCCTAGTGAGTCTGCAATATTTGTGATACCAATATAAGGGGGCCAGATTTTAAGAATCTGTGCAATTGATGGGGATAAAATGGGTATTTCTAGATACACAGAAAGATTATGGGAAGATCTAGATGGAATCTTAGGTGTGACAAGTAGCCTAGGGTGACTGGAAGGTATCAGAGAAAGGGGTCTAGATGGGATTAAGGAGAGTCATTAAGCTGTTTAAATAAAATCAAGGTGGGCTAGGATGGGCCTCAGGCCTTGGGCCAAGGCACCTACTGCAATGTATCTGAAAATCCAGGTACCAGGTTGCTTTCAAGACATGGTATTTTCCTTTTAGGGGTTCAGATCCCATGACCCCACATCACTACTTCTCATCTCTTAGAATTAGTATTTTAGAATCCTTAAGACTTAGCTAAAATGCCACCTTTCTATATGAAAATTTTTCTGATCCATTCAAATGATAGGTCCTTTGCCACAAAAACTACCTCATATCTCTAAATACATATATATTTAGATGCTGACTCCTTCACTAGACTGCAAGCTCCATGAGCTCCCAGCACCTAATACATACTATGACATCACTAGCTTTGCCATGAATTATAACTCAAATCTTTTATTTAAATTTATATTTGTTTTTGTCTTCTCTCTCTCTTTTTTTGCTTTCTGGAAGGCAATTGGGGTTAAGTGACTTGCCCAAGGTCACTCAGTTTTTGGGTTAAGTGTCTGAGGCCTGGATTTGAACTCAGGTCCTCCTGACTCCAGGGTGATCTGTTCACTGAGCCCCCCACCCTCCCCCTTCTTAACCAGATACAAAGATCCTTGGGAACAGATCATGGGTTTTATACTTCTGGACAACCCCTCCAGCACTCTCCAAAGTGTAATTCATAGTAGACATTAAATATTTACTGGTTTGATTAGGACATTAATAAGGCACATTTTTCAAGGACTCATGTCAAAAGCTAATTCCTTACCTTGAAAGTTCAAAAATATTGTTGATGAGGCCAGCTCGGTCTTCGTCGCTCAGGACACTAATGTTTCTTTGCAATTGCTTAATTAGTGCTTCCCAGTCAGGATCTGCATAGTGTACTATGTAGTACCCAGTCATATCCACATTGAACTTAACCCACTGTACTTCTTCTGTAAGATTGAGGACGTCTAATTCAGACAAAAGAGGGAGAGAAAGAAGAGAAGGGTGGACTGTCAGTTATTAAATGGCAGCCTCATTCTCTTTCAAAACTTGTAATTTCATGTTTTAAAAAATATATCATTTCCCTAGGAAATCAATTCCATATTTCCTATTATAGTTATTATCCTGCTTATAAGACAATAATGTAATAGTGAAATAAGCTTATTAAATCTCTCTCTCTAAAATTTATTAGAAAACCTTTAAGTGGCAGAAGGCAGCAATATTACCAGTTACTCTGGTATTTTTCTAGAAGGCCAAAGAAAAGGAATATAAAAAAGGCATTTATTCAAACACCTTGCATCACAGGAAAAAGTAATTACACTAAGCCAAGGGTGGAGAACCTGTGACCTAGGGGCCACATGTAGCCCTTTAGGTCTTCAGCTGCAGCCCTTAGACCAAATCTAAACTTTACAGAACAAATCTCCTTAATAAAAGGATATGTTCTGTAAAACTTGGACTCAGTCAAAAGGCTGCAGCCAGGGACCTAGAAGACCACATGTGGCCTCAAGAAGGCAGGTTCCCAACCCCTGCACTAAGCAAATAAAGAAAACACTGTTTTTGTTTTTTTTTTTAATTAATTTATTAGTTTAGTTTCAGTTAACAAGATTCAATTCCATAGTTCCTTGATTTTCAGATTCCCTTTGCTTCCCTCCCCCCACGACTGCATATAGCCCAGTATAGGATCTGTAAATACATTCATATTAGAGATTGGTCCAATTACAAAGGTGTATTGTACTAGGTGGGATGGAGAATGATAAAGAAGAAATAAAACCAAACAATGAAAAGAAAAAGATCAATTAGTTTGCTTCCATCAGGATTCAGGCTCAGTTCTTTCTAGTTATGTCTCTGAATGTCACATTTCTCTCTTTCTTGAGTCTTTCGGGATTGACTTATATCACTGCATTGCTGAAAAGAGTCCAGTCTGTCAAAGTTGGTCATCACACATATGATGTGTCTGTGATTGTATACAAATATCTTCTGATTCTACTCTTCTAGCTCAGCATCAGTTTGTATAAGCCTCTCCAGGTAAATATGAAATCCGTCTCCTCCTCGTTTCTTATAGCACAATAATATTCCATTATATTCATATACCATAACTTGTTTAGCCATTCCCCAATTGATGGGCACCCCTTTAGTTAAGGAAACACTTTGTAAACAGGTCTGGAAGAGGAGCTAAGGAAGGCAAAAAACAGTGTAATCTAGGATCAAGAATGAGCAGTAAAGACCATCTCATAGAATGTTTTCCAAAAGGAGAAGGAACATAGTTTGGCTTTGTATTAAAAGCTTCCTATGTTTTACAATTCAAATCCTTTGTGCATTTCTAACTGCCTTTGTGACCTAAAGCAAGTCTCCGTTAATGGGATATAAGAATTTCCCCCACCCATTAATTTAATGGGCCTCAAAGTGGAGTCCATTGAGGGAAGTTTGCTTAGGGGAGACTTGCTAGTAGGAAGGCTTTCACACCTTTTGTTAATTTCTAATTTGGCACTGAGAGAGGGTGGTGCTGCCCTCTGGCTCTAAAAAGGGCATCTACACACCGAAGTTAGTATTTTGCTTTGGGGCTCACTTACTGGAAGAGTGTTCTTGTGATCTGACCAGATGAGACTTTAGGTGGCCATTAGGAGCCCCCCTGGCTTTGAAAAACCCTGATGTTGGTGCTTCTCTCTTTAGTAACTATGTATGCATTGCCTTTTTCAGACAGTTGGATCTGTAGGTTGACCTATGCTAATTTCTCAGACAGAAGCCCTCTCTGTTGGTCTTTATTCCTCTACTTGTATTTTCTTTGGATTTTCTCTGAAGTTCAGGGTGCTGACTTTAAATACTGTTGATCCCTTACACAGCTATCTTTTCTAGTAAAGCAGATTTAAGAATCTGTGTTAGCAGCCATCTTGGGTATGCCAGTGTGGCTGTTGTCATAGTCTCTTAAAGCTTTAGGGGACTCAGTTAACTCTTTAAATTGAGGAGGTTAGATAAGATGGCCTCTGGGGTCACTCACTCTCTCAGCTCTAGAATAAGCTTAATGAGTGGGAAAGACTCCCAAAGCTACTTTTTTAATAGCTCAATGATTCAGTTTCTTATGGGGAACCAAAAGAATCCCAACAACACATTCCTATTATCAAATTGAAGGCTTTAGTTCTGTTCACTCCAAAACCATGACTTCCAATTTTCTGATGAATATTCTCAAATCTAACATTCTCAAATCCTAGTTACCAGGTCAACCTGACATTTAGACAATTCAAACATGGCATTTGTCCTATCACATAGTACAAAATTATACTTAGCTATTCCCACTCTTGCACAGCTGTGTTTTACTGTCAAAATAACCTGAAAGGAAGCCTGCAAATACTTGGTACAATAGCAATGAAGACCTGCTGATGAACTCTATTTCTGCTCTAATACAGTCTAAGTTTCTTCTTCCAGATTATACTCAAGGGCAAAGCAAAAAAATGATGATGATGAAAATAATAAACTAGCATTTATATAGTGTCCACTATATAATAGTAATAATTTATATAATGCCTACTATATAATAGTGCCAACTATTACCTCATTTGACGGTACGTGCTATTTTTATCCCCATTTTCTAGATGAGGAAACTAAGGCAAAGAGTGGTATAGTGATTTACCCAAGGTCACACAGAGAGTAAGAACCTGTGGCCAAATCTGAATGTGGGTCTTACAGACTTCACCTGCCTGCCATCTAGCTGCCTACAAAAGGCGCAGACTCCCTATTGGCCCTAAGGATTTTGGTCAAATTTATATATGATATATCTCTCAGGAATTTTTCTCTCCTAAATGTCTCTTTCTCCATATGCTTATGGAGACCTTAAATAACTAAAATTTATGTATCAATGTGAGAGCAAAAAGCAATGCCCTAATCGGTAACATATTGATTTCTTCTTTTCTTTATCTGTCTTAAGAGCTAAAAAGAATTCTTCTGACTCATACACAGCTAAGAAACACTGTGGATAGAGCACTAGGTCTGGATTCAGAAAGACTCAGCCTCAGATACTTACTAGCTGTGAGACCCTGGGCAGGTCACTTAATTTCTGTTTGCTGCAGTTTCCTCATCTGTAAAATGGGAATAATACCACCTACATCCCAGGATTGTTGTGAGGATTAAGTGAGATAATACTTGTAAAGAGCTTAGCTTAGTGTCTGCACATAGTAGACATTATGTAAATATTACCTATCATTATTATTATTAATCAATAAACATATGTTATGGCACCTACTATGTGCCAGGCACTGTGTTAAGCTATGGGGATATGAAAGGAGACAAAACACAATCTCTGTCCCCAAGGAATTTACAACCTAACGGGACTCCTAAGTTTCAGCACTGGCTCCTAAAGTGAGCAATGTCTTAGTGTCTAGACCATCACTGCTGATACTAAAAAGCATGCAAAATGCACAGATGAGAAAGACCTATTAAGCTTAAAATGTCCTGTGCTAGTATCTCTGCATAGATGAGAAAATCTAAATGATTTAATCTTTTTAAAAATCTGCAACTAGCAGAATTTCAATCATTGACATTAATATGAAAGTTTACAGTAGTATATTAATATATTAATCAGATTATTAAATGTGATGATTATATTAATATAACTATTTATTAATGAATATTATATATTAACATAGTAGTTAAAAATGACAAAGGCAGATTAGACAGCCGAGTTTATTCCTTTGCTAAAGCTGAATATAGCTGTCAGGAATAGCAGAAGTAGCAGCATCCATGCCAAGTAGAAGATATTTTAAATTTATCCCTAATACGTTAGCTTTATTCATTGGCTAATCTGAAAATTCTACTAACTTTCTGCTTGCTTAACATAATCATTGTTGACCAGGACTTATTAAACTGTGCAGATTGGGACAGACTATATCTGTGAGCCAAAATTCTCTCTTACTTGGGGAAGAGTCAGGGAATGCCAAAAGCAGGACAACCTTTTCAGAGGGCTGACTGGAAGGAAATGTCCACTTATAGACGGTTGATAAGCAACTTGACACAATGTCAAAATAGCACCAGAGTCCAGATGGCAGAAAGAATGCTGCTGGCATTAGGATATCAGCATACAAAAGAATGGGATATATTAACAAAGGGGTACTTTTTTTTTTTTTTGCTTTTTGGAGGGCAATTGGGGTTAAGTAACTTGCCCAAGGTCACATGGCTAGGTTTTTTGGGGTGTGTGTGTGTGTGTGTGTGTGTGTGTGTGTGTGTGTGTGTGTTGAGTGTCTGATGCCGGATCCGAACTCAGGTCCTTCTGACTCCAGGGCCAGCGCTCTACTTACTGCACCACCTAGCCACCCCAAAGGGGTACTATTTTAAAGAAATCAGTGAGTTCTGTTTGTTTTTTTAGTATCTTCCAAAAGATTCTGAATCAAACTCAAACCACGGGTATGGAGAAACAGCAAAAATGTACAAGAATAGCTATATCCTATAGTCAAACCCAGAGAATGCAGTTCTGGTGTGCTCTTAATACAATCACTGGCAGAATAACTTTCATTTTTGCACACAGTAATCAAAATGCAAACTTAAATGCAGATGAAATGACTCAAAATTGGTTCATAAAGTATTTGTCACAGTAATGAAAAGTCAAATACTGTTTTGTTTTTTTTTTTTAGCTTTTTGGAGGGCAGTTGGGGTTAAGTAACTTGCCCAGGGTCACACGGCTAGGTTTTTTTTTTTTGTTTGTTTGTGTGTGCGTTAAGTGTCTGAGGTCAGATCCGAACTCAGGTCCTTCTGACTCCAGGGCTGGCACTCTACTCACTGCGCCACCTAGCCGCCCCTCAAATACTGTTTTTATGAAGAAACATTTGAGTCGCGTTTCTTATAAAATGGCAGACCAGTAAGAAATCACTGAATCAGTCTATCAATAAGAATTTATTAAGTGTTCTCTTTGTGCCTGGAACTGTGCAAAGTTTTGGAAATAGAAATGAAGACAAAAACAGGGACCCAACATTCAAAGAGTTTATATTCTTTCACCTGTCGTCATTCTTCTCCAGGGTCCCTTGCTAACTCATCTTCACAGAACTCTATGCTCCCATGCTACATAAAAGTCCCTGGAAGTCCACCCTGGACTAGTGGGCTATTTCTCACACTGGAGGTATCCTCCTCCCTTGTGGCCACTCCCTCTGGTTAGCTGGCTCTTCCCCAAACTGCACTTTAAGGAGGAGGTCCAGGCTAACTGTATCTTCATCCCTCTCCAGGCTGTACTGCTGACTCATCTCCAAAGGACTTCCTCTATTGTACCCAAGCCAAGTACCTTCACCATCCTTCTCCCAATAAGGACCATCTTTCTTTCTGCTTATAATTATTTTCAGCACTTAGCAGAGTCCCTAGAACATAGTAAGGGCTTAATAATTGCTTGTCACCTTGTTGACTGACATCCTAATGGGTAAGGCAGCATGAAAATTATAGATGTGCAAGATACATCAATCAATCAACATTTACTAGCCTACTGTAGGCTAGGCATGGTGCTGAGTGTTATGGATACAAAGAGGCAGAAAACAGCCCTTTCTTTCAAGGTTCTCACAATCTAATGGGAGGAGACAACACACAAACAAATATATGCAAACAAGTTATATATAGGATAAATAGGAAATAATTAACAGAGAGAAGGAATTAGAATTAAGAGGGACTGGAGAAGGCTTCCTGTAGAAAGCAAGATTTTAGTTGGGACTTAAAGAAAGCCAAGGAGGTCAACAGTCAGAGAAAAGAAGAGAGAGTGTTGCAGGTATGGGAGAAAGCCGGAGAATATGTCCAGAGCTGAGAGATTTGTCTTGTTCGTGCCCAGAAGGTCAGTGTCATTGGATCGGAAGAGTGGAGAATATTATATAAGAAGATTGGAAAGGCAGGAGGGGCCTAGGTTATAAAGGGCTTTGACTGCCAAACAGAAGATTTTGTATTTGATCCTGGAGGCTACAGGAAGCCACTAGAGTTTACTGAGTGGGGGGGTGGGAATACTGGGATAAGAGTGACAGAGTCAGACCTGTACTTTATAGGAAAATAACTTTAGTGGCTAAATGGAAAATAGACTGAAGTGGGGAGAGGTTTCAGGCAGGCAGAACTACCAGGAGGTTAAGTAATCAAGACCTAAGGTGATACGGGCCTTCAACTAGAGTGATGGCAGTGTCAGAGGAGAAAAAGGGCCATATTAGATGCTGCATAGTTGAAACTGACTGATCTTGACAAGAGGCTGGATATGGGGGATGAAGGATAGTGAAAAGTCCTTGCAAGCTTGAGGGTCAGGGAGGACACCATGATGCTCTCTACAATAATAGGGAAGGTAGGAAAGGTTTAGAGGGAAAAATGAGTTGTTTTGGACATGTGGAGAACTAGACATCCCTTTCAAGATGTCTTGAAAGGCAGCTGGAGATGTGAGACTGGAGATCAACAGAGAGCTTTGGGCAGGATAGGTAGACTTGAGAAGAGACAACATAGAGACAATAATGAAATCCACAGGAGCTGATGAGATCACCAAGTGAAGCAGTATGAAGGAAGAGAAGAGAAGAAATTTGGACTGAGGATTCAACAAAAATGACTTAGAGGGGACAGTCAAGACAGATAGGAGGAACCAGGAGTGGTATCCTGAAAACTTACAGAAAAAAGTATCAAGGAAGAAGGTGGTCAACAATGTCACAGAGTACAGAGAGGTCAAAGAGAACGAGGGTTGAGAAAAAGTCATGATATTTGACAACTGAGAGATTACTGGTGACTTTGGAGAGGGCAGTTGCAGTGGAATAATAATGTCAAAAGCCAGACTATAAGGGATTTGGAAAAGAGAACGTGGAGGCACCTATTATAGACAGACCTGACAAGTTTAGCCACGATGGGCAGAAGAGATACAAGATGTAAGTAGCAGGGATGGAAGGATCAGGTGAGGGTTTCTTCCAGATAGGGGAGACATGCAGGCAGTAGGAAATGAGTCAGTAGAGAGGGAGAGACTGAAAATAAACGAGACAGTAGGGATGACAGGGGGCAATCTGTTGGAGGAGATGGGAAGGAATAGGATCACCTGAGCAAGGAGAGGGGTTGCTTTGGTAAGGAGAAAGGCCATTTCATCATGTAAGACAAGGGTGACTGAAAGTATAATCTGTGTCATTTCTCCTGTCCCTATCCCATTTTTCACAATCAATACCTGGTGTGAATAGGTGAGATTAGAGTTTTTTAATTGCATACCACATCTTTTGCTCATTTTTGTTCTTCCTTCTAGCTCTGCATTACTTTTTTATCTTTGTTCTAATGAGGAAATTGTCTGAAAAGGCATAGACAGCTGACTTCCTAATCTTTCCTCCATCAGTAATGAATCATTTCGTATCTGTTAAAATACAATCAATTTGACCTTTTGGGGTATCATTTGATGCTATCCAGCACCTATTAATTCTTCTCTTAAATAAAATATTCATGGGGCGGAGCCAAGATGGCGGAGTAGAAACAGCATTTCCAATGTGCTCTGCCCCACACAAATTTCAAACAATGTGAAAGAGAGCTACGAACAACTTCTGGAGCCACAGCACCCACAGAATGGCACAGAGAAGCTAACCTCCTGCTGAGGACAGCCCAGCAGCCCTGCAGGGAGCGGCCAGCACAGCACTCTGAGAGCAGGCAGCACAGCCCGCTGGGAACCAACAGAGCAGCCCGCAGAGCTGAGCCCAGATCCGGGTTTTAGCCCCAGGGCGGCCGGCCTTCAGCCAGCTGGTGGAACCCCAGAACACCAGCAATTGTGGCGATTCCAGAATTATCAGCACAGATATGCCTAGGACAAAATGAGAGGTTAGTGCCCTATGGACTTTGGGACCAGTATTTGGGGAACACGTGGCTTCCTCCCCTGGGGGCAAAAAGCTGCTGAAGACAGCTGCACAGAAGCCATTTTGCAGTGTCAGTAGTGGCTCTAGCTCTTGGTCTGCGAACTGTAGGAAGATCCAGCAATCAGTCTGGGGGTTAATCACTTTTGCTTTAAACTGCCTGGATCTGGATTGTGGTCTGGGGGGGAATGTTGGGGTGGGTATCCAACTTGCCAGAGTGGGTGGAGGCTTTACAGAGGCCACCCAACTGGCGGAAGTTGTGAAGACCCCACGTTTGGGCGGAAGCTCCCCTGTCTGGTGGCAGAGTCCTACTGTGGCAACAAGCCCCAAAATCAAGCAATATGCCTAGGCAAACGAAACAAAATAAACAGAAAAGTTCAACAATGGACTCCTATTTTAGGGGCAAAGAGGCTCAAAGCATGGAGGAGGACTGTGAGGTCAGAACTCCTGCACCAAAAGCCCCAAATGAAAATACAAGTTGGCTACAGACCATAGAGGACCTTAAGAAGCAGATAAGAGAAGTGGAGAAAAATCTGGGAAGAGAAATGAAAAAGATGCAAGAAAAGTATGAAATGACAGTCAACAGCCTGACTGAGGAAAATAACACCTTAAAAAATAGACTAACTCAAATGGCAAAAGAGGCTCAGAAAGGCAATGAGGAGAAGAATGCCTTAAAAAGTCGAATTTGCTAGATGGAAAAAGAATCTCAAAAGCTCACTGAGGAGATTCATTCCTTCAGAGTTAGACTGGAGCAAATGGAAGCTAGTGACTTTATGAGAAATCAAGATACTATTAAATAGATCCAAACAAATGAAAGAATAGAAGGCAATGTGAAATATCTCATGGGAAAAACCACTGACCTGAAAATAGATCCAGGAGAGACAATTTAAAAATTATTGGACTACCTGAAAACCATGATCAAAGAAAGAACCTAGAAATCACCCTTCAAGAAATTCTCAAGGAAAATTGCCCTGATGTTTTAGATCCAGAGGGCAAAATAGAGGTTGAAAGAATCCACAGATCACCTCCTGAAAAAGATCCCCAAAAAGAAAACTCCCAGGAATATTATAGCCAGGTTCCAGAATCCCCAGATCAAGGAGAAAATACTACAAGCAGCCAGAAGAAACAATTTCAATATTGTGGAAACACAATCAGAATAGCCCAGGACCTGGCAGCTTCTACACTGAGGGATCAAAGGGCATGGAATATGATATTCCAGAGGGCAAAAGAACTGGGAATGAACGCAAGGGTCACCTACCCAGCAAAACTGAGTATTTTGTTTCAGGGGAAAATATGGTCATTCAGTGGAATAGAGGACTTTCAAGCATTCTTTGAGGAAAAAACCAGAATTGAATAGAAAATTTGACATCCAGACACAAGAAGCAAGAGATGCCTGAGAAGGTAATCAGGGAAAAGAAATCAAAAGGAACTTATCAAAGTTGAACTATTTACATTCCTACATGGAAAAACAATAACTGTGTTTGATGAAACTTTTCTCATTATGAAAATAATTGAAGAAGGGTACATGGCATATGTTCACAGGTATACATGGATAGAGGGCACAGGTTGAATTTGATGGGAGGGGATGATTATTATTTTTTTTTTTTTGGAGGGCAACTGGGGTTGGGTGACTTGCCCAGGTTCACGTGGCTGGGTTTTTGTTTGTGTGTTGGGTGTCTGGGGCCAGATCTGAGCTCGGGTCCTTCTGGCTCCAGGGCTGGCTCTCTGCTTGCTGCGCCACCTAGCCACCCCAAGGAAGGGATGATTCTTAAGGGGTGAAGTCAAGAGGTGAGAGAGGAAAGTGGCAAGAGGAGATGGAGAGAGACAGGGTAGGGCAAACTATCTCATGTAGAAGAGGCAAGGGAAGTAGTTGCAGGGGAGGGGAAGAACAGGAAGGCAAAAAGGCAAAAGCATATTCTCATTGAAGTTGGCTCAAGGAGAGAATCACATACATACTAAATGGAATATCTTACCCTCACTCACTCTCCTGAGTAGGGGAAAGGGGGATGAGAGGGGGGATGATGGAGGGGAGGGCATTCTGGGGAGAGGGGAGGTTAGAAGTACCCACTATCAAAGAGGGACAGGATCAAAGTAGGGAATGGACCAGGTGGGAGGTGAGACGGGTTGGAGGGAAATATAAGCAGTCTTTTACAATATATCTACTATGGTAATGTTTTGCATAGATATACATGTACAACACATACTGAATTGCTTATCTTCTCAGAGGGAGTGGGTGACAAGGGAGAAAGGGAATGGATCTGAAAATCGAAGTTTTAAAATTAAATGTTTCATAAGATGTCCAGGCAGTGGGGCTCAGAGATTCACCTTGCCCTAATGGCAAAGTCGAAGGGGGTATGGGAGAAGATATGGGAGAGAGCAGATTGGATGAGGGGATATCTGGTGGGACTGCTATTCTGGGGTGGTGGGTAGGGAAAAAATGGGGGAAAAATGTAACTCATAATCTGGTGGAAATGAATGATGTAAACCAGAAGTTAATAAAGAATTTGTTTAATTAAAAATAAAAAAAAAAGAAAAAAAATATTCACAACTTATAGGTGTGAGGCTTCTGCACCGCCTAACAGTCTGGCTTCTTTCAATCCTCATTGCTGATCCATATTTTCCAACACATTTTTTGTCATCCATGCCTAATCTCATTATTGAATGCAAGTCACTGATTAGTATATTAAAAGCTGATTTAATCTGGATAGTCTTAATCTTTTCATAGACTTTTTGTCTAATTATTTTCCAATTATATTGCTCTTTTTTGCAAATACTTATCATGAATATCTTTGTGTGATCCTTGGCAAGTCACTTAATGCTGTTTGCCTCAGTTCCTCATCTGTAAGATGAACTGGAGAAAGAAATGGCAAACCACTCTAAGCATCTATGCCAAGAAAACCTCAAATGAGGTCACAAAGAGCCAAACACAACTGAAATAACTGCACAACAAATCATGAATGCTGTGATATGGGATGACCAAATATTTCATAAAATATTTCTTTTCGCCTTTGGACAAAAATTAAAGTCAATCCTGGTAGCGACTTTATTTGCCTTTCTCCAGGGAGAAACCATAAGCCATTTTTCAACTTAGGTACAAATTTCTTCCTGACTTCTGGTTTTGCTTAAAATTTTCTGTCAAGACTAATAAAATACAATTCCTCTGATACTATGTATATTTGCTGGTCATTGGACAAAGTTCTTACATTTATAGTAGCAACAACTGAGTCAATGTTTCTGGACGGTTTAAAAATTGTGTGATTCTTATCACTATCTACATTGATGTTCATGAACCTTTTAAAAAATATGATGATAATTATAGCTTAACATAATAAGTTTATTTTGTAATCTTACATACTTTATTTTGTGCATTTAAAAACATTCCAAGGAAGCATCCATAGGCTTCACCAGACTGATAAGGGGTCTATGACATACAAAAAGGTTAAGAACCCTTATTTTACACCCCATTACTGCCCTGATGCTATCACTGCAGAACAGGACCAAGGACCATTTTGTATTTTCTAAAAAAAATTTTATTGGTTGCCATGGTCAAAGAATCTGTCACCACAATCTACTAGTGATATGCCTTTGTGTACTGAGCTAATGTGGTCCTCAGAAAGTATACTAAGTTTCTTGCCAAGACTGTCCTGAAACATTTCCTGTGTGGTATTGGAGTAAAGAGCTTGTACATTGCTGAAAAGCCTTTGAGAACCTAGAATCACCTCCATGCCATGATAAGCCTTTGGAGTAGAACTTTCTGTAGAGATCTGAACCCTCATCTTTATGACTATGGTTCTTAGTGCATTATTCAGTATGCTGAGGTATCTCTACTTAAAATGGAAAAAGCAGTGTGGCTTAATGGATGGAGAACTAGAGCCCAAGACAGGAAGACCAGGATTCAGATCCTTTCCATGACACTTGGTAGCCGAGGATCACCATGGTCAATTTGCTTCAAGCTTCCCGAGCCTCAGTTTCCTCATTTGCAAGAGAGGAACTGTAATCCCTACCTCAAAACTTATGAGGTTCACATGAATCCATGTATAAAAAGCATTCTGCAAACGTTAAAGTCATACAGAAACAGAAGTTATAAAATATCAGTAGAAAAGAAAACTCAAAGAGAACAACAAAGCCAAGAAGTAGTAACAGAACTGAGAAGTGGGGTGGGGAGGGGGGAATCAACTAATATCTGGAGAGGGAAGTCAAAACAATTGATTTGAAAGACAAATGAAACAAAAAGAAAAGTGAAAATATTAGGTTAAGTGAAATCCCAAGTGATGTTAAAGGAATAAAGTTAGATGTTGTCCATGAGGACTTAATTAAAGAAAATTTTTTAGAATAGCCAATGACAGGCAAGGAGTAGAGAGAAATCCTGTAACAGTAAGGAGAAATCTTAACTATCACTCACAAAGAATATAATTAAGAGGTCACCAAGAACTTTGGAGATTTCAGTTGAATTATGCCCTGCCCTCCCCAGCTATATAAAGTGGAGAACAAAAATAAAAGGGATATATTAAAAATGTAAACTATCCAAATTATTATAATTATAATCTAGAATTTACAATGTATGAGAGTGTTAATCTACCAAGTCACAGGATTTATTCCCAAATGCTTTTTACAGAAATAAAAGGAAGACAACTATAGAAAGATTAATTAATGCCAATGATAAAAATGGTGCTATTAATTAAAATATTTATATATTTCCTGTTATGTAACAAAACTGCCAAGAGGCTAAAATTTATTGAACTAGACAAAATAACAACAAAATTATCTGGAAGAACAAAAGGAATTATCACCGATAATTATCAATGTGTAAAAAAGAAGGAATGATAGAGGATTAGCACTACCAGATCTAAAACTATGATATAAAGAAAGCATTAATTATTAAAGACTATTCAGTACTGGTTAAAGAGAGAGAAAAGCTGATCAACAGAACAAACCAGATAAGTAAAGAAACCATTAGCAATCAAACACTAGTTAGTGTTTAATAAATCACAGAATGATGTATTTGGGGGGGGGGGTGAGAGAAGACTCTCTATTATACCAAAACATCTGGGCAAAACCATGAAGTAGTTAGCCAGAAAACTGGTTGAAATCAACACCTTTCACCATAAATCACAAAAATTCCCAATGGATCTGTGACTATGTATAAGTTTTTTTAAAAAGGAAAAAAGAATGGAAGCAATGTTTTCAAAAATGGCTATATGGAAAGTTCTTAAGCACACAAGGAATAGTGATGATCAAAAAAGTGAAAAAAAATGTAATTTTTATCATATAAAAAGTTTTGTACAAACTATCAATACAGGTAGAATAGAAAAACTACTGACTAGGCAAAAAAAATTCTTTGTAACAAATACTATAAAAGTCTGATATCCAAAATACGTGGAAAATTGAAAAAAGTATCAAATGGTCAAGATCAAATGGTATCCCACAATGGGTAAGTGGTCAAAGAATAAATCTTCCAAAAAAGAAATGCAAATCGTCCATAGCAATAAGAAAGAATGTTGCAAATAACAAATACTTTAAAAAAAGCAAATTTAAATAAATCTGATGTTGTACTTCAGGACTATCAAATTACCATCAAAGAAATTGAAATATAGAAGTGATGAAGGGATGGAAGGAAAGGAGGTACATCGTGAAATAACTGAACCATTTCAGAAATCATCATTAATAATGTAACAGCTACTGGATAGAGCACCAGGCTTGGCGTCAGTAAGACCTGAATTCACAGGTGCACAGAAGTCAAGTGCCTTGTCTAAAGTAACAAAGTAAGTGTCTGAAGTCAAACCTGAATTCAGATCTTTCTGCTTCCAGGCCCACCCTTCTATCCACTGTGCCACCTACCTGCCTAGATGATATATAAAAAAAAAAATCCAGAATGATATGGATTAAAGGAAGCCATTAAAAAAGAAAATTCCATGCAAATTTAAAATATTATATACAATACCTGATTTTTTGTTTAATAATGTCACATATGGATATTCTTGTGGCTTATAGTCACTAGTGATATAGGAGAGTGGGATATGCCACAGATGGCTATAAAGAGAAAAAAATATTGAAGAATTATTATTACTTTATTTTTAATTGGCTATATAACTGAATAGTTTTTGAAGAAAAAAGACAGACATTAAATTTGTAAAGCTATTTCAAGAGTTAATTCATCAAACTACATCATTCTACAAACATGTCTGAATTATGCAAGACATTGAAAAAGTTCCTCCCCCTCAATCTGGCAAATAGAAATGTTAGGAAAATCAAACAGAAGTATATTTTGATGAATTAAAAACCTAAATACAAAAAAATTCTTCCACATGGCCTTCCTCCTTTTCTAATATGCAGCTAAAATCTTAAAAATTCTATTTTTAAGGGAAAAAAGAAAGCATATTCTCATACTTGAGACCCATAGAGATAAATTATCTATACCAGTGGTTTCCCAACTCAAAACTATTTCAGGGTACAAAAATATCCAATTCTCTATCACAAAATAGTCTCTCCGCTACATCCTAGGCTTGGAGGTTCTGTGTGTGGAAATGGGTGAAAAAGGAAGAGGGGTAGGGGGAAGTAGAGGATTTGGAGTACAGAGAGAAAGAAGTAGGAATAGAGGGGGAAAAAATCAGTTTTTAAAGTTTATAGGTTCTAAGAAATTAAGATTTATGGCAGTAAAAGTTACATAAACTAATAAAAAATTGTCATGAACAGAAGTCAGGAAAGAGGAACCCACTGTATCTTTGTCTAGAAATGCATCTGACTTTATCCCTAGGTTCAAAACCAACTGCATACAGCTCTTGCTTTATGTTAAGTAGATAGTTCCACAGACCTATACTTAAAGGGACTTTTATATAATATGAATTTGTCAGAAGACCTGGGGAAGGAAGGGAGGGAGTCAGGCAGGCAGGGGTACATGTCCATGGAGGGAGAGAATTGGTACACAGTTCAAGCACATGTATAAGCCAGGGACAGAGAAGTGAGAGCAGGAGAAGAAACACCAGGGATGGCCTTAGCCACGAGGGATCCTGACTAGAACCAAGAGGAAAAACACATGGGAGGCAGACATCTGAGGGCTAGACATGGACAAAAACAGGAGATGGTATGTGACACATGGGGGCTGAGGACAGATGGGCAAAAGATAGGTACATGGGGCTGGATACACATGTGTTCACAGAGTGGGACAAAGATCTCCCTTCTTGGTGCTGAAGGTCTCAAGCCATGAGAGTTCATTCTTCTGTTTTCATTTGGAGGGTATCTTTTTTAAAGTTTTTTTTTTTTAATTCTGTGTGGGAGGGGTGGAGCTGGGAGCACTAAGGGGCAGGAGCAAAGAGAAAGAACACAGTAACATCCCAGTTTTCTTAGAATGCTTTCTGTAAATAACTGTTTACATAAAGTCAAATCTGCATAATGCAAATGTATATAAAGGAAGAATTGTCTGTAATTCTTTACTGTAGCCCCAGTGACCTCTGTCAAGAATAATATTAGTAAAATATTCCATTATATCTTCTTTTCTTTACTACCATCTATCTATGCAATACATTTATTTACTATGAATGCTTTCTGGGGAAAAAAATCATTAGATGAAAAATGTAAAACTGGAAAATGCCATCTGGTCCAATGCCTTAATTTTATAGATGAGGAAACTGAATACCAGAGAGGTTGTTATGGGAATGAGAATCTGAAGATCTTTCCTGTCCCCTAGGCCCTCTGATAGGCTTAAGTGGCTCTGAGGACCTTCCCTGATTTGAAAATATACTCTGCCCCCTAATAGTCTGAATGTGCTCACTTGGAGCCTGTAGACCGAGGCTTGTTTTTCAGGAATGGCCACACCTCGTTACTTTGTGACTGGGCAATGGGTCACGAAAGTTGTGATGGTTTCTGATCCAGGAGAAGGCTATATATATCCTGATGTGAGGTTTTGCTTTGAGGCTCACTTTAGGAAGAGTTGTGTGATTTGGCCAGATGAGACTCTGGGCAGCCATTGAGCCCCCCGGCTTTGAAAACCCAGATGTTGGTGCCTCCCTCTCTGGTAACTAGCTAGGTATGGATGTAATGGTCAGAGAGCCCTGTCTGTTGATCTGTCTCTGTGTCTGCTTGTAACTTCTGCTTGTATTTCTCTGATGTTTGATTAAGAAGACTGTTAACCCATTTTGAGTTGCTTTCCTTTAAAAAAGCAGATCTAAGAACCTATGCTAGCAGCCACCCTGGGTATGCTAGGGTGCTTGCTGCTACAGAGGTTAAGTCTCTAGTCCAAGGACACAGAGGCAGCACATGAGAGGGGCAGTATGCCAACTCAGATACTCAAAATCAATTCACTTTCTACTGAACCACTGTGGGGTTAGGTCTCCACTGAGTAAACATGAAGAAAACCCTATGATGAGATCAAAATATGAAAAGAGAATGCAAATAACCTTGAATCCAAAGGATGAATTCCAGAATTTGTAGTATTTAGAACGAATCTCTCTTGCTGTATGAAAATTTGCTTTCCTTTTCTTTGAACAGTCACTAAAGGAAATCCTGGCTGCAGGGTCCAAGTTTTCATCATTGTTTTTACATCTAGAGTTTCTTTTGTGATCTGCAAAATAAAAACAATTTCATTTGGGAGAAAATACAACTTTGCCAAGTAAATTTATCATGACTTAATTTGTCAACCTTCTTCTCTGCCTGAGGACATCAGATAAAGACCACCTTTGGCTCAGTCTTAATGAAAAGCCAGTAGCATAAATTTGTAGAGCCAAACCATTAGGATATTAATCAACTGAAGTACTTTGTCAGTCAGATATAATGAAGAAAAAGTCAGAGGAACTAAATGATGATCTAGTTTAGAAGGGTGTTTATGTGTGTGTGTATGCATACACACACATATAAATGTGTGTATATCACATACAGAAAAGTAACATACATGATAAAAGAGATAAACGAAATACGACACATTTTTATGAAACAAACACATTTTTATACCTTGGAAGAATGTGCTTCTTCCTACCCATCTCACCCCCTTCAAAAAAAGTAGTAATTTAATTATTCTCATTTTGGGAGATTTTTGGTTTACACTTATATGCTAATAACTAAGGATCTGGAATGGAGAGCTTTTCCTAACTTCTCACTACTTTCAATTAAATGAAATACCTAGAATAAAAGTCTCCAGAACACTTACCTCGTTAAAACTATTCCAAAGGTCATCACTTTGAATAGATCCATAACTGTAATTGTGTAAATAAAGTATGATGCAATGTTGAAACACATCTTCTTTCAGAAAACTTTTCAGCATTAACAAAAGAGATGCTCCCTTTAAAAAAAAAATTTTTTTTTAAGTGAATAGGCAGAAAGAAGAGCCTATAGATTTGGTTTAGGATATAAAAGTACTGAACAGTTTTTTCTTACTCCAAACTGTAGAAGTTTGATTTTATTCTTACATTTATTCACATTTCAATAATATGGGTCAAGGCATGTTACTCAAAACACAGAAGTGATATATAGACAGTGAAAGTTTCACATATTATATTTTAGTGCAGAAATTAGTATTGATAGACTCCCTAATGGCAAAATAAAAAAAATGAGTTCCTATATTACTAACTTTGCTGCATGCACTCATTTAAATTCAGTAATTATTTTATGAAATTAAAATTGCCTTGAAAATTAAAGTTTCAGAAAGAAGTTTTCTATTATCTCCTCTTCTCCCCAAAGCATTTTTTTCTAATTGTAATGACATCCATTCACAGACCTAGTTGTGCAAGCCTGAAGTCTCTGCTACTGGGGAGACTGAGGCTGGGTAGATGGCTTGGGTTTGGGAGTTCCAAGCTACAATAAGTAGGGCTATCAGCTAACCACACTAAGTCCAGACCAATATCATATGCCCTTAGGTACAGAAACCCATCAGGATAAGAAAGGTGAAAATCACACAGGTTAGAAAGGCAGAGTGAATTAAAATTGGGACTGGACCTTGGATGACTGCTTGGGCAAGATAAAGAGACCCATTCCTACCCCGCCCAGTCCAGTAAAGTTCTTATTGATATTTTATAAGGAAAAGAGCACCAGTGGAAGAACTAGAAACTCATTTTGTCATTTTCCCCACTTGAATTCAGTTGTATTTCACAAAAGACACTGCATATGTTATCAAAAGAGAACCTCAAAGCTGGCCGAGTACATCTTTCGGCTCATACTTACTGTGTAAAAGGTGGTATACACACACACAATGGCAATATGTAAATTAAGCAGACCCACTAAATTTTCACACCTAATTTCTAAATAATTTTCTGGTATATGTGGATTTCACCCTTCACAACACAATTGGAAAGCCAATACTCTTTCTGATAACATTTTGCCTATTTAAGCAGTCTATAGTCTACATCTAAATAGTATAATTAGACCAAGAAGAAAATAAAGACATTTAAAAGTACATCTAGATACTCATTACACAATCAATGATCCTACTAAAAAATTTCATCTGATATCTCAGAAAATTCAATGATTAAAATCTTACATAAAACATTTTGTTGCCTAAAATTGACATTGTCTTTTGTTTAATATTTAACTATCTTTATGATACTGTAAGACTTGTTACACTTAAACATTAACTAAGTATTCATAACAGAAACCTTCAATTTTATCATTTCAGTTAAATTTTAAAAAAACTGGAACAGAAGTTTCCAGGATGCCACATTACAAAAACTAATTTATGGTTTCAAAATTCATAATATGAAACAGCTTTAATATATGTAATAAGGTGAAAGACCTCACTATACAATTTCTGTGATCATTACTTAAATATTTTATTTCCTACAAATGTAGAGATGTATATTTGTTTTGTCTCATCACGATCTTATCACTACAGTGAAAAAAGAGCAAAATATGTTCTAAAGAACATTTTCTCACATTGGCATTTGTTTTCCTCATTCAAACAATACTGGTTAATAATCCAGCATCCCACTTTTCTCTAAGTCCATGGAAAGCACACACATTGACTCCATTTCTATTTTAGTTCCCCTGGAGCCAAACATCCCAGGGACCATATGTTTCACTTTAATAAAGGATAGGAAAATCGAACTATTATTGAGAGATGGAAGGAGAAGATAAATTATAGAAACAAAGACTTCGTAGCTATAGAACCACTAGGGGCAAAGGTTAGACTTACGTAGCTTATCCACATCTAAAATGACAAATGCCCATTCTCTCTCCTAACAAGTAACATAATCTGGTATCAAGTATCAAGTAACTAATCAGGGTCATTAAGTGCTTTACAAAATTACAGCAATTACTGTATTAAGGGAAACATACCAATATCAAATGTAAGATCTCCACATAACTCTGACAGAAAACAGATTTAGCATAACCTAGGTTTACTCAATTTTTAAAAATGAAACTCAAGAGTTTTGTTTTTTTTTTAAGCCAGAGTCTGAATTCATGCCGATTTAAATTAGGTCCTCATCAACATAATTATAAAACACTCTTTATACAAATAAAGTCAGATTCATTCTTTGTGGGCAGGCAAGGCCAATATAAGAAAAACAACCATTTTATCTAACTAATCTATTTATTCAATGTCATCCCAGTTAAAGAAAAAATAGTAACAAATTTCATTTGGAAGAATAAAGAAAAAAGAATTTTAAAGCAACTAATGGAGAAAAAAATGTAAAGGAAGGAGGTTAGGTAGTACCAGACCTCAAGCTACATAATAAAGCAATAAATACCAAAACTATCTGGTACTGACTAAGAAATAGAGGGCTAGATCAGCGGAACATGTTAGACATAGAGTAGACAAAGAGTAGACATACAATACACAGTAGTAAAGGATTATAATAAACTTGTGTCTCACAAATGTAAAACTTTAAGCTTTGGGGATAAGAATTCATTATTTGGTAAAAATTGTTGAAAGCAGGTTGAGCAGAAATTTGCCCAAGAGATAAGGTCAAAATGTATACATGATCTAGATATAAAGGGATATAGCATAAGAAAATTAGAAGAACATGGAACATATTACTTATCAGAATCATGAATAGGCAAACAATTCATGAATAAACAAGATATAGAGTGCCCTGTGAGGTGCAAAATTGATAATTTTGATTAAATTAAATTGAGAAATTCTTGTATAAATAATACCAATGTACCCAAAATTAGAAGGAAAGCAGAAAACTGGGGAAAAAATTTTACAGACAGTCTCTTAGATAAAGATCTCATTTCATAAATATATAAAGAACTCTGTCAAATTTCTAAGAATATGAGTCATTTCCCCAATTAATAAATGATCAAAGGATATGCAGAGACAGTTTTTTGAAGTAATCAAAATTATATATAGTTATATGAAAAAATGCTCTAAATCATTACTGATGAGAGAAATACAAATTAATACAACTTCAAGATATCATCTTATACCTACCAGATTGACTAAAGTGATGGATACCCTTCAATTGGGGAATGGCTAAATTAGTTGTATATATGTGGTATATAATGATGGAATACCACTGAACTATAAGAAATGATGAGAGGGCTGATTTAAAAAAACACAGAAAAATTTGGACCTACGAAGAAAGATGCTATCCACCTCCAGAGAGAGAACTTATACTTAGAAGTATGTACAATATGGTTTTACATATATGTATATGTGTGTATGTATATGTGTGTGTGTGTGTATTGTGTTCAGTTGTAGCCTTCTCTAGGGTAGGGTGGGGATGGAGAGAGAAAAACAAAGTAGGTAGCAGGAAACAAGAAAACAGAAGGAAGCACAGAAAAGCTGGATAGCGTTGAAAACAATGTGTAGTATTTATTAATTACAGTTGTTTTTTTAAGTAAACAGTCTGAAATAGAAATACATAGTTTATGTTGCATCCTCTCTTTATGTTCTGCTGTGTACACAGAAATGGTCTTTTTTTTTTCTTCTAGTTTTGTATTTAAATTTAAAATGAATTAAAAAACCCAACTATCTGTATGGAGCTGTCTGACATTCCCAGAAGCAATTCTTAAAAGGCTTCTTCACTCTCTTTTTGCTTTTTTGTTTTCAATTTGAGAAAATGCTCTTACTTTTTAAATCTACTGTGATTAAAGTACACATCTGCCCCACAACCCAAGTTTTCAAATATATTAAATTCCTCATTCTTTCCTCCCTTTTGTCTCTAAATATATAAGTCCATCTACATTTATTCTTTCTTCCTTTTACATTCTGAGTGGTGACAAGACAAATTCTTTCATTTTTACACAGGACCACATCACCCCCACCCCCACTTCCATGACCCTTCCTTACCTCACTACTTAAATTATTCCTTCTTATGTTTAGAGTCTCCAGTCTCTAATTTCTACCTCTTCATTGGCTTTTGTGCCTCTACTTTCAAACAGGCATAGGTTTCCTCTATTTCAAAAACATCTTTGTTTATTGTTTGCTCCTTCTAATAACCATCCCATTTATTTTCCCTATTGTGTGTATAACAGGTACTGTGAAAGTAGAAATGACAAGACCTAGAAACAGATTAGCTATTTGTGGTTAGTTTAAGGAGTTGATGGTGCCTTCTACAGAAATAGGGAAATACAGGAAAAGCATGGGTTTGAGTGGGAAAATAATCGTGTTTTGGACATGTTGACTTTGACAAGCCTCTGTGACACATAGCTTGAAATTTTCAAAGGAAATTGGTGATGAAGGGCTAGAGGTGAGGACAGAGAACGGGACTTGATTTAAGATTAAGAGTCATCAATGAAAAACGGACTGAGTGCACATGGGCTGATGACATTACTGAGAGTGTAAAGAGAAATGAGAAGAGGGACCAGTCTTTGGATATGCCTACAGTTAGTGGGTGTGACAAAGATGATGGATCAGCAAAAGGAGACTGAGAAAGAGTGGATGGATGGGCAGAGAACCAGAAGAGAGAAGTTTCCTAAAAACTAAGAATGGAAAGAGCATCCTTGAAGAGTAGTCAACAGTGTTAAATGAAGCAGAAGTCAAGGAAGATGAAGAATGGGGAGCAGCTATTAAATATAGAGGAAGAGATCACTGATAATTCTGGAGGGAACAATTTCAACTGAGTGATAAAGTTGGAATCTTTCTGCAAGGGATAATGAAGAGAATGAGAAAAGGGGAAACTGAGAGACCAAATATAGATGGCTATTCAAAAAGTTTAGCTGAGAAAAGTAAGAGGTTAGTTAGAGGGGCTAGAAGAATATTGGAAATCATTTAAGATGAGGGAGACTTGAAAGCATTAGTAGGAAGAAGGTGAAGAATCAGTAGAGATGAGAGAGAGAGAAGTTTCATAGTAGGAGTAATCTGCTCAAGAAGGCAGGGATGGGTAGGAAGAAGGGTACACAAGGCTGGCCTTGGAAAGATCACCTCTTCACCAGAGCCTGGTGTAAAGGAGGAAATGGGAGATGATGTCATGGAGGTATGAGATTAGGAGGAGAGAAAAGAGGGAGTTCTTAAGGGACAGCCTTGATGTTTTCAATAGAATATGAGACAAAGGCTTCTGATGGGGGTGGGAGTAGGGGTGGGAAGGAGTGCAGGTGAGAGGAATGAGAAGAGAAAGCTTGAAATAGGCCCAGGGGAGAGTGAGATAAGGAATCAATTAGGCAAGAGTAAAAGGGCTGCCTTGCAAAAAAAGGGGACCAAGTTGAAGTAACCCAAATTTCTGGTGGATCCAGTCAGCTTGATTTCAGGACTTGCTCTAGTCTCACTCAATAGCACCTGTAAGTGTGCAGAGGAGGTGAGTGGTAGAAATAATCTGGGGCTTGGGTCTTTCAAGGAGTCAGCAGCAACAGGATATGGGAGCACAAAATCTGAAGAGAGCTAAGCATTGACCTGGGTCCCTGAGTATAAGAAAGGAGAATGTAGTAAGGGCCGGGATGATGATCTGGCATAATACTAGGAATTGGAGAGAATGAAAATACACCAATACACTGCTGTTGGAGTTGTGAACTGATCTGACCACTCTGGAGAGCAATTTGGAATATGTCCAAAGGACTATAAAATTGTGCATACTCTTTGACCCAGCAAAACCACTACTAGGTCTGTATCCCAAAGAGATCAGTCATGGAAGTAGATTACTTGTGGGTGATGGTATGACCAACCCTCTGTTTGTAGTTGATATGGAATGAAGGAATAGGTCATATGAGTTGAGCAGACCTGAGGAACTATGAAGTTAGGATATTTAAGGGAACACTAAGTTATATGCTAAAACCTCTGGTATGAAGGTAAGACTTGAGATGGAGAAAAATACTGTGAATATGGCTTTGAACTCACTGAGAAAGTTGTGAGAATGTCCTATAGGCTCAACATATAATAACCACCAGGATCTGGATCAGGTAAAATCTGATGAGAGAGAGAACCCAAAGGAGGAACAGTTATTAAGTAACGGCAGGAGAGGGAAAAACCGGCAAGTGGCAACAAGCGACAAGGAACATTGTGATTCTCACACTTGGACCAGTGAGTCAGCAGGTATGAAACTGATTTGTTCAGTTGTGTCTGACTCTGTGACCCCATTTGGGGTTTCTTAGCAATGACACTGGAGTGATTTGCCATTTCCTTCTCCAGCTTATTTTACAGATGAGGAAACTGAGGCAAACAGGGTTAAGTAAGTGACTTGCCCATGGTCACACAGCTCTTAAGTGTCTGAGGCTCAAGAAGATGAGTTTTCCAACACCAGGTCCATCACTCTATTCACTGAGCCATCTAGCTACCCTAGGTATGAGATAAGGTATAGCAAGTACAAGAAAGGAAGTCCTAAGATGAGGTGACAGCTCTCATCTCTTCTTCAGTAGTTTGGGATTCAGTATCAATAGGGACAGTGGGGAAAGTAAGAAAGAGCATGAGTTTGCTAATCACTTAAGAATGAGTATGAAGATAGCTCAGAAGGAGCTCCACTGACAAAGTGTTTAAAAGTGTTTAGAAGGAGCTCCAACTGATGAAGGAAGGTGGGAAGTTGTGACTATGGCAGTAGGAAGAAACCAGTAAGAGACAGAATGAGACACAGACCTTCAGGCATGGCCATAGTTTGCTTGATTATGCTTATGTGTTACAAGAGAGGGGTTTATTGGTGGGGAAGAGAGGATAACAAAAGGGGAGGAGGCCAGTGATAGTGAGTCTCCCTCCCAAAAAAAATCAATGAAACATTTTCAAAAAATTCACAGTTCAGAGAGAAACAAAGAGAAGCAGGGCAGCTTTGTAATGTGTCTGAATTTATTATATACATTAAAAAAAGAGCTGGATGGAATGGGTTTGATTTTTGTCAGATATTCAGAACAAAAATTAAAATCCTTTTAAAGAAAATCTAACCCAGAAAACTGCTCCTGATTTTCCTAATTCTGTTAATAGTACCATCATTTTTTTCCAGTCATCTAGGAACAAAATCTTGGCTCTTCCTTCACTCTCATTTCCAATTTCTAATCAGTCACAAAGTCATTTTGAATTTGTATACAGATACTCTGGTTCTTATCTAATCTATTCAAGTTCTTCAATTGAAAAAAAAAGTAAAGAAGCTAAAAGACAAATGTGACTCCCTCCACTCCTTTACAGAGGTGAGGGGGTCTCATGGTATGTAATAACTGCCTAATTCAGGTTTTTTCTGATGTACTGATTTTGCGGATTCTTTTCTTTTTTTCCATATTTAAAAATTCTTTGATATTTGGAATATTTCTCTGGGAGGAAGAAGTTACTTGTTTTTCCATGTAAAACATATTTCTATGTTAATGATGTTGCAAAAGAAAACACATACCAAAAAAAAAAAAGTTTAAAAAGTATGCTTTGATTTGCACTCAGATGCTATCAGTTCTTTCTCTGGAGGTAAATAGTTTTGTTTTTTTTTTCATCACCAGTCTTTCAGAACTATCTTGCATTGATCAGAATAGCTAAGTCAATCATAGTTCATCACTGTACAATACTGCTGTTACTATGTACAATGTTCTCCTGGTTCTGCTCACTTCTCTTTGCATCAGTTCACATCCAGGTTTTTTGAAAGTATCCTGCTCATCACTTCTTAGAGCACAATAGTATTCTATCACGATCAGATGTTATAACTTGTTCAGAAATTCCCCAATTGATGGGCATCCCCTCAATTTCCAATTCTTGGCCACCATAAAAAGATCTGCTACAAATATTTTTGTACATATAGGTCCTTTTTTATGGACTCTTTGGGATATAGACCTTGAAGTGGTATCACTGGGTCAAAGGATACACACAATTTTATAGCCCTTTGGGAATATCTGAAATTGCTCTCCAGAAATCAGTTCACAACTTCGCCAACAGTATATCAGCGTCTCAATTTTTCCACGTCCCCTCCAACATTTGTCATTTCCCTTTTATGTCATATTAACCAATCTGGTAAGTGTGGGGTGCTGCCTCAGAGTTATTTTAATTTGTATTTACTTCTCTGATCCACTGTGATTTAGGGCATTTTTTCCATATGTCTATAGATATCTTTGATTTCTTCTAATAAAGCCACCTATTCATATCCTTTGACCATTTGTCAACTGAGGGCGTAAAAGAGTTAAGAAGATGAGGTTAGAGTACACATTTGTAGGGCACCCAGTTATCATGGTCATGTGACTTCCTCTGGTACTGTTCTGCAGCATGTGATTAGGAACACAAAGGGGAGACTGTGGGAATAATTCAGGGTATGGACTTGGCAAGTAATGATCAGTCACAGGACAGGGAGGTTGAGTACAGAGAGCAGTGAAGAGCTGAACTAATAAATATATTCTTAAAACAAATGAACATACATATAGTTTGCTTAATTTCTAACATGAGGTAACTTGCTTGAAAACACAAAATCAGATAGAACTCAACTCTGAACAGTTTTTACTAGACCAATACCTTAAAATATGAAAGCGAATCAAACATTTCTTCAATTTGCTCTGAAGACTGAACAGAAGATGATGTTGGATGAGATGAATTCAGAGAATCCTTCTTCATGGTCTTAAAACGAGCATTCAAGAAATCCTCATACTAGAAAAGAACCAAAGACTAATAAATTATAAGAAATCACAGAACAGTTAAATATATAGTCAAAGACATCTTTAAATTTAGGCATAGTTCACGATGGAAATGGCAGATGTTTGAGCTTTTCTGTTTTTTCCTGATTCACCTGAAAAAGTAATTCTCTCTGCCCATGAAAATGGTCATGCTGACTTGCTTTATCTACCTATCTACTCTAATCTCTCTCTCTTTTTAAAAAATATTATGACTACTTTTTGTAGGTAAAATTCTCCTGTGAACCAAATCATTGTTGTCACCTACTGGCTCCCAGGTCACTTTTCCATGACCAGCTGGTTGATGACTTTCCTTTCTACTCATCCTTTTGTCAACATCCTCAGGCACTTGAAAATTCATGCTTTCAACACATCTAACAAGATGGTTACAAAATTCTTGGGCACATCTTGGAATTCACCATCTCTCAGAATTGCTCCTCCATGATCTAGACTCTGAAATTCTAGTCTTGAATGAAAATTCTTGTTTTTCCAACATCTCTCTAATATAACTCTCCACTCTTATTATGGCCTCCCTTCCTGTAATCTGCTCTTATTCTCCTCATTTGTCTATCCCACTTGGACTTCCCTCAACTTTATACCCAGCTTTGAGAACACAGGCATTCCCTATCAAGTTTCTTGAGCTTTTGCCTTGGAATTTCTTCCCACATCCAACCTTTCCTCATGCCTGACTTACAAATTCATTCATTCCTGGAAAGCTTACATCAACTTCTTTACTTTGGCTTCAGGCTGGTGAGAATCACTGGAGACAATCATGAAATTGCAAACTCTCACCCACCACAAATCTGCAGGATGTCACTTCATAAGAATCCTGGGTACTGTCTGATAATCTTTCAGCTCTACATGATCTGCCTCTCCCACTCTCCACAGTATCTATTTGATCTGTTCTTCCCTCTCCTTGCCCCAAACCCTCCCCCTTTCCTGAAGACACTGATATCATATAAAGTGAGCTCCCTCAGCTCTCTTCCCCTATACCCTCAAAATTTCCCAGCATCACCTCACACTCTGGACTCACTCAGATCTCTGAAGAGGTCCTGCTCTACCTACTGTCCCATCCCACCAAATCCTTTCTTTGTGCCTATGGTCTATGCTCTTATTTCCCCTACCTCTTTCTCTCTCTCTCTCTCTCTCTCTCTCTCTCTCTCTCTCTCTCTCTCTCTCTCTCTCACACACACACACACACACACACACACACACACACACACACACACACACACACACTGTCTCTTCCAAAATTATCTTTAAAAAAGAAAAAGGCCTTTAAAAATTTATTTAGCCAAATTACCCAACTGGAGGAACTGAATGATGGGTTTTAGTCCTGGAAAAAACTGCAGAAATCACTTCAAACCCCTCAGTTTTAGGTGAGGAAGTTAAAGCCTGAAGAGGTGAAACAATTTGTCCTGGGTCACAAACAAGCAAGAAATGTCGGAAAAAGCTGTAAAGTTACTGCATAACATACATGAATATACCATTACCACATTCTATTATATATCCATGCTAGGACTAGAGTTTATTTCTCCAAAAAGATGAAACTGACACACAAAATCAAAATTTACCATTTTGAACTTGAACCTAAAGACATATAATCTGTCAGCAAACAACTATCAAAAACTATTTGCATCCCCCAAATGATTTAGGCATATGGTACAGACACAAGAAATTTAACATAAAATATCAGGAAGAGTAGTACTTACAGTCGATAACTGTCTGAAAGTTTTGCTCAAGGAAAAATACTCCATGAAAGTAGCAAATCCTTCATTTAGCCAAAGATCATTCCACCACTGCATAGTTACCAGGTTGCCAAACCACTAAGAGGAAAAACAGAACACAAAGAACTGATTGGCAAAATATATGTATTCTCAGAAAATTTCTAAGAATTCGAAACAAGAATAACATTTCTGACATCTAATTAGATTATTTGTTACCGGGAAAGATTAGTAGAGGTGTAGAGAATATATTCTGATTCTTAAAAGAAAAGAAATAAACTAGCCCTGTGACCTTGGGCAAGTCACTTAACCCCAATTGCCCTGCCATCCCCCCTCCAAAAAACAAACAAAACAAAAAATATTATAGAAAAATTATCAATAGGTAGGGTGGGAGAGAAGAATAAGTGAAACTGAATAAAGAAAAGTGGAGAGACTTAGAGGGAGTAAATAATGATGACATTGTAAGCACTAAAATTATTATTATTATGTAAAATAGTGGCAAAGCAAGTTTAATTTGTTGAAATGATGCTTAATATTAATTTTATAACAAATCATTAAAAACAAACATTTCTTCATCTCTAAAATGGGAATAATAGCATCTACCTCCCAGGGTTGATGCAAGGATCAAATGAGATACCTATTTACAAAAGCATCTGGCACAGAATGTGGCATGTGATAAGACACTATATATGTGCTAGCTATGATTATTATTACAAAATACGACAGGATTCTGAGCTCAAATTCACTGAAATACAAGCAAAATAAACCTTAAGAGAATTACTGAAGTGATCTAAATTTACTTTTAAAATGGAAGAAAACATTCCACATGTGAAAACCACAACTGAGAAAAAAAATGAATGATTTTCTGCCTAACACATGTTTTATACTGTATGAAGAAAAATATCTTACATTTCATCTTAAATTTGTGGTTATTTTACAACTCTAAATATTCTCCTTATTTCCCTATCACGTTTTATAAACTGAATAAATTTGGTAATACTTTTCCATTGCTTCATCTTCTGACAGGCCAGTGACTTTCCAGCTAGAGATGAATAGATAAATATCTCTAACATATTTAACAGCATGATATGATAGCAAAAATATTAGGTTGGGGGTGGCTAGGTGGCGCAGTGAGTAAAGCATCAGCCTTGGAGTCAGAAGGACCTGAGTTCAGATCTGACCTCAGACACTTAAAGCACACACAAACAAAAAAAACCTAGCCATGTGACCTTGGGCAAGTTACTTAACCCCAATTGACCTCCAAAAAGCAAAAAAAAAAAAGAGTGTGTGTGTGTGTGTATGGTTGATAGAGAGCCCAAATTTCAATTCCTTTCCCCCTACTTATTATCCATCTGTATAATCTCAGGCAAATCATTTCTCTTCTGTAGCCAAGGTGGTGAGCCTAAATGATCCTGCCCTAAATCTTATGTACTAGAGTTTATTCATGAGTATACCATCCTCCCTTTCCCTTAAGACTGTAAAGTCCTTCCATGAGAGCAGGCACTATGTCATATATATAGCCTCTGTGTCTCCTTCAGCACTACTCTATATCATGCAATTGTGCATACCAGTGAATATTTTGTGCAACCAGTGAACTGGTTTGGCGAACTGAACTAAATGGACCAATTAGCAGTCATACTGATTGCCTAGATTAGAGATTTTTGCATCTTTACTCCTGTGGGGATAAAAAGAACTTAAGTCTTCAGGTTTTTTCTAAGTTGCCTGAATTACAGATAGTTTATAAGATTCAAAATCAATATTACTCCCCCCAAATGGCACATACATAAAACGCCAAATTTAAGAACTCTTTAGTCTTCTCCATGTATTTTTCTCATGAGGTGAGAGGGAAGGAGGGAAAATAATTATAGGAAATACTTACTGAGGCATCAGAAAGAGTGATATAGGCCAAAGAGACTCTTCTAATGAGCAAGCAAATCTACCACCAACTAACGATTGTAAATACAAATATCTACAAGGGTTTTCAAATTGTTTCCCATAGATGTACAGAGGTCAAATGAAGCATTTCTAGGAGTTTCTTATACCAGTGGGATAAAGGTTTAGTACCTGACATAATTAGTTCCTTCTCTAAGGCTGCCCCAACACTGCAACAAGGGATTTAAGGTATAGGAAATTAGACCTGGGGAACATGAACAAAGGTGTCATGTATTCAATATTATAATGTGGATTCTTGTGTAGATACAAGTTGAACTAGACGGCTTCTGAAGGATCTTCTCATTCTAAATTTCTGTGACTGTTACATTTATTAAGAGCTTACTATGTGTAAGGCACTGTTAAGTAATTAAACAGTCCTTACATTCTAAAACAAGTCTACAACTTGACCACAGGTAAATACAAAGTAGACTCAACTAGATCTGCAATTGCATCAATCTTGGTGTTCCTTCCAACAATTCAAATGGAAACTCATTCATTCTGGACCATCCTGTATGACTCTGACCCTTTTCTCTGATAAGTCTGTCTTTTTTTCCTTTTTTTTCCTTTTTGGAGGGGTGGGGAAGGCAGGGCAATTGGGGTTAAGTGACTTGCCCAAGGTCCCATGGCTAGTTAAGTGTTAAGTGTCTTAGGCTGGATTTGAACCCAGGTCCTCCTGACTCTATTCAGTGTACCACCTAGCCGCCCCTCTGGTAAGTTTGTCTCAGGAGAAGTTCACCCAATAAGCTAAGAGTTTTCCTCAATTTCTCCAGACATCATGAAGAGACCACTGGAATGCATAACTTATCCAACTATTATCCCTTGACCTTGCTCTGTTCCAGGCCATCTTATTTTTCACTCATACATTCTCCTTGTTGAATTCACCTAGTCCTATTCTTCTTCAAAGATCTGTAAATGTTATAGATAGCAGTCTGCACATGCCCACAATGTACTTGTCCATTACCCTTATGTGATATCTATTTTTAATTTTTCATAAAGTGTAGAATTTCATGCTCTTTAGTCATATACCATCACTGGTAGTATATGGTATATGAACACTGGTATTAGAAAGATTGGGTCTTTGTTTCTGGGATCATTAAAGGAGTTTTACAATACCCTAACAGTGATCCAGCACACTCTTTCTGCTTAATTTCCAACCTAACTCAGAAATTTTTATTGTTTGTCCCAGATGGTAAATGTGCATGCTATATATGTGTAAATACATTATTTCCTTCTCCCTTTCTCTCTCCATCTAACTACATATTATAATTTGAGCAACAGACATTATTTATATACTCCTTGGCTTTTCCTGTGTGAATGGTCAGGCCCCTGGCCTCCAAACTGTGTACTGCAGCACCCTGGGTCACAGAAAACTTGCCAGAGGCACCATGGGATATTTAAAATTTGAAGTAAACACAGAGATAATCAACATCTGTTGGACATTGTGCAAACTACTTGCTCGAAGCAGTTAAATTTCAACATTAGATCATGCTACATTTCTTTCAAAGACATGTCAGTGTCTGAAATAGGTTTTAGTTTAGCTGTACTTCAGACTACACCAATAACTTTTCAAACTTCCTTATTTGCAATGTCATCTTTGTTCAGCTGCATTTTTAGTGATTGCTGTAAGAAAAAGCATGGTGCAAAAACCAATGTAAACTAAGATAAGAGGGTGACGATGTCCAATCTGATACCAATGTTTGAGAAGTTACAAAGTGCTTAACAGGGACATATATTCCATTAGTAATTGTGGTTATTTAAGAATGATATTAAATTTTCCCCCAATTTATGAGTATTATTTTTTAAAAGGCTACTAAGTTATCAGGACATAAATACGTATTAAGTTGTTTGGACCTAAATACTTAATAAACAACCATTGGGCATTTCTTTTGGTCTAGTGGCACCATGAAAAAATTACGGTCTCTAAGGACTCCGTGAAAGTTTGAGAATCTTCAAGTTAAGTCAAACTTTTTTTTTTTTTAAAGCAATTGGGGTTAAGTAACTTGCTCAAGGTTACATGGCTAGTCATTATTTATGCGTGGGTGCTCATTTTCTGAGGCCGGATCTGATCTCGGGTCATCCCAACTCCGAGGCCGGCGCTCTTACTCACTGCGCCACCCAGCCGCCCCTTTAGGGCAATTGGGGTTAAGTAACTTGCCCAAGGTTACACGGCTAGGTTTTTGTTTGTGTGGATTAAGTGTCGGAGGCCGGCTCTGAACTCAGGTCCTTCTGACTCCAGGGCCAGCACTCTATTCACTGCGCCACCTAGCCGCCCCTAAGTCAAACTTTTTTTTTCTTAATGGTTTCAGATCTCTTCCTGAAGACTTTTCTAAGGCTTAAAGGATACAGGAAAACATTTTCTGAAAATAGGAGAAATAACTGGAGAATTTCATCCTCTGTAGGGAATCCCTCTTCAACTTGAATTCTGCGTGTGTTCCTGTTTTATGCCTAATACTGATAATCACAAAAGGTTTGTATATTTATATAATATAAAATTTAAAAATTAGAAAAAACCTCAATGGCCCTCTGGTTCAACCCACACAAAAAAATGGTAGTCTCACTATATATCTGATAGGTAGTCATCTGCCCTTATCCTAATGGACTCCAAGGATGGAGAATACATCACCTCTCAAGGTAGCTCTTTCCATTTCTGTACAGAGCTAATAATTTATAAGGTTTTTTGGACACTGAACCCAAATCTGTCTCTTTCCAGCTTCTCCTGGTCTTGTCCCCAGGGGCCAAAAGGAACAAGTTTAATCCCTTCTCCACCAAGACAATCTTTCAAATACTTGAAGACAGCTATCACATCCTCCTGAGTCTTCTCTTGTCCACAGGCAGAGTTCCCTCAAATAATTCTCATGTGACAAGGACTTAAAACTATCTTCCAAAGAATCCTGAAGACTGTAATGTAGGGATGGGAGACACCTTGGTGGAAAACCTCAAAAGAAGCATTTGGTTCTAATGAAAATGAAACAATAGGGGGCGGCTAGGTGGCGCAGTGAGTAGAGCGTTGGCCCTGGAGTCAGAAGGACCTGAGTTCGGATCTGGCCTCAGACACTTAACGCGCACAAACAAAAAAAAACAAAACAAAAACCTAGCCATGTAACCTTGGGCAAGTTACTTAACCCCAATTGCCCACCAAAAGGCAAAAAAAAAAAAAAAAAGAAAATCAAACAATAAACCTGGTGAGATCTTGTACCTTCTTTATCTTTTAGATAATTATTTTATGCTGAAGCTGTGATCTACTATGGAATATCACTTGTGAATGCCTACATATTACCTACTAGTCACCCTATCAAGAATGTTCTTAATGAATATGGCAAAATTCTAATAAAAATACTGTAGAGATGGGAAAGATATAGGTAAATAGATAGTTGTGGTGAGCCAAAGAGGCCTGTCCCAGGACTCTGATATCAGTGGACCTGCATGTCAAAGATCTCTTTGAGATGCGACTTTTCACTAAGTCTGCTCCGGAGTTCTTTTGATATAGGTTGCATTTAAAAGGATGGTATTTGAGTTCTGAGGCTAACAGGCTTTGCCCCAAGACATATCTGATTCTGCACTCAGGTATCTTTGGGTGGCCAGCTCTAAACATGTTGACTTTTGAGGATTGCGCTTCAGCCTTGAAGTCTGCTCTCAATTGTATCCGTTTATGACTGCGGCTGCATTAGCAGGTACCTGAGGCCTAGATCAAAGGTCTTACCCTAAGACTTTAGTCTCCTAGATAAGAAATCCTTATCAAATTATCTATTCCATGCTACTTCCAGGATACAACAGACTAAGGTAATGATTAGAAAACTTGAATCCCCTTTCTTTGTCTCTTTGCTCTATAAAAACCTTTCCCTGAGTATCAATAAATGGAGTTCATGGTTCTTCCTTGAGCTACCCACATGGCCTGGTCGTTTCTTATTCACATCTCCGGATCATGCTAAGTGCTGGACACTGAGCAGCCCACGGCAGGTAGTTATGTTTCCCTGGACACATCTATTTGCTATTAAAAAGAGAATTTTGGTAACTTCCCCTCCCTTAACAATCTCACAAATCTCCAACTTGGACCTCCTCTATGTGGTGGTGGACTTCAGCTGATTTTAAGTTCTGCCTGACTCTTCATGACCTCACTTGGGGTTTTCTTGGCAAAGATACTGTAGTGGTTTACCAATTCCTTCTCCAATGAATTTCATGGATGAGAAAACAAAAGGCAAACAGGATTAAGTGACTTGCCCTGTGTCACACAGCTGAGTGTCTGAGGCTGGATTTGAACTCAGGAAGATGAGTCTTCGTGACTCCAGGCCTGGCACTCTATCCACTGATTCACTGCCATATGTAACACCAATCTCAATTTAGCTGCTTTTCTCATCTCTGCTCTTTTTAGTGGCCTATCTCCTCTATAAGCAAAAACAATGCTGTAGGGGCAGCTAGGTGGTGCAGTGAGTAGAGTGTCGGCCTTGGTGTCAAAAGGACCTGAGTTCAGATCTGGCCTCAGACACTTAACACACACACACAAAACCTAGCCGTGTGACCTTGAGCAAGTTACTTAACCCCAACTGCCCTCCAAAAAAACCCAAAACAAAACAAACAAACAAACAAAAAAAAAACCAAAGCTGTAATGTTAGAATCTAAGTGTGACAGCTTTACTATCCTTTATGTTGAAAACAATTCAATTGGTTAAAAAATATCTTTGCAGCTTTTCTTCTACTTACTGTCTTTCTTCCATTTTCACACTTGACTGGACTTAGGATGACTTTTCTTAGTGAAATCTTGCCAAGCTACCTTTCAAACTATTTTTTACTGTCCACAGCTACTTTGTTTTATGAGGAAATACTGTAGGTAATTTTCCATCAATCTTTTCTAAAAAAATTTACAAACCAATTTATATTCTAAACTGGTGTTTCCTTTATATACCATCTCTCCCTGCACCAAACAAGTAAAATAGTTCCTAACTTCTTTGACTTTCTTAAATTCCTTTATCTGAGTTGAACATCTTTATGAAGTTGCCATTTGTGTCCAATTTTTTCATTCATTCCTAGTAATTTCCTAACAGTCAAGATTGAGTTGTTTCAACAATGTACCTTGTCATACAGCTTTAATCTTTACCCCAAAAAGTCTGATTAGATGGACAGTTGATTATGGAATGACTCCCACATAAGTAATGAGTAAATTTCCTGTCTGTTAAAATATAATCAGTTTCATTTTCCATGTCCAGGACCTACCAATTCTTTTCCCAAAGAAAAGATTCTTGACATATAACTTCAGGCATCTGTGTAATCTACAAGTGTCTGGCTTCTGTCACTCCTTATTCCTTCTTCCTATATTCCAATATGCCTCTTTCTTCTCACTTTTTCTTATAGTCAAAGTCACCAAGTATCAAAGTATATCATCTTAATTTGGGAAGTCTCATTGAGTTTTGTTGTTTTACAGAATTTCTCTACTTCTTTATCCTCTGCAGCAGATTTGGGTACAACCACTGTAATTATTTTTTATGGTCTTTTTTTTTTTTTTTTTAAGCAATTGGGGTTAAGTAACTTGCTCAAGGTTACACGGCTAGTCATTTGATTTATGCGTGGGTGCTCATTTTCTGAGGCCGGATCTGATCTCGGGTCATCCAAACTCCGAGGCCGGCGCTCTTACTCACTGCGCCACCTAGCCGCCCCTTTAGGGCAATTGGGGTTAAGTAACTTGCCCAAGGTTACACGGCTAGGTTTTTGTTTGTGCGGATTAAGTGTCGGAGGCCGGCTCTGAACTCAGGTCCTTCTGATTCCAGGGCCGGCACTCTATTCACTGCGCCACCTAGCCGCCCCTTTTATGGTCTTTTTACAAATACTTATCATTAACTGCAATACAAAAATGACCAAATATCCCATGAAATGTTCACCTAAGAATCTATGTTGTTTCTTTTTTTTGTCTGTTTTTTGCTTTTTGGGGGGCAATTGGAGTTAAGTAACTTGCCCAAGGTCACACGGCTAGGCTTTTTATTTGTGTGTGCATTAAGTGTCTGAGGCCGGATCCGAACTCAGGTCCTTCTGACTCCAGGGCCGACGCTCTACTCACTGAGCCACCTAGCCGCCCCTTCTGTGTTGTTTCTTGATGCTTTTCATCACATGCTAAAATCAATTCTGACAATTACTCTTAAAAAAAAAAAAGGCAGAAAAAGCCCCCAAACTGTGAAGTATACAAAAAGTAGCCAGGTAGTTCAATGAATAAAGCTTTGAGTTTGGAGTCAGGAAATCCTGAGTTCAAATCTCTCCTCAAATGCTTACTTGTTATTTGATTCTGGCAAAGTCAATAATCTCATTTGGCCCATTTCTTCATCTGTAAAATGAGATGGTTGGGTTCATTGGCCTCTAAATTCTCTTTCTAATCTTAATTTATGATCCCGCCACTTAGCAGCAAATTCTCTTTTTATTAATTTCATTTATAGTGAGAATGTCTGACAGGATAATGCTTAAAAATTCTACTGGTCTATAGTTATCATAATTATCACAAATAATTATTAGTTGTTTCTTAGATTTCTTTCATTACTTTATCCTTTTCTGGTTTGGGTACTAGAATATATTTGTTGAATAAAGAGAAGTTAGGAGAGTCCTGCTTTCTTAGTTTTTGAGAATAATTTGTATAATATTGGTATTGTTATTTAAAAGACTGACAGTGTTTTCCTGTAAATCCATCAAGAATAGGATTTTAACATCTAATTTTATTTCTTTTTCTGAGATTGGATTATTTAAGCTCTTTATTTGGTGATCAATTATTTCAAGTATCTTACATTTTCTTAAGGACAACTTTATTATTTTAAGTATTCTCAATATTGTTAGTATTTAACTGTGTACTGCAGGCTTTGGTAACTTTTTAATTTTATTCTGGTTTTGTTGTGATCTTACCTTGTTCATTGGTTATTTATCTGATTACTTGCCCTAATTCTTTAAATCAAGTTGGCTAAAGGTTTATCAATTTTATAATTCCTTAGTAATTCTATTCAAAAAGTGCTATAAATCTTTTTAGCTCTAATTTCTCCAGCAATTTGTTCAATTCTGTATTTTCCCTTTTGTTGATCTTTCTATTAGATTTGTCTAACTCTGAGAGAGAAACATTAAAGTCTCCTTTTTTAAAATTAATATCTATGTCTTTCTAAAATATAATGTCAAGATTGATATGATTTATTTCCTTCAGTAGCATGTCCATTGGCAATCACTGAACAGTGTTCTAATTTAGAGTATTATCAAGTTGAAATTTATATACAATTTAAAAAGATGTGATAGTTCCCTTTTCTTTTTATTAAAAAAAAAAAGTCTTCTGTTCCTTATATCACTATAGTTATCCCTAATATCCTTCTCCCGCCCTTCCCCAAAGATCCATTCCATATAACAAAGTATTTTTTTAAGAGGAAAAATAATCAGTACATGTACATTGAAAAAGTTTGAAAACATGTACAATATGTAACACCTGTGGATCTCCTACCTCCATGAAAGGCTGAGCTGGAGGTATAGTCTCATATCTCTTCATTCAAGTCATGTTTGATCTTTCTAATTTTGTTATTTTGGTGTATGGCTGTTCTTTCTCTTTACATTTTTGTAGTTATTGTGTATATTGTTTTCTTGGCTCTGCTTATTATTTCACTATACATCAATTCATCAAATCAAATCTTTACATGCTTCACTGTATTCCTCACACATACCATTTCTTACAACACAGTAATATTCTATTACATTCCTGTGCCACAATTTGTTTTGCCATTCCCCAATTGATGAGCTTCTCCTTTATTCTACAACCTTACAAAAACTAACTCTTGCCATCTTTGTCAATTTGTAAGGTAAAACCTCAGGGTTGTTTGACATACATTTTTCTTTTTATTAGTGATTTGGATCCTTCTTTTCATGTGATTATACTTTGCAATTCTTTTGGGAACTGTTTGTTCATATCCTTTGGATATGAATCTATCCATGTTCCATCTATGAAAAAATGGTTAATCTTATATGTATGTGTGTATATATACATATATTCATTCATGTTTATATAATTTGGATACCAAATGCTTATTAGAGAAATTTGATATAAAGATTTTTTTTTCCTATTTGACTCCTTCCCTTCTTATTCTTAGTGCAATATGTTATCTGTACAGAAGCTTTTTAGTCTCAGGTAATCAAAGTTGTCTACTTTATCTCTGATAATCACCTCTATCTCTTACTTGGCTATGAAGACATCTCCCACCCATAGGTGTGAGAAGTATAGAATCTGTTTCTCTTCTAATTTTTTTATAGTCTGATCAATAATGTTAAGGTCACACATCCATTTAGAATGTACTGAAGAATATGGTGCCTTTGCTTCCTTTTCCACTACTCTACCACTACCACTAGGAGAAAGAGGCAAAACAAGAATATAGAACATTGTGATGTTTCTTTAGTTCACAGGATGGCAAGACCAAAAAATTTATAACCAAGTGCCCAGCCCACTGATGATGAATGTCTCCATACTTAGCTAGGCTGGTCTTTGGAAAATATATTCAGTCCATTGCTGGGATAACACCTAAAGTCCTTCCATCACGGCAGATTTTCCAGAGCTAGCATTCTTTGAAGAACAATATGAAATGAGACTAGATAAATGAAAAGGAATTAGATTGTAGAGAGTTTTAAACACCAGGCTAAAGAATGTCTACTTTTTCCTGGGAATCACTGTTCTGAATAGGAAGTGACATGATCAGATCTGTATTTTATGAAGATCAATTTGGCACTTATATGAAAGAAAGACTGGAGACAGGGGGACCACTGTAATAGTCTAGGCTAGAGCCAATAAAAGCTTGATATATGATAAGGGCATGTTAGCAGAGAAAAAGGGATGGTCCATAGCGATGGTGTAGAAGATGATCTGGCAGTGGAGTGGATATGTTGGAGTCAGGTGAAGAAGAAGGAGGGGGGAAGAATAGTCAAGAATGATTCCAAGGTTGTGAACTTTCATTGACTAGGAAAATGGTTTTGTATTTCCCCTTAAATGAAATAAAGGGATTTGGAAGAAAGAGGGGCATGGGAGAACCATGAGTTCTGTTATGGAAAAAAGCATCGGGTATTAGTTAGGAAGCTAAGTATGAGTTATTGAAACTCCTATCATATACAAAGAGGTCAATTTTTACATTGTAAAACATTATTGACATTAAGAGACAATAGACACAAAATTTAGTTAAATATTTTAGTTTTAATACCTGGTGGGCCAGTTCGTGTGCAATTATTCTTGTAACCAACTTTTTATCCATCACTGAAGAAGTGTTTTTATTATATAAAAGCGTTTCTTCTCGGAAAGTGATCAAACCCCAATTTTCCATAGCTCCAGCTTGAATGTCAGGAATAGCTACCAAATCTTGAAACAAAGGAAAAAAGGTGACCCAGTTGGTTTTTTTCCTGTTTAAATACAGCAACCAATTCTCTTTTTAAATTTAAGCAAAATACTTTCATCATTGGCTTATCACCACAAAGAAGGCTCTAAGTCTTTTGCTCTAACACTGATACTCTATCCCCTTGCCACCTTCCTCAAGCATGGCACTTTCTATCAATCTACCTGGCAGCTGAGAAAGATGGGATCAAAACCTATTTGAAGCTTTGATTTTATGACTATTTAGCAACGAAAAACAAAAAAATCCAATTTCTCCAAAAAGGACCACTCTCCAAAGGGGAGGAGAGATGTAGTTAAGACAGCCTTCTGTCAAACAATATACAGTTCTATTATATAAGTAAATTTGTATTTCTTTGAAGAGCTACTAGCACTACATGTTAACAATTTAATTACTTACTGAAAGTTTTTAATAAATGAATTTTTTTCTCAAAGTTTAGTGTATGTCTTCAAATTGCCATATATGTGTGTGTATCTTGTGCGTGTGTGTGTGCATATGCATATGTGTGTATGTACATGTATATCTCCACTGTCACGGTCTTTCAAATTTCCAAGTATCTTCGTTATCGCATACAATCAGCCTACACCATAATTCCTAAAAGTTATTTAGTAACTGTATTCATGTGAAAACTACTTCTGTCATATTTTTTCCTAAGATATGAAGCACACAAATGTAGCTCCCTGACAAATGAATGCCTTAAACTTAAAAGAGTGCCAGGGAAATAGGATGACATCTTTACCTAATTTCTGAAGAGGGTACTCGATTTCAAAATAGTGCTGAAAAAATTCAAGAAGCTTCACTGCTATATCCAGAGCAGATCTGGCTTGGTCAATCTTGTGTGGCACAGTGTAAATGGAAACCTAAAACCAAGTAACAAGAGACGCTATTTACAACAAAAATTCAAATATAAATGGAGTCAAAAGGAATTGAGATTTCTTGGTCAAGTCTATAGGCTCAATGGAAAACTGCCCACAGTAGCCCCATACTGGAGAAAGCACTGTCCTCAAGGTGAGACCTGTCCCACTCACCTTCCTGGGACCCTGACCACAGGTTCTTCATCTACAAAACCCATCAGGGGTTATACCATTAATCAATGTGAACTAGTGGTAAAAGAGATAGAACTAAAGAGACAGTTCATAACTTCAAGGAACGTAACTCTACTAGAGGATATGATTTGTTCAAAGATGGGAAAATACAGGATTTGTAGAAAAGAAATGCTCATTGATTTGGGGGTGGGAGCACTAATAACCGAGGGAATCAGGGAAACAATCAACAAGCACTTATTAAACAATCACTATGAGTCAAACATTATGCTAAGCCCTAGAGATACAGAGATTAAAAATGAAAACAATCCCTCCTATCCAGGGATACAACTATATACAAAATAGGTATATGTAAAATAAATATAAGGTAATTGGGTGAGGGTAATATGAACTTTGATGGAAAGTTGGGATTCTACAAGGCAGTGGAACCTTCTAGGTATGGGAGTCAACTTTTGCAAAGTACAGAGATGGGAGATGTATGAGAGAACAGCAAGAAGGAAAATTCAGCTTGAAATGCCAATACTGATGAGAGAAAAAGAAAGAGAAAGACAGAAACAGAGAAAGACAGAGACACAGTGAGAGACAGAGAGAGGAAGTATGTGTGTATAGAATAAAGTGGAGAGCTACTTAAGACAGAAAGTCAAAAAGTTAAGCTCTTGGAATAGTCAAGATAAGAAATGAAGGAGGGGGCTCACTTTGAGAAGTGTTGTGTGATTTGACCAGATGAGACTCTGGGAAGCCGTTGTTGAGAGCCCCCCGGCTTTGAAAACCCAGATGTTGATGCTTCCCTCTCTGGTAACTGTGATTTGGTATTGATATAATGGTTGGACAGTTTGGAAGCCTGTCTGTTTGATCTGTAAGTTCTGTAACTCTGAAGTTTGGGGTGCTGACCTTTTCCCCCTGAACTAGGTAATGTATGTTTGTTTGATTAAAGTAAGCTTGTTAACCCAGTTTGAGTTGCTTTCCTTTTGAAAAGCAGATCTAAGAACCTGTGTTGGCAGCTACCCTGGGGATATTGGGGTGCTTGCCGCTACAAAATGGCGACGATGAATGGGATCTGCTGAGTAAAAGGAAAGTATGGGGGCTGGGATAATTGTTTGTTTCCCAGTTGTGGTAGCTGTGATTCTGTGGAGCCATGGAGCAGGAGAGAGGAACGGCCTGCATGCTGACTTCACTGAGCTGAGAGCAGGAATGGTGAGCTGCCTGCATGGAGACCTGTGGAGAAGCCTGGAGCTGCTGCCTTCTGCTGGAGGAGAAGGAACCCAGGAGTTTGGAGTTCAGCCACAGGACAAGATAAGGACTGTGTGGCAAAGCAGGGGCACTGAATGTGTTTCCTTGCTGCATCCCACAGTTTGGGACCCAGGGGGGATGGACTTGTGACTGTGGTGGGTGGGGTGAAGTGCCATGGACCCCAAGGACCCCACTTTGGTTTTGTTGCCTAGTTCCCTCTCTGGATTTGGAAACAGGGGCTGGAGCAGTGTTATGGGAAGGACACCGCCCCCCTCCCAAGAGTACTTTATGTGATAATGCTTTGTATTTTGTGAATTGATGTGAAAATGCAATGTACTTTGTTTAAGACCCAGTGGCCACTTTGGTAACTTTAGATGTACCTTGAAAATGTGACCTAAGAGATGTTTAGTGCTAATTCAAATGTAAATTGTGTATGCTATGGGCAAGAAAGATCTTGGGGCCGAATGTAATGGAAATGCAGATTTAAAGATCTTCCCTGCCCCTAGCTTAAGTGCACCTGGAGCCTGTGGTGGGAGGCTTGTTTTTCAGGAAAGCCCACACCTTGATACTTTGTGATTGGGCAGTGGGTCAAGGAGGTTGTTACATTCTCTGAGCCAGGAGAAGGCTATATAAACCCTGAGGAGAGGCTTTGCTTTGGGGCTCACTTTGAGAAGTGTTGTGTGATTTGACCAGATGAGACTCTGGGAAGCCGTTGTTGAGAGCCCCCCGGCTTTGAAAACCCAGATGTTGATGCTTCCCTCTCTGGTAACTGTGATTTGGTATTGATATAATGGTAGGACAGTTTGGAAGCCTGTCTGTTTGATCTGTAAGTTCTGTTAACTCTGAAGTTTGGGGTGCTGACCTTTTTCCCCTGAACTAGGTAATGTGTGTTTGATTAAAGTAAGCTTGTTAACCCAAAAAAAAAAAAAGAAATGAAGGAAAAGGGAGGAAGCAATGAGTAAAAAGGAGTCAGAAGTGAGAGATGTGTTAGAGATAAAATTGACAACTTGCTAACTACATGGTTATGTAGAGTGAGGAAAACATACACACATTTATACACACAGACACATGCACACGTGTATACACACATATACTTCAGATCAGTCTCAACTAGCAGTGTCTTATACATTCTGTAGAAAAAGATCAGACTGAAGTTGTGTTTTGGTTTAATAATTCTTTTTTTCCCTTAAATAAGAAAACAAAATCTAGCTGTATGTGTTGGAATGGTGCCTTATGTTTACCTGGCTGTAAATTAGTTAACTAATTTTAACTACAGTGTAAGCCTGTGAAAGAACTCAGAACTTTTAGCGGTCATTGAAATAAACTATCACTATGTAACAGGAACTAATGGCAAATGAAAGTAGATCTTTAAAATAAATGATTACTTTTTATAAAAGAAGTATAAATAGAATTATAATTAATAAGTTCTTCCTGTTTTTCTATAATGTGGAGGAAACTGATTCACCATGAGTTTTCTATGAAATATTATCACAGTCTACCAAGGTTCTCTTTTAATCAGTTACATATATCAGATAAACTTTAAATTGTTTATTTCTAGTTATTAGATCATGTCTATCACAGTCTGCTTAGATAATAAGATAATAAACACAAAGTAGATGTTCGGGACATAAGAAATGATTAGAATTATTAGCAATTCATTCATCTGCACTCAAGTAAAACAGGCTTAAAGGCATTAATGAAATAACATACCAAAATTCCATTGGTCTCCTGGGTCATATTCTTCAATTCTCCCACAATGAAGGCAACCAGATATGTACTCATTTTCACACTCTCAAAAAATTCATCCTTGATAAGCCCGCCTTCCATTTGAACAGATGACCTCTACCAAAAAAAAAAAAAGGGAGGGGAGCATAATAGCTATTAGAAAATATGATTGTAGGAACAGCTGGGTGGTGCAGTAGATAAAGCACTATCTCTGAAGTCAGAAGGATCTGAGTTCAAATCCAACCTCAGACATATACTAGCTATGTGACACCTTGGGCAAGTCACTTAATCCCAATTGCCTCCAAAAAAACCCCAAACAACCAATTGTGACAAGTAAATATGAACAGATGATGCATAATAAAGATGTGAATGTATTTTACATCTCTGTAAAAGAGTTTACATCACAGGTTTAGTGTTTTAGTTTTTTAACCAATAAAATAATACCATGTGCCAATCTCATAAGAAATATACAAGAAGTCAAAAGAGAAGTGTGGGTTGGTTTATTTTGTATTTCATTATAATTAATCAAGCGTTTTCCTCACACACCTTGATGAAATAAGTATAAGCATTATACCCATTTTACAGATGAGGAAGCTTAGATTTAGAGAGATTGTGACATATGAACAATTATTCAGATAGCAAATGACAAAGTTGGTCCTTCAGTTGGTCTTCAAAGTTGGGCTACTGATGCTAAATCCAGTGCTTTTTCCACCCTACCAAGCTACTTTGCCATATCAAGAGTTGAGTTCTCCAGGAGCTAGAAAAATTCCATTTAATTGGCATAGATACTACTTCAATTCAAAAGCTGAATAAGGAGATATGACTATATTGTTGGACACAGAGTTAAGAATTCACCTTTTCCTCCATCCTATGGGATTGAATAATGCTGATTTCTGGTGCCATATAGGAATTCTCTTGGATTTCCAATTATAAATTAAGCAAAAGTAGCTACCTGGTAAACAAAACACAGTTCATACTTCTTGTCTGTTCTATTCTCTTGTTCATCACTTTCAGAAAGTGGTGATAAATTCCAAGAAATGCTTAAAGTGTTCTCTAAGACCCCCAAAGTCCTACATTAACATATATCTTTTGAATCAATATAAAACACACTAATAGGAATCACAGAATTTTAGAGGTGGAAGGAACTTAAGAAGTCAGAATCTAACAAAAACAAAAAAAAATTCTTTTACAACATACCCAACAAATAACCATCCAGCCTGTATGAGAAGATATTAAGTGAGTGGGGAATCCACTACCCCTTGAGAGCCCACTCAAATTTTAGATAGTTCTTATTGTCAGGAAGTTTTTCCATAAATAAAGACTGGAAATAGCTAGATAATACACTACAATTCCCCACCCCAGCAACTATATCAGTGCTGGAGCCCTGATGCAGGAAGAGCTGAGTCTGAATCCTGCCTCAGACACTTACTAACTGTCTGAACCTGGGAAAGTCACATAGCCTCATTCAATCTGTTTCCTCATCTGTAAAATAAGGAGGTTGGACCATCTCTTTCAAAGATGGCTTCTAAATTCTCCAGTTTTCAATCTATTCACTGTTCACTGTTACACTCTCTGAAGCCTAGAGACTAACTCCTCTCCCAAATGAAAGTCCTTCACCTATATGATGACAACTACCACATCTCTCTCCTCCTTACCTCCTCCTCTGTTAGTTTTCTAACATCCAGCTTTCTATGGAATGAATCTGAGGTCCTTCTGTATCCAGACTGCCCTGCTCTGAGTACTCTCCAGTCTAGGAACAAATTTCCTAGAAGTCCCAGAAGAGAACTCAATCCTCCAAATATTGTCTGGCCAAGGCAGAATACAGCAGAATCAGGACATCCTTATTCCTGGATGTTCTGTCTCTCCTAATACTAGCTAAGATTACACAAGCTTCCTTGGCTGCCATATCAGACTATTGAATTATAATGAACTTATAGTTTACTAAAATCATTCATTTTTAGACAAATTATCTAAACCGCTCTCCTTTCTCCCCTTATCTCACTTATCTAGTACTTGGAAAGTAAGTTTAATGAATCTAAGTGTGCAAGATGGCTTGATGTTCTAGCACATCAAAGTCAGCTTGATGTTCTAGCACATCAAAGTCAGCTTGATGTTCTAGCACATCAAAATCTTTTTGCATCCTTCTATGCAATGTGTTATCTATTCTTTCCAGTTTTGTAACTTGCAAATCAGAAGCATGTTATGTATGCTTTTATGCAAGTCACTGGGAAAAAAAATGTTAGACAGCACAGAGCAAAGCAAAGATTCCTAAGGTACTCCAGTAGAAGCTTCTTTCCTAGATGACACCAAAACATTAATGATTATTTTTTGAGTCTCACCATTCAATCTGATAGAATTACCACGTGCCAGACTTCAGCCCACATATTTTTATCTTTTACACACGAACAATATGAGAGACTATCAAACCTAGTAACCCTGTTCCCCTTTACACACTGGCCCTCCCAAAGGAAATTATATTGGCTTGGAACAACCTCTTCTTGTTAAAGCAGCTGGCTCTTAGCAATTGTTGCTTCCTTTTTCTAAATGTTTCTAAACTGTTCATTTAATAATACATTCTACAATTCTGCCAGGAAGTCAAGTTCACTGGTCAAAGAGAAGCAATATTTGACCAACCCTAATTCTGCAGTCCCCCTCCATGTTTTCCAAGACTGCTGATAATGATTCAGCAGTCATACATACCCCAGAAAAGCCATACCTTCACTTGGATGAGGTAACTAGAACTCATCAAAGGTAGCTGGAAAAACTAGGAAGAAGTCTGGCAGAAACTAGGCATAGACCAACATCTCATACTATATACAAAGATAAGGTCAAAATGGGTACATGATTTAGAGATAAAAGATGATATCTTAAGCAGATTAGAGGAACGTGAAAAAAAAATACCTATACCTATCTGATTTACAAATAGGGGTAGAGTTCATGACCAAACAAGAGACAGAAAAGTTTCTAAGAAGATAAAATGTATAATAATCATGTAAAATACATTTCTACAGACCAACCCAATGTAGGCAAAATTAGAAGAAAAGCCAGAAACTTGGGGGAATTCTTTTTAAAGAAAATCTCTCTTTTATATTTCTCAAATACATAGGGAACTGGGTCAAATTTATAATAGTAAGAGCCACTTCCCAACTGACAAATGATCAAACAATATGAAGAGGTCAGTTTCAGAAGAAGAAATCAAATGAACACAGTAAGTTTTTGACAAACTTAAAGATCACAGTTGTTAGGACAAGAACTCACTATTTAACAAAAATTGATAAGTTTTGTTTCATTACCTATGCTTATTCCTTCAACTTCTTTTTCTTGTTGTATTGCTATAGCTAGTATTTCTAATACAACAATGAATAATAATAATGATAACAATCTTCCTTCATCCCTGATCTTACCAGGAAGGCTTCTAATTTGTCCTCATTACAGACAATGCTTGCTCTTGGTTTTATTTTATTTATTTTTTTTTTTTTAAAGCAATTGGGGTTAAGTAACTTGCTCAAGGTTACACGGCTAGTCATTTGATTTATGCGTGGGGGCTCATTTTCTGAGGCCGGAGCTTATCTCGGGTCATCCAAACTCCGAGGCCGGCGCTCTTACTCACTGCGGCCACCTAGCCGCCCCTTTAGGGCAATTGGGGTTAAGTAACTTGCCCAAGGTTACACGGCTAGGTTTTTTTTTTGTTTGTGCGGATTAAGTGTCGGAGGCCGGCTCTGAACTCAGGTCCTTCTGATTCCAGGGCCGGCGCTCTATTCACTGCGCCACCTAGCCGCCCCTTGCTCTTGGTTTTAGATAGATAGTACTTATTAATCATTTTAAGGAAAGCTCCCCAACTTAAGATTTTTAAAAGACCCCAAAAGAAGATAGAAAGAAGAGCAGATAGCAAGAGCATGAATATAAAAGTGTGTCACAGTCATTTAAAAATAGGATCAAGAACATGTAAACACAGAATGAGCTGAGGTTGGTGAGAAAAAAAGGGAGGGATAACAAAGAGGAGGGGTTTTTTAGTTGTGTGGGGAAGATTAGCAAAGAATGGAGTGGGCTGTTGCTCATGGTGAATAGGATGGTAATAACTAGACAGAGAAAAAAGAAAACTGCTTGATTTTTTTTTCTGTTTTCCTTGCTAAAGAAAATAATCTATGAACAGAACAAAAATGTCTAATAAAAATCTTATACCCAAGATAAATAAGAAGAGATTACAGTTAAGGTTATGTTTTACATGACTTCCTATGTATATTAGGTATTATATTCCTAGCCTTATAAATGGGAGAATGGAGAGAGAATTGAAAGTGAAAATAAAAATATATATTTTTAAATGTCACCTGATCACACACATTACCTGCACGTATATTTTTCCAAATTTCTGACTTAGTTGGATGTGTTTCCAGGATATTTTCCCTTACCTACTTATATCCTCACCACATATACATACATACATACATACATATACACACACACACACACACACACACACACACACACATATATACGTAAGGTACATATGTGCATGTGTATGTATATATGCTATGTCTGACCTGTCACATGCATTCCCTATGTGTACACCCCTTAAGTGTGATCAATATGCATTGTCCATTTTCCTTACTGATGATATATTTAGGGAAAAAATGCTCAGCCCATGGTGGACTGACTACTCTTCTTACTTGGCCTAGTTAATCTGTCTTTGTTTTAAACTACATGTCTTTTGACTGATGAATAAAAGTAAGCATATTGGTTTTTAAAAAAAAATCTAAATTGGTTGATGAATTCTCTGTACATCCACAATGGGCTCCTTAGACAATTCTGCTTATTATTCCTCAGTGGGAATTGTTTCTTTTTGTGTCCTAAGAATTCTATTCTCGAGAGGCTTCTCTATCCTGGGATAAATTTTCCTGTAAAAGTTTAGGCCATGAAATTCTACTTATCCTTTTCTGAACTGAGCACTTTTAGAAAAAAGATACAAAGAAGTACAAAAAGTACCACAAACAGTGGTACTACAATGGTACTACAATGTTAAATTTTTTTTTTTAAAGCAATTGGGGTTAAGTAACTTGCTCAAGGTTACACGGCTAGTCATGTCATTTGATTTATGCGTGGGTGCTCATTTTCTGAGGCCGGATCTGATCTCGGGTCATCCAAACTCCGAGGCCGGCACTCTTACTCACTGCGCCACCTAGCCGCCCCTTTAGGGCAATTGGGGTTAAGTAACTTGCCCAAGGTTACACGGCTAGGTTTTTTTTTTGTGCGGTGTCGGAGGCCGGCTCCGAACTCAGGTCCTTCTGATTCCAGGGCCGGCGCTCTATTCACTGCGCCACCTAGCCGCCCCAACAATGTTAAATTTAATATATATTTTTAGAAGTCCAAAAATGTAAGTAAAATATTGGTTTCTCAATTTCATAAATAATTTATTTCCTAGTCTATGTATATGGAAACATTCATCTTTATGTTAATCAAGTTCATAATAAAAAAAGAAAATTTTTCAAAACTCTGCCCTTCCAAAAGCTATATTGGTGAGTACTTAGAATGTAAGCACTCAAATGCTTTTTCATTTCAATTGGCCTAAAAAATGTCAAATTATTGCCAGCTTTCTTTCTTTATCTCAACTCTAAGATAGAGTAGTCATTTATCTATGAGTTTCTCATCATTCCCACCTCAGCAATCACTTTCTCCCTACTGATGAATATCAGATCTAGAACAGAATTCCCCTCATTGGTCCCTTTACCTTTTGAAGGATGAAATTACAATTAAGGCAAGTCAGGAAATCATTAGTCATTCCGTGTGACAGAGACAAAGACAAAGACAGAGAGACCCAGAACAACAGCAGAGGTCCGAGGGTAAACAATGTAGGGAATTATTTTCAGGCAGACAGACTCAGTACCAGTAGACAGTGATGATTAGGGCCCAGACACCACCTTTTCCAGTCTCTCATGAGACTATAGCTGGTCCCTTAAAAACTTCAGTAAACTGAATATACATGATGTAGTTTCTTCTCTAATCTCAGTGACATGTCAGTGACATATCATGTTTCTTTTGAATAAAGCAAGATGGACCACAGCTACCTTATAGTCATGGATCTTATCCCCCTAAGCCTCAGGAATATTTATTAAATAAAATCTATCTCATTGTAGATCTATTTAATCTTCATAAGTCAAACTTTTGTCTTAGACATCTAAGACTTTTTAAAATTATTAGTAGTTTCTTTCTTTAATTTTGTCTCCTTTAAATTTCTGGAATCGTCTATCAACTAATCTTCGTTTTCCTACATTTTACTGTTTTCTATGGCATCCAGCTCAGGGGAATGTATATATGCAGTTTTCTCCTTCTACTTTAAAGTTCTTCTGAGATTTTAGTGTTTTACAAAACCCTAAGTGGATTCACTCCAGGAGCCTATTCCTATAGTTTAAGCCATTTTCTGTACATTCAAACCCTTTCTCAGCAACCTCTTCTTAACCAGCCATCAACTTCCCAAATCTGTCTGTCTTCCAAGTCCCTTGTGTCCGATAGGCAGCAATAATGAAAACATCCCCTGTATTCCCAAGAGGGCTTTAGCTTCTTGTCCATGATTTTGTAATCTTTCTCGGTTACTTCTGGCAGTATCATCCAGGTAGCAATCATCCAAGCTGACAAGTCTTTGGAGGCTCTCTGTTAGGCTTTAGATACATGCTTTGGGAAGGCAATAAGCTTCTCTATTGTTAATAGATTGAAAAACAGCTGCATCAGTACTCTTCAGAAAGGAGTCCTGGCTCTCTTCTTTGTTTGATAGTTATTACATTACATCTTACCTGAAGTACCTATGAATCCATATCATTGTTCCTTGGAGTACAAACAGCTGATTCCTTATTTCTTGGCTCCAAACATACTCAGGAGTTCTTCAATCCTGCTTTGTGATACATCCCTTCTCAAGAGATTATTTCAATCGGGTAAGAAATGTTTTGTTTCATGAGTTGAAAAAATAAATTATGAGATCCATGACTGTTCAGAAAAGACTGGTATTACAATCCATATAGGAAAAAATACTTTAAAAAAATGTCCATTGTACAGACTATGATACCATGAAGTTGGATGGTCAATCCACTGGGTTAGTACACCAGTTAATCTCTTTAGGACAGAAACTATGGCAGGACAATAAGCTGGGCTGAAAATGAAAAGGGAGAGCAATCTGGATTCCATTTGGGAAGCTGATCAGTGCTTTTAACAACCCCAATCTTTTCCCCAATGCAAAGACCAGTCTTTTCAATACTGGGAATAATGTACTGTTGCACATTAAGGAACACCAAAATCTCTTGAGTATTTAAAAGAGATGATCCAAAGGACAACAGAGACACACATGGTGGGTGCAAATAGGCTATACATTTCAAATGATAACCTCCATTCATGAATTAACATAAGGCACATCACCAAGGAAGTATACAACTGGAAAAGACATGGGTTGGTTTATGTAGTGAAAACGAGATGAATGTGAGCACTCCACTGGCATCCTAGGAACTTAAGAAGGCCTACAACAAGGCCTCCAGTTTATTAGGTGGCTACTTTATGAAGTATGGAACAACATAGGCAGTCATCACATTAGACAAGAAGGTACAGATAGACCAATCTATACCAATGGAGGGGAAGGATATCATTTTATCACAAATCCACTGAAGAAAGGGTTTTAGAAGCACTCTTTTTTGGGGGAAAAAAAATCCTCCAGTAATTTGCCTTGTCTCATTTCAACTTTCCAAGAGAAATGATTATTTCTCTCTTATATTAATAACCAATTATTGAATTTGAACTAAGGTTTTTCTCCTTCCTATTTCCTCATTTAGAAGTCAGCCCCCGTAGGTTACCCAGCAGGCTTTTGAAATGCAGGGCTGATAAGACGAAAACTGGTCAAGATGCATCCAGCTGTGAAAAGTTAAATCTGATCAGGGGAAGTGGTGAATTCTGGTCCACCATGTTTTAGTCAGACAGGTCTGAGTGGAAGATGATTTACCCCTTTGTCTAGAATGGCCTTTTTAAAATTTTCCCATTGATGACCCCTTCGGCGACTTCTTAAACCCCCAGGGGGTCTCCACCCACAGATTAAGACCCTAGATTGCCCTAGACAGGACAATCTGATATAGATAAATCTTTTTGTGCAAGACTGAGTGATCAGAGTCAGGTCCCACAATCCCTCATTAGAATAAGCCCACTTCTCATTATAATATTCATTCTCTCACTCCTTGCTAACCAATCAGAATTTATTTTCACCCTCAGGAACACCCACACTCTTCCAAGGGCATATAAACATTGATTGAGTTACATGAGGGGTCTTTGGTTCACAGACACAACTAAATGACCTTTTATTAATTATTCATTAGCCATTATTCATTCTTTTATTAATTATTCATTAGCCATAATTAATAAAATGATTGATTAGCCAGGTATAATGTCTCTTGACCTTTTAATATCTCACATTTCTTTACCCAAAGAAGATGGCATGACAAATTCTGTATTATTCTACATTGGTCTTATCACTCACTTATTCAAGTATATCATAAACATATTTTGGCAGAAACCCACTGACCTTGTTTGTTTTCCCTCAGCTCACCCCAAAATATATTTACTTTGTAAAGAACTAGACAGACTTAAATTAGGGTTAGGGTTTAGGGTTAATAAATTAAATTTACTTTGTAACTATTTACATTTGAATTAATTTCAACTCAAAATGCCATAACTTTTTTGATACTCTTTCTAAGTCTGCATCAGGATTCTCTCTTCAATTACTTCCATTTATTTTTCTACTTACATGAAAGATGTATTTCTGTTCTGATTCTGCTTTTTTTTTCCTACCTTGTAATATTCCCAAAAAAAGTATTTAGTTTTTTTTTTATGTTCCCTATACTCACTTTTAATTATGGGTTCCTCCGAGTCTTACAAATAACACTGCCATGCAAAACCTTTGCACAGATTTCTTTTTTTTATATATATTATTTTAATGTATATTTAATTATAATATATATAATTATAATATATATAATATATAAATATAATATAATTTAATATATTAATATAATATATATTAATATATAAATATATATTATTTTCGATAATGCTTTTAGGATTTACGATTGAGGCGGAGCCAAGATGGCAGAGTAGAAACAGCTCGTCCAAGCCACTCTGCCCCCAGATCACCTCCAAACTATGTAAAAGGGGACTCTGAACAACTTCTGGAGCCCCAGCACCCACAGAACGACACAGAGAAGCTAACCTCCCACTGAGGACAGCCCAGCAGCCCTGCAGGAAGGACCAGCACAGTGCTCTGGGAGCCGGCAGCGAAGCGCTCAGAGCGCAGAGAGCCAAGCACAACCGAGCGCGTGAGTCAGGGTTTTAGCCCCAGGGCGGCAGGGCCAGCAGCCGGCTGGAGGGACCCCAGAATTATCAACATAGACATGCCTAGGACAAAGTGAGAAGTTAGTGCCCTATGGACTTTGGGACCAGTATTTGGGGAATGCGTCAGCTTCCTCCCCTGGGGGCTAGAAACCTCTGAGGAGACACAACATTTTGCAGTTTTCAGAGGCAGCTCCAGCTCCTGGACTGCGAACTGTAGGGAGATCCAGTGATCAGTCTTGGGGGGTAATCACTCTTGCTTTAACCTCCCTGGATCTGGATTGTGATCTGGGGTGGAGGTCGTGGGTGGGTTTACAGCTTGCCAGAAGTGGAAGTTGGCCCCCCACACACATTTGGGACAAAAGTTCCTGTCTGGCACCAGGCCATACTGTGGCAACAAGCCCAAAAGTCAAGTAATTAAGTAACAACATGCCAAGGCAAAGGAAACAAACAAAAAAAATGCAACCTTAGACTCCTACTTTGGGGGCAAAAACGATGGAAGCATAGAGAGAGAGGAGGACTGTGAGGCCAGAAGTCCTGCTCCAAAAGCCCCAGGGGAAAACATGAGCAGGTTGCAGGCCAGAGGACTTTAAAAATCAAATAAGAGAAGTGGAGGAAAAATTGGAAAGAGAAATGAGAAGGATGCAGGAAAAGTATGAAATGAGGGTCAACAGCCTGATTGAGGAAAACAACACCTTAAAAAATAGACTAACTCAAATGGCAAAGGAGGCCCAAAAGGGCAATGAGGAGAAGAATGCCTTAAAAAGTCGAATTTGCCAGATGGAAAAAGAATCTCAAAAGTTCACTGAGGAGATTCATTCCTTCAGAGTTAGACTGGAGCAAATGGAAGCCAATGACTTTATGAGGATTTACAATTGAATTAATGGATCAAAAAGCATGAATATTTCTTATAATTTTTACTATGTGCAGCCAAACTACTCTTCAAAATTTTTTTTATAAGTTTAAATCATCAGCAATGAATGAATGCTCCTGCGTCTACATACTCTAGTACTGCACTGCATTACTTTTAGTTATTTTTTGCCAATTTGATAGGAATGAGATGGTACTTCAGTTGTTTTCATTTCTATTTCTTTGGTTCTAAGTGAGGTTAAAGGGGCAGCTAGGTGATGCAGTAAGTAGAGCGTCAGCCCTGGAGTCAGAAGGACCTGAGTTCAGATCGGGCCTCAGACACTTAACACACAAACAAACAAAAACCTAGCCGTGTGACCTTGGGCAAGTTACTTAATCCCAATTGCCTTCCAAAAAAAAAAAAAAACAAGCCAAAAACAAATAAGTGAGGTTAAGCATTTTTCAAATATTATTAAAGATCTATTTTTATTCTTTCTAAAATTTATTCTTTTTTATTATTTATTTATTGTAGATTGGGATTGTTAACAGTTCTCTTGTACTACTTTCAATGTTTTGTCATGTGATTAACAATTTTTTAAATATTTTTTCTTTTAAAATACTTTTTGCTATTCAAAATTTTTGTAATCCACCATTTCCCCTGTATCTAATAATTCCTTCTATATATTAAAAAGGAAAAAAAAGGCAATACATCCTTTACAACTGAGAGAAGTACATTATTCCAAGGTGGAGCTCCACCTTTTGAAAGAGCTTTTAAAAAAATATTTTAAGTCTTTCATCCAACCTGAATTCACTAAAGCATGTAGTATAGTGTTAAGATACAGGTCTCAATCAATTTCTTGTCAAATTGCTAACAAAATGAACAAAAGATTTTAAAAAATGATAGCTCCTTCCCCTGGTTTTTATTTTCTATAGGTTTATCAATAACTAATCTTCCTACAAACATTTTAAGTTTCCTGATAGGTTTTCTAAGCAAGAATACCAACATATACCAAAATAATTTTAAGTCATACCATCTCATCTAGTAAAGAAAGTACAGTTATTCCTTTCACATCACATGGGTTTGTGGTATAGCACCCCCATGAACTAGAAATACGTAAAATATTTTGGCCTACTCTTCATACCAAAAAATAAATCTGAATTTTTTTCTTTTTCTTTTATGGGATGTTTATAGTACCTTATTGTTAAATCTGGATTAAGTATTTGGTCTTAGACTCTGCGTTACCTGCTGGCCTTCACGCGTTGTCTGTAGCTTCCACAAAACTCACCCCCCAAATTCCCATTTAAATTCTTATGCCAACCCATGATATATCGAAACTAAAATGGGGAAAGTCTCAATGTAGAAGGGATCACTGGACTACGTTCTTTGCCATAGCTGAGATAAGACGAAGCAATGAGAAAGACTCGCCAAAAAAAGTATATTCAAGGAAGAAAACTTTACCTTGGGCATATTTGATAAAGCTGTATGTTGCTCCTCCCTCACAATCTTGACGATAAATGTTGCTTTAAATGCTGGTTCATCAAAACAAGGAAAAGCAGACCTTGCTGCGAGAGGTTCAAACTGAGTTGCTGCAAAATACCTAAAAGAATACGAAAAATGCATGAAAAAAATTTGCAAACCAAAGAACAATAAGGGCCTTCACTTTATCGATGGCAAACTTACAGTGAATGGTGAATTTTAAAATCAAGAACCAAAACCTCAGTGTTCAATAATTTTGAACACACTCATCTTTCCTTTTTAACCTGAGATAAATGTTAAAAAAACAAACTTTTCTCTCTTCTGCTCCTTAACTGAGACATGTAAAAATTTATCTAAGCACTTTGGCCTTATTTATTACTTTTTAGATTATAATGGAAGAAAAAAGAGGAAGGCAGATGGACACCTAAACAAAGGAAGAAACAGGGGCCTAGTGTTGACCAAGTACCTGGACATGTTCAAAGTTCTCTTAGGTCAAATGTGTCACTGTCACACAATCTAAATGTTGCTAAATGTAAGCAGTCTCTACACACTTATCACCTAAATTACAGAAACAAACATATCTCATATCTGTCCTCTGCCACTCAACCATGCTAATTAAAGATATCGTCCACTCTCATTCACACTATTTCAACAGATTCCTAACTGGAATTCCAGTTCCTATGCTCCTGCACAGATTATGTTTTCCCCAAGCCTAGAACACACTCCTTCATCCCTCCTTCTTGGAATCCCAAGCTTCCTTGAAGGCTTGGCTCATGGGGCAACATCCTATAGAAAGCCTTTCTTGGTTCCCTTAACTATTAGCATTCTTTCTCTCATCAAATAAGACTGTGTATATTTATCTACATGTTATATCCTCCTCTCCATGGAGAGCATGCTTGTTAAGGGAGTGTTTTTAAATTCTGGCCTTGTATCCCCAGTAAAAGCACAGTGCCTTGAACATAGAAGATACACATAAAAGCTTGCTGGCTTATAGTGGATTGTCCCATTTGGTGTCTGACATAGCATTATGGAGAGTATTTCCAATGAAGAATGGTGTCCTGGGTCCAGATTGTTAGGACGTAGAGATCTCCCTATGAGGAAACTCCCACCAATGCAGATCTGTACTCTCATGTAGCTAAGGGTCTTAAGAGAATTGTCTAGAGCCCCAAAAAGTATTTCTGACTCCAAGTCTGGAACTAGCCACCCTGTCATTCTGTCTGGTGATGGTTTAGGATGAGATTGGTAAATATAAAATGGGACAGCATATTAAAACTTTTTAAAGTAACTGACATATGGCAGGCTCTGCTTAAGAAAAATTCAGAAAAACATGGATTAATAGAAAACCGCACAAAACACTGCACATGCCAGACTATAAGACGTGGAGTGTATCTTTCATTTTCTAGAATAACTTTTGTCACCTAATTGAGCCTCATCTAGATTCCCATTTTTGCTCCAATCACAAATCCAAAACAGGCAGTTGTGTTTTCCAAATAACCCACTAACACTAACGACATAAAAACATATATACGGCAAACTAAATCCTTATCATCCAATACTCCCTACCAGTGACCCAATTTCTTTTTCTTTAAATTGGAAGGGGAAAAAAAAGAAGACCCAAGAAAGAAAATAGTTGCAAGGTCTCAACCTCTTTCTCTAAAAGGAATCAGAGATCGAGTACATTAGATTTATCTCCCAGGGTTATGAAAACATTGGGACAGCTAAAAATTAAACAATGCAAAGACAGATCTAAATGTCAGAGAAAAGTATGCTCTGTTTGACACTGAAGCTTAAACCATTTTCAAACATATGTTCAAAGCTTTGATACCAAATGAGGAAGAAAGAATGTGTTCTGTTCATAATTCTTCCACGCAACCACCAAAGCAAACAGCTGCCTTTAGTATCTTTGATCTGGCTGACAATAAGCAAGTCTCAGAAATAACAACAGAAGAAAAGAATTTAAGACAGTCACATACTTTTTCTCCCTATTTTCATCTTCATATGTAACTCCATAAAATCCATAGTAGTTGCTGGAAATATTGGCTGAGTAGTCTATCTTCAAGGTGTAGTTGCATCCTTCCAAAAGTGCATCAGGTGCTATAACTGCAATTTGGTCATGAAATTTATACTCCAAGAATTCAACTTGTTTCTCTTCCTTTGAAACTGAAGTAAGGAATACTTTGGAGATATTAAGCCCAGAGCTATGAAGAATAATATTCTGAGTGGTTTTAAGGACCTGAATCTTTATCCCCACAGAACCCTCGAATTTCTTTGTGGTGAGGTTTGGGTGGATGGTTAGTTCATATTGTAATGGCATTATGTTTTGGGGAAGTCTAATCTGTGCCCAGGGAAACAACTTCCCATTACTGGTAAGAGGCTGTATGACTCCTATGGGCTGACTTTTTTTATGGCAGCCTTCTTTGGTAAAGGTACACCGAGGAAGAAGGTAAATCACCATTATTACAGAAACAGCAACTACAAGGACAAAAGTACAAACTAGCATGGTCCTTGCAGAGGGCAGTGAACAAGCCCCATCAGGACCCTGGCGATAGCCAGTCATGTTATTCCGAAGACCTGAGCTTCTGTTCATGAAAGACATGCCCAGCAGTTTTGCAGATGATTCATAATCCTCTTCATCCTCATCCATCTCATGTTCTCCAAGACCACGAACAAGTAATCTTGAACCTCGAGGCTCATATTCCACTTCATCAGGTTCCAGGGGATGTAAACAAGGTTCTTTGGCTAAATCCACCACATCCGGCTCTTCCTCAAACATGCTGTTTTCAATCATGTTCCTGGGAAGCTGAAGCCGATCTAAAAAACAAAAACAACGTGTTTCTAAAAGTATATTGTGACTTTACTATGCATTAATTTAATAATCAGGGTGGAAAGCAGCAAGGAACAAAATGCTAATAATGACTGCTTCAATTGAAAGCACTCAAATTCTATAATCTCTAATTTAATTAATTAATCCCTAAGGAAGTTTTTTTTTTCCATTGCAGTGCACTGGACCCACTATATTCTTTTAACAAATTCTTACTCCCCAAAGCAAAGAGATCAAATTGTAAACAAGTAGCCTCCACTCTTAACACAAAGCTGATAACAACCAGGCTGATAACAGTAAAGATAGAAGATCTGACATCTAAAAGAAGGAAGATTTGCTTTCTTAAAAGAAAAAGTGTTGTTCAGTTGTGTTTGATGCTTCATGACTCCATTTGGGTTTTGTTTTTTTTTTGGCCAAGATATGGAGTAGTTGCCATTTCCTTCTCTAGTGGTTTAAGACAAACAGAGGTTAGGTAACTTGCCCAGGGTCACACAACTAGTGAGTGCGTGAGGCGGGATTTAAACTTAGGTCTTCCAGACTCCAGGCCTGGCACTCTGTCCAACTGAACCACCAAAGAATTTGTGATTAAATTCTAAACTGAAATCAGGTTCCTTTCTTTAACAGAATACCACCTCATTTATTATCTGTAGACTTATCAACATCATCTTCATGGAAGGAAATTATTAGTGAAAAAATGTATGCCCTCAACAATTCTCAAAAGGTGACAAGTTCACATATTTTATTCATAGGAGAAACTCTAAGAACCTCACTTACATACAATTCTAACAAGCTTGGCTGTTTTGTTTCCTAAATCCTAAAGGATTAGAAGGGTAGAAACAAAGAGCAATGGGTGGTAATCTAACAAAGGAGGAGATAAACAGAAGAACTTAAAAAAAAAATACAACATTGTGAAACATTTACAATTAAACAGCCCTATCTTAACCAACTGTAAGGGCAACACCATCACACACTTAGAATCAGCATCATTTGATAACTTATAATAATGTTCTTTGTACTCTTTAAGGTAGGAAGTTGTAGGATATATTTAGAAAGATACATTAAAATTAAAGGCCATATTCATTAAAGGGTAATTCAACAAACTTTTCTGTCATATGGAAAATTCACTTATGTGAAAGGCCTTACTGTCTTCAAAGGTGCTATATAAATGAGATGCTGCTATAATAAATTTTCTGATTAAAAAAGTAACTGTTATACTAAAATTTTAATATCTATATATTAACAAAATTTACTTAAATGTTTAGTCGTTGTCTTGCTGTTATTATTATAGGTGGTGTGTGGGGAGTGCTATCTGTCTTAACCCTTAGTAGCTATTTCAACTCTAAAAACTAGTAAACAAATGACTTATAGTTCTATTTTTGAAACTGTTAGTTCTTTAACTTCCCTTATATTTAGCTGTAGCAGCAAGCACCCCAGCATCCCCAGAGTGGCTGCCAACACAGGTTCTTAGATCTGCCTTTGTAAAGGAAAGCAACTCAAAATGGGTTAACAAGCTTACTTTAATCAAACAAACATATCATTTACCTAGGTCAGGGGGAAAAGGTCAGCACCCCGAACTTCAGAGTATATAGACAGATCAAACAGACAGGCTTCCAAACTGTCCAACCATTATCAATACCAAATCACAGTTACCAGAGAGGGAAGCATCAACATCTGGGTTTTCTAAGGGGGGGGGGGGTGTTCTCAGTGGCTTCCCGGAGTCTCATCTGGTCAAATCACACAACACTTCTCAAAGTGAGCCCCAAAGCAAAGCCTCTCATCAGGGTTTATATAGCCTTCTCCTGGATCAGAGAATGTAACCACCTTCTTGACTCACTGCCCAATCACACAGCATCAAGGTGTGGTCATTCCTGAAAACCAAGCCTCTTACCACAGGCTCCATGTGACCACATTCAGCCTATTAGGGGGCAGAGTATATTTTCAAATTAAAGAACGTTCTCAGAGTCACTTAAGCCAATCAAAGGGCCTAGGGGCAGGGAAGATCTTCAAATCTGCATTTCTATTACATTAGGCCCCAAGATCTTTCATGCCCATAGCATACACAATTTACATTTGAATTACCACTAAAACATCTCTTAGGTCACATTTTCCAGGTACTTCTAAAGTTACCAAAGTGGCCACTGGGTCCTAAACAAAGTACACTGCATTATCACATCAATAAATAACGTTCTCTTGGGAGGAGGGGGGTGTCCTCATAACACTGCTCCAGCCCCTGCTTCCAAGTCCAGAGAGGGGGCTGGGCAACAAAACCAACGTGGAGTTCTTGGGGGTCCATGGAATTTCACCCCACCCACCATAGTCACAAGTCCATCCTCCCCCTGGGTCCCAAACTGTGGGATGCAGCAAGGAAACACATTCAGTGCCCCTGCTTTGCCACACAGTCCTTATCTTGTCCTGTGGCTGAATTCCAAAGTCCTGGGTTCCTTCTCCTCCAGCAGAAGGCAGCAGCTCCTGGCTTTTCCACAGGTCTCCATGTAAGCAGCTCACCATTCCTGCTCTCAGCTCATGGAAGTCAGCATGCATTCTTCTCTCCTGCTCCATTGCTCCACAGAATCACAGCTACCACAACTGGGAAACAATTATCCCAGCCCCCCTACTTTCCTTTAACTCAGCAGATCCCATCCTTGTGGCCAAATGTATTAACAATGCAATATTCACAATGCCTATAGCAATTATAAATAGGCTTATGTGGTTATTAATCACAAAATATACCAGGATCTCTATATTGGGGATAAAGCTAGAACATTTATTAAAACACCAAATAACTGAGTCCCAAAACCAAAAAGTCAAAGCCATCAGAGTAGTTATGAAATTGGCACATGTAGTTAACGTAATAAACAACCACATTATCAAGTCTTCAAAACAGAACAGGCTACCTCAGGCAAAGATCCTTCTCTCCCCACTCACAGCAACTGTTCAGCGTTCAGGAAGCGCGCTCACAACAGCTCGGGCCCCCGCAGTTCCAGTCCCTGGCAGTCCCCAACAAGAGTCCTTAGGAGAAGTTCTGGCTGGCTCAAAAAGGGGTTTGTGCCTCCACCTCTACCTTGGCTGCTACTGCTGCTGTTGCTTCTGCTGCTGCCACCACCAGTCCCCACCAGAACTCTAGCTTTTCTTCCGCTTCCTCTTGCCCCTCCCCTTCCTGCTATGTCAGCAAGTCCAATGGGGCATGGAAGATCTTTAAATCCCATAACCCTTACATTATAGCACATGGGAGGGATAACACTGTAACTATTGTTTATTCTGGAGAAGATGATTACAAAATTGTACCCTTAACTCATATATTCTACCGTGAGTGAGGCTACGGGAGTCTGGTTATTTTCTCTTTGCTTTTTCTTGACTTTTTGTCTGTTTACCTTGTTTGCTAGATTTGTTTCCACAGGCTTGGTACCCTCCACCTATAGATGCCTGATAGCTTAAGCTGGATGTCACCCCCTGTCTGCAAGTGTGATGTGTCACCCTTGGACTTGGCATCAAGCACATTAAGAACTGACCTCTCAAATGGGACCCCTTGGGACAGGGACAGCGCTACATCCAATTTCAGCAGCAAGTAGCCATGGAAGAAGAGATCTTCGCCCCTTACCCCAAGATTTCAGGGCCCCATTTGTTCGGTGGGGGGAGGGGAGGAATGATGGGGAGCTTGTGCTCAAGCCCCACCCTAAAATATTGTTTTCTGTTTTTTGTGTTTATTGTGTGCTATCCTTGTTATATTGTTGTAAAATTCTGTTGACACCAGTTATTCCTAATATATTTTTGCCAAGTAAGGGACATGAAAGATCTTGGGGCCGAATGTAAGGGTTATGGGATTTAAAGATCTTCCATGCCCCACTGGACTTGCTGACATAGCAGGAAGGGGCGGGGCAAAAGGAAATGGAAGAAAAGCTAGAGTTCTGGTGGGGACTGGCGGTGGCAGCAGCAGCAGCAACAGCAGCAGCAGTAGCAGCCAAGGTAGAGGTGGAAGCACAAACCCCTTTTTGAGCCAGCCAGAATTTCTGCTAAGGACTCTTGTTGGGGACTGCCAGGGACTGGAACTGAGGGGGGCCCAAGCTGTTGTGAGCACACTTCCTGAACGCTGAGCAGTTGCTGTGAGTGGGGAGAGAAGGATCTTTGCCTGAGGTAGCCTGTTCTGTTTTGAAGACTTGAGAATGTGGTTGTTTATTACGTTAACTATATGTGCCAATTTCATAACTACTCTGATGGCTTTGACTTTCCGGTTTCGGAACTCAGTTATTTGGTATTTTAATAAATGTTCTAGCTTCATCCCCCATATAGAGAGCCTGGTATATTTTGTGATTAATTACCACATAAGCCTATTTATAATTGCACTGTCCAGTTTTCCCCTCTTTTTTCAGTTTCTTATGGAAATCCAGTTTATTCTACTGTTTGTAATCTTTGCTTTGTCTTTCAGGGACTCAGTGACTTTCACCTATATACTTTAGTTGGTATATTCCCCTGTTTTTGTTCTCATGCTCCCTGGATTTATTCTTCAATTTTGACTTTTGTTATCTATTGATCTTCATTTTAGTGAGTCTGTTCTTTGTGGCTTTGATTGATGCCTTAAGATTCTATATATTGTTTTTTAATTCCTGTAACTGTTACTTCATGTCTTCCTGTATATTTTTCCAAATGCTTTAATTCACTGGATATATTTTATATACTTTTAATTTTTATGCTACTATTTCTTTCATTTTATCCACTGTTGTTTCAAAATGGGTTTCTTGGTTGATTTTCTCCCTTAGATCTTTTACCTTATAGATTTTTAAAAAATCATCATTACCTGGAGAGACTTATACAAACTGATGCTGAGTGAGAAGAGTAGAATCAGAAGAAATTTATATACAGTCACAGACATACCATATCTGTGATGACCAATTATGACAGACTGGACTCTTTTCAGCAAAGCAGTGATATAAGTCAATCCCGAAAGACTCAAGAAAGAGAAAAATGCACCATCCAGAGATATAACTAGAAAGAACTGAGCCTGAATCCTGATGGAAGCAAACTAAATGATCTTGTTCTTTTCATTGTTTGGTTTTATTTCTTCTTTACCATCTTTCATCCCACCTAGTACTTTGTAATTGGAATAATGTCTAATATGAATGTATTTGCAGATCCTATACTGGACTATATGCTGTCATGGGGGGAGGAGGGAGGGAAGTAAAGGAAATTTGAAAATCAAAGAACTATGGAATTGAATCTTGTTAACTGAAACTAAACTAATAAATTAATTTTTTAAAAAAATCTGAATTATAGGATTTATTCCCTACCTAATTCTGACATGGGAGTGGAAGAAGTATCCTAGGAATGGGGTGGAAGGAGCTTTGTGCTCCCTGTGGTTTAGCTGGGAACGGGAAGAGAAAGAAAGGCAGGGAGTGCCTATGAGGGGGGAAGGAAGAAGGGAAGAGATTAACTGTGCCAAGAATACTAGGGCTTTGGGGCAGCGTGTGCTTTGGGAATAAAAGATCTTAAAGGGCACAGTCTGTCCTAACATCCTTCTTGCACTGTTTTCCCTACACGTTCTACTCTAGCAACACCTTCTTACTGCTCTTTAACTCCAACATTGGCTTCCCTGGTTTCCTTCAAAACTCAATTAAAATTGCACCTCCTATAGAAGCCTCTCCCAGTCCTCCCCACTAGAAGTGCCTTCCCTCCGAGATTACCTTCCCTGTATTGTGTATATATCTTGTATGTCTACAATTTTTTACATGTTCTTCCAGATTAGAATGTGAGCTCCTTGAGACAAAAGGTGTATTTCCCCGTTCATGGAACATAGTAAATGCTTAATAAATGCTCACTAACTGAATGACCTAGGGACTTCATGGGGCATCCTGGACATGCATAATATGTAGAGAAATGAGGTTGATTTGGGAAACCAGACAACGATGGTGGGTTGACAACAAATCTGGGGGTAGGACAGAGAAGGACCTTGGTACCCTAAATCTCCAGAATTCAATTAGGCAAGGAGACGGGAAGGCATGGATGGAGGAACTGAAGTGGGGTGAGGAAAGCCATCTAGGTCAGTAGTGGCTCTGACTCCCAGCACAAGCCCTGGGTCAACATGTTCTACCATGCATGCCATATTGATTCCCTGATTTGAAATTTTTATTCTCCTCTACATGAGCAATCGGTCTTCAAATCCCAGAACATATCCCACACCTCTTATGATATAAGCATAATACAAAGGAAAGCACAGGACCTGAATTCTTGGAAGAAATCACAGCTGTCAACCACCATATAAAAATGCTTCAAGTCATTAATAATCAAAGAAATGCAAATTAAAGCAATTCTGAGGTTCTTTCTCATATCCATCAGATTTACAAAAATGAAAAAGAAGAAAATGAGAATTGTTGTGGGGGTTTTCGGGAAAAAAAAAAGCATGCACCAAAGTTCACTCAATTGTACATACTCTTTGACTTAGAAATATACCATTACTATGTCTATATCCCCAAAGAAATAAATAAAAGAAGAAATGAACCTATATGTACAAATATGTTTGTAGTAGCTAAAGATTGGAAACAAAAAAGGTGTCCAGCCTTTTGGGGAAATGGATAAACAAATTAAGGTATATGGATATAACAGAATATACTGTTGGCAGCTAGGTGGCACAACTGATGGAGTGCTAGAGTTGGAGTCAGGAAGAACTGAAATCAAATCCTGCCTCAGACATTTGCTAGCTACGTGAACCAGGGCAAGTAATCCTCCTTCCACTTTAGTTTCTTAATGTGAAATACCTGCCCCACATGGTTGTTGTAAAGATCAAAAAAGAAAACATTGTTTTTCAAAGTACTTTGATAACCTTTAAACACAATATATGATGATGATGATGCAGTTGCAAAGGAAACTGGGAAACACTTGATGAACTGATGTACAGTGAAAAAAGTAGGACTAGAATAATTTATACATTAACAACAATATTAGAAAAAATAATTCTGAAAGACTGAAATTCGTATCAATGAAATGATAAACCATGATTCCAATGGACTGAAGATGAATATGAATTATCCCCCACCTCCTGCTGAAGAAAAGAAGGACTTAAAATGCAGTAGGAGACATACATTCTTGCATTTGGCAATATGGGAAATTGTTTTGCTAAACTACGCATATTTGTTACAAGGGTTTTCTTTATCTTTTCTTAGTATGAAGGCTATAATAAATGCTTATAAAAATTCTGATAAAAACTAAAAAGGGAATTAAATGATTGTTAAGTCACTAGTTTTTTTGATATCTGAAGAACTAAATATAATAGGAGAAGAACTGGAGCTTGGATAAGGCAAATATTTTTCAAAATTTATAGAATGTATTATTAATGAGATAGTAAATATCTAGAAAAAAAGAGTTAATCACAAAAATTGAACATGGATATATCACAAACAGATCACGACAGACTAATATTACATCTTTTTAAAAAGTTGTTATTAAACTGATGAATAAACAGAATGCTACAAATATCATTAACCTAGATTATAGCAAAATCCTTAATAAATTATTTCATGCCATTCCTATGGAAATGGTGAAGAGATTTGGACTAGATGACATTTCAAGTAGATGCATTTGGAATTGTTTGGGCGACCAGCTTAAAAAGGCGATTAGGGAGTGTAAGTGGAAAGCTCACCTGACCTGGAGTCAGGAAAACCTCATTTCAAATCCAGTTCAGATGCCTGTAGTATAACCATAGGCATCCACTTTAAAACTCTGTCTGCCTCAGTCTCCTCATCTGTAAAATGGGGGTGATACCTCCCAGGATTATTAAGAGATAATATTTGTAAAGTGTTTTGACCACCTTTAAGTGTTACATCAATTGTGCTATTTTATTTATTATTATTATACTCAATTGGTCAATGTCAATTTAGCATGACGTAGTCAGTGGAATGCCCTAGGACTCAATAATTGGCTTGTCATTCAACAAGCATCTCTTAATCACCTACTATGATAGCTCAGTGAATAGAGCACTGTCTTGGGAGTCAAGACAACCTGGGTTAGAATCATGGCTTACCTGCGTAACCCTTGCGCAATCATTTAACCTCTTTAGGCCTCTGCACCTCATCAGCAACTAGGTGGCGTAAAAGAGCAGAGACCCTGGAATCAGAAAGATCTGAATTTAAATTCAGCCTCTAGACACTTACTAGCTGTGTGAACCTGGGCAAGTAAGTCACTTAACCCTGTTTGCTTCAGTTTCCTCATCCTTGCCAAGAAAACCCCAAAAAGGGATCACAAAGAGTCAGATACAACTGAAAACAACTAAACAACAATCACCTCATCAGTAAAGTATGAGAGTTGGACTCTAGTGTCCTCTGAGGTCCCTTCTGGTTATGAATCTGTGTCCTACTGATACATGTTTATTTAAAAAGAAAAAAGCTCCTGTCCACAAAGACCTTCTACTGTTTTTTTTTCAATGACTGGGATAAAAGGACAGCCTGCATCCAGAACACACTGGATGAATGAGGCAGAATTTTTAAAAATTAACTTCATACTGACAAGAAGGAGGGTGGTCTGACAGCAGTTTATCAGTAAGACCTGGGGGCTTGAGTAGAATACAAGTTCACTTAGCCAACATCTGGAAAGGGCAGCTTAAAAAGTGCTTCAGACTCTCATGCTTCATTAAAACAGAAAGTTTTCAGGAAAGAGATGACAGACCCATTGAACTATGGTCCTCAGACCCAAAGTAGACATTTGTACTTCCTGCACAATAGCACCATCATCTGTAAGATCAAGAAATTGGACAGCATGATTGCTAAGGCCACTTCTAATTCTTACCTGCTATAATTTTAGTTATATGGTTTAGAATGGTTCAGTATTTACTACAGTTCAATAATTTAGTCTTCTCTGAGCGAAAAAAATCCTACATTTGTTACCCTGAATGTGTTTCTCTATGTTTTGGTTTGTCCTATGACAAATAAAGGACATCTTGTAGCTGAAGATCTTTCCTATATTTGCTGCATTAAGAGAATTGCTCTCTAGTCCCAATTCTGGGATATACAGAAGTATACCCTCTCTCTCAAGGCTTGCCCTCATTCATGCCATTTATAGGGGTTTCTTGGGTATAAATTCTCTGATGAACACTATGGTGTTCCAGCTGGCTGAAGGTTTTCCCCACTCATTCCATTTTCAGAATTTCTCTTCTGAATGAATCTTCTGATGTATATTAAGGTTTCCCTTCTGGCTGAAGCATTTCTCACATTCATTAGATTTTTAGGATTTTACTCTAGTATGAATTTTTTGGTGCATGTAGTGGCTTCCCTTCCAGCTGAACAATTTCCCACATTCACTGTATGTATAGGCTTTCTCTCCACAATTTTTCTGATTATATTAAGGCTAACTATCTGTATTAAGTACTGGGGATGATACAAAAAGAGGTAAACACAATCCCTGCACTCAAGGAGCTTACAATCTAATGAGGGAGACAATATGCAAACAGAGAAAAAGCAAGCCATAAACAAGGGCAGCTAGATGGCACAGTACATAAAGGTTTGCTCCAGAGTCTGGAAAATCTAAGTACAAATACAACCTCAGACACTTAGTAGCTGTGTGACCCTGGGCAAGTCACTTAACCCTATTTGCCTCAAGTTTCCTCATCTGTGAAATGAGCCAGAGAAGGAAATGATAAAACCAGTCTAGCATCTTTGCGAAAAAAACCCCAACTGGGCTCACTAGGAGCTGAACGTGACTCAACAATAAGTTCTATACAAAACAAATAGGAAAACAATTAACAGAATGAAGGCACTAGAACTAAGATGGGTTGGAAAAGGGTTCCTGTAAAAGATGACACTTTAATCGGGTATTAAAGGAAGCCAGAAAAGTCAGTAGGTAGAGCTGAGAAGGGAGAACATTCCAGGCATGGAGTACAGCCTTGTTTCTGGAACATGGAGGAAGATGAGGCCTATGTCACTAGATCAAAGAGTACATGGCAGGGAGTAAGGCATAAGAAGACCAGAAAGGGCAGAGCCAAGATGGCGGAGTAGAAACAGCGCGTCCAAGCCACTCTCCCCCCAGATCACCTCCAAACTATGTAAAAGGCTGAACAACTTCTGGAGCCCCAGCACCCACAGAACAACACAGAGAAGCTAACCTCCCTCTGAGGACAGCCCAGCAGCCCTGCAGGAAGGACCAGCGCAGCAGTCTGGGACCTGGCAGTGCGCAGAGTGCAGGAAGCCGTGCACAGGTCCTCCTGAGTCTCGGTTTTAGCCCCAGGGCAGCCGGACAGCAGCCGGCTGGAGAGACCCCAGAAAACCAGCAGCTGTGGCGATTCCAGAATTATCAACATAGACATGCCTAGGACAAAGTGAGAGGTTAGTGCCCTATGGACTTTGGGACCAGTATTTGGGGAATGCATCGGCTTCCTCCCCTGGGGGCTAGAAGCCACTGAGGAGACACGCCATTTTGTAGTTTTCAGAGGCAGCTCCAGCTCCTGGCCTGTGAACTGTAGGGAGATCCAGTGATCAGTCTTGGGGGTAATCACTCTTGCTTTACCTCCCTGGATATGGATTGTGATCTGGGGAAGAGGTTGTGGGTGGGTTTCCAGCTTGCCAGAAATGGAAGTTGTTCCCCCACACGTTTGGGGCGAAAGTTCCCCAGGCTGGCGGCAAAGCCATACTGTGGTAACAAGCCCAAAAATCAAGTAATCAACTGGCAACATGCCAAGGCAAAGGAAACAGAAAAATGCAACCCTAGACTCCTATTTTGGGGGCATAGAGCGGGAAAAGGACTGTGAGGTCAGAAGTCCTGCTCCAAAAGCCCCAGGGGAAAACATGAGTGGGTTGCAGGCCATAGAGGACCTTAAGAAGGACTTTAAAAATCAAATAAGAGAAGTGGAGAAAAAATTGGGAAGAGAAATGAGAAGGATGCAGGAAAAGTATGAAATGAAGGTCAACAGCCTGACTGAGGAAAACAACACCTTAAAAAATAGACTAACTCAAATGGCAAAGGAGGCCCCAAAGGGCAATGAGGAGAAGAATGCCTTAAAAAGTCGAATTTGCCAGATGGAAAAAGAATCTCAAAGTTCACTGAGGAGATTCATTCCTTCAGAGTTAGACTGGAGCAAATGGAAGCTAATGACTTTATGAGAAATCAAGATGCTGTTAAGCAGATCCAAACAAATGAAAGATTAGAAGGCAATGTGAAATACCTCATGGGAAAAACCACTGACCTGGAAAATAGATCCAGGAGAGATAATTCAAAAATTATTGGACTACCTGAAAGCCATGATCAAAGAAAGAACCTAGAAATCACCCTTCAAGAAATCCTCAAGGAAAATTGCCCTGATGTTTTAGATCCAGAGGGCAAAATAGACGCTGAAAGATCAACCACAAATCACCTCCTGAAAAAGATCCCAAAAAGAAAACTCCCAGGAATACTATAGGCAGGTTCCAGAATTCCCAGATCAAGGAGAAAATACTCCAAGCAGCCAGGAAGAAACAATTTCAATATTGTGGAAACACCATCAGAATAGCCCAGGACCTGGCAGCTTCTACACTGAGGGATCAAAGGGCATGGAATATGATATTCCAGAGGTCAAAAGAGCTGGGACTGAACCCAAGGGTCACCTACCCAGCAAAACTGAGTATTTTGTTTCAGGGGAAAATATGGTCATTCAGTGGAATAGAGGACTTTCAAGCATTCTTTGAGGAAAAAACCAGAATTGAATAGAAAATTTGACATCCAGACACAAGAAGCAAGAGATGCCTGAGAAGGTAATCAGGGAAAAGAAATCAAAAGGAACCTATCAAAGTTGAACTATTTACATTCCTATATGGAAAAACAATAACTGTGACTGAGGAAATCTTTCTCACTATGAAAATAATGGAAGAAGGGTGTATGGCCATATGAATACATATGTGAATGTGTGTATATATGTTTACAGTTATATATGGATAGAGGGCATAGGTTGAATTTGTTGGGAAGGGAGGATGCTCAAGGGGTGAAATTATGAGGTGAGAGAGGAAAGTGGCAACAGGAGATGGGGAGAGACAGGGTAGGGTAAACTATCTCATGTAGAAGAAGCAAGGGGAAGTGGTTGCAAGGGAGGGGAGAATAGGAAGGCAAAAAGGCAAAACCACATTCTCATTGAATTTGGTTCAGGGAGAGAATGACATACATACTAAATGGGATATCTCAACCTCCAGCAGAATAGGGGGAAGGGGGATGAGAGGAGGGATGATGGATGGGAGGGCATTCTTGGGAGGAGGGGAGGCTGGAAGTACCTACTATAGAAGAGGGACAGGATCAAGTAGGGAATGGACCAGGTGGGGAGGTGGGATGAATAGGAGGGAATTATAAGCAGCCTTGTACAATATATCTACTATGGTAATGTTTTCCATAGCTAGACATGTACAACATATACTGAATTACTTATCTTCCCAGAGGGAATGGGTGACAAGGGAGGAAGGGAATGGATCTGAAATTCAAGTTCTTAAAATTAAATGTTTCAAATATATATAAATACTATTATTAATACTCCTTTGCTTGTAATTGGGAGATAAGATGTGCAGGCATTGGGACACAGAGACCCACCTTCCTCTAATGGAAAAGTCGAAGGGGGTATGGGAGAAGATATGGGAGAGAGCAGATTGAAGGAAGCGATATCTTGTGGGACTGCTATTCTGGGGTGGTGGGTAGGGGAAAAACGGTGGGGAAAATAATTGTAACTCAAAATCTGGCGGAAATGAATGATGTAAAACAGAAGTTAATAAAGCATTTGTTTAAAAAAAGAAGAAGAAAAAGACCAGAAAGGCAGGGGGTAGGTCATCAAGGGCTTTGGATGCCAAACAAAGCATCTGGTATTTGATCCTGAAGGCAATAGGGAGTCACATGAGTTTATTGAATAGGGGAATGATATGGTTAGACCTATGCTTTATGAAAATCACTATGGTGGCTAAATGGAGGACGGACTGGAATGGGGAAGAGACTTGAAGTAGGCAGACCTGCTAGCAACTTATTACAATAGTCTAGGGTCAGCACTCCAGTGGTGGCAGAGGACAGAGGACAAAGGACAGGGACATACACATACACACATGCAGATATTCCAGAGGTGAAAGTGAATTGACAGGTCTTGGAAACATTCATCACCTTTATAGGATTTGCCTCCTTTATGCATTTCCCGATACATATAATAAAGCGTTCCTTCTGTCTGAAAGCTTCCCTACATTCATTACATTTATAGGCTTTCTCTTCAATATGAAATTTCTGATGTCTAATAAGGCTTCTCCTCTCTCTCTGAAAGCCTTCCATACTCATCACATTTGTAGGATTTCTCTCTATTATGAATTCTTTGATGTACAAGTTGAAGCAAAAGGCTTTTCCCTATTCATTACATTTACAGTGTTTTTCTCCTGTATGAATTCTGTGAGGATCAGTAAGAGTCCTCCTGGGACTAAAGATTTTCCCAACTTTCATGACATTTATAGGGTTCTTCTCCAGTGTGAATTCTCTGGCATGTAATAAGAAACTGAGTTGCAACTGAAGATTATTCCACATTTGTTAATATTCAAAGAGTTTTTCTGCAGTATGAATTTTCTGATGCATCTGACTGGTTCATTAATTAATCTGCTTTAAGGCTTTGCTGAATTCATTACTCTTCTCTGTGAGTTTTTTTCTTAGGTGACTACCATACAATCACCCAGCTTCAGAGCAGAGTCCTTGGTTTCCCATCTACTCTCCTGACAGGGAAGCCTAGAGAGGCTCTTCTTGGAACATCTCTGTGTAGCATCCATGGTGCTTTTCTTTCAAACTTGGAGATCACCAGTGTCCTGGAAACTGAAAACCTCAGGGATATAAAGTCTTATACTCCTCCAGCATCACATTTTTTGTACAGATTTCTGAGCTGTAGCCAGGTGAAATCCACAGTAATATCTTCAGAAGGTTAGATTGTTGACCCCTGGCCTGCCTCCTTTGAGGAAACTCCTCAGAGACACCTCCATGTACCATGGGGCCCACTCCCCCCTCTACCTAGGGAACCTTCTGGCACCTCCAGTCCTAGGGCCCATGGAGGATACACAGATCTCCATATACTCAGGACCACAGAAACCCATTATTTTTCATCTCTTAGAGGAACCAGGCTGAGAAGTTTGTGTATTATACTGAAAAAATCTAGTCACTAAATCTAGATATCTCCAAAAATAATACTGTTCATCAGATACTATTTTATAATATACTCAGTTAAACAAATAATCATGTTTTATAGGAACATACAGTCTAACACTGACCAAAGCAATGCATGTTAGTTACCATGTGTGTTTATGGCTGAAGTGCTAAGAATAATTCACAAACCAGGTTTCTGCTTAAACTTAATATTATAATTTGGGGGGATATATATATTTATCTAAAAGGGCACCTGAGAGGTACTGTTTATGGTCTGTATCACACACCCCTCCCCGCAAACAGGTCTTCTACATGTAGTTGTACCCATGGGATATTTTGTCATTGTTATTTTCGTTGTTCAATTGTTTCAGTAGCATCTGACTCTTCATGACCCTATTTGGGGTTTTCTTCACAGGGATACTGGAGTGATTTGCCATTTCCTTCTCCAGCTCATTTTATATATGAGAAAACAAGGTTAAGTGACTTGCCCTGGGTCACTTATACAGCCAATAAATCTGAAGCCAGATTTGAATTTAGGAAGGAGAGTCTTCCTTACTCCAGGCACAGTCCTCTATTCACTGCATCACCTATGTATCTGTGACTCAAAGTGTTAATAAAGTTTCTATCCTGTTATTTGACAGACCTTCAATGGACTTATCAGAAATTCAGAAGCATCCTCTTTATGGCTTTGGGTAAGCTATTTAAACTCTCTTGGCCTCAAGTTTCCTTATCTATAAAGTGAACAAAACTGGGTTAGACTACCTCTGAGGTTCTTTCCAGTTCTAAACCTGTGATCCAATATCATTTCATTAGGAATTAAATATTCGTTAAAGTTTGAGTTAGTATAGCCTCCAAAAGCATTTTATCTGGAGTTACAGAATTTGGGTTTGAATTCCAGTTCAACAATTATTTGTGTGACATGGAATAAATAATAATCTCCCTGGATTTTATTATCTTCATGTGCAAAACTAGGAGGTTGTACTAAATATTCTCTTAAGTTTCTTCCTGGTTCCAAGTCATTATTTCAATTTACACTACCACAAATATCAAGGCATTATGACATAGAAGATTTTTAATGCCATAAAAGGCATTTAAATACATGGGCTACCACATCATGACAAGTACAAAGCACCTTCAATCATGTAGGTGCAACAAACTAGGTATTTTGTAGGATGTGATATAAGACAGGTGACCCAATTCTATCCTCCAGTTTACCTGGGCCAATATGGTATATACATCAGACACCTAAACACAATGCAAATATTAAAATAACTTTTTATGATGTATAATTTTTTTTATTATTTGGTAGATTTCATGTTTATAGGTGGGGTAAAAATGGTTATAAACAGATACTCAATAGGGTACAAATTCTTACCCAAACTAAGTGTGGTATTTTAGGAGACCATGACAAAATGTAGCTCTTCAAAGAAAACAAATAGTTACCATGTCAAGAATAATACTGTCTCACACCATAAGGGTGAGAGAAATTTAGAAATTTTAGCAATATTCAACAAATACATACACACATATGTATTTATATTTACACACACATATACACAGTATGCGTGCTATATCCCTCTGGGGGGCAATGAACTTCTTGAAGGTAGACTATTCCAATCTTGTCTTTTCTTTGCACTATATTTGGCACATAGTAGGTGATTTTAACAAATGCTTGCTGACTGATTTGTATGTTCCTCATCTATCAGTGCCAACATATGATAGACATTTAAATGTATGTTGAATTTAGCTGAAATATAAGGCTTTTGTTTTCGAGTTTGGGTAGAAAGTCGTATTTTCTGTCCGCAGCTAGTTAGCTCAGGTGATGAGAACAAAATGCCAATAAAGTCAAGATGTCAGATTCAACACCTTTATAAGCCAGCTATTTCACAGAAAACCCAAGGCCTCTAAACCTAATCAACTGTCTCAGTAGCTAGTTATAAGAGGAGTTTACCAAGAGTCAATGGATAAGACACTACAAATCCAATATCATCATCTCCTGACGAGAACAATAGAATTATATCTGCTGAAGGAAGGCAACACTGAAATATGAAGATGAAGAAAAGAATATGGAAAATGAATAAAATGGAACATCATAAAAAGAAATGAAAGATTTCATTACTCCTTATTCTAACAGTTTCTTTACAGAACCCATATATAATAAAGTTAATGAACTGAAAAGTTAATCTCACATCTTGTCCAGATTATGTCATGCAATTTGCTGGACACCTAACAGAGCAAGTCTGCCAGTACAAATATCTTACTCAGATCATGCAGCTGAAACTGGAATTGCCTAAGAGACCAGGTTGGTAATTGGGTAATTTGGATAATTTCACAGCATTTCAATGATCTCAAACTTCTTCCTAAAACAACTTTGGGATAAAGGCTGAAACTATATAAACGAGATCACTAGAAAAATCCCTCTTTCTTACACTGACCTGGAATAAGTCACCTGGACTGTTCAGACTTTGTTTTCTTTTATCTATAAAATGAGGGAGTGGATCTAATTAATTTCTACCATCCTCTCCTAGCTTTATGATCCAAGTTTTATCAAGGTAGCTTTAAAAAAAAGGAAGACTCCGGTTTGCTTTTTCTACCTATTTCCTCTGAATTTGAAGAAGTAGCTATGAGTATTTATTTCACTGAGAAATATTTAATAATGTTTGGCATAGTGCCACACGTGTTTTGGGAGCTGTATTAAGTAGCTACTTAAATTTTTCTCTTCAATACAGTAGTGCCTAGGTCTACACATACAGGGTCTTACATAAGAAAAGGAGTGGGCTATTGCTCTTGGGCATCAGGAGGCTTGGGCTGTAGTCTTGAGTGGGTTAACTACCTGTGTGACCTTGAGTGCATCTCTTCATTTCTTTAATCCTGTACTACTGTCCAGCTCAAAGCAAAACACATCTGGGCAAATACCCAAGAGTAGATAGAGTCATATCCCAGAGCTTCTTCTCTTCCAGACCTAAGCTGTTCATTTGAACGTTCTCATTTGAAAAGCAAACATTTATCGAATATGTAATTGTGTGAAACACTGTGTTAAGGAACTATAGTCATTGCCCATTAGAAGTTAACAATCTGTATAATTTGGAAACTAGCAATGAAGCCTCTCAAAATACCTACATCACAATTCCACTATTAACAAAGTGGTATGTTACAAAAGACACACTTTGTCAAAAACTCCATTAAAAGAGAGAGTTGAAATCCTACCTGTCCTTCAAGGCCCAGTTCAAATACCAACTCTCCCCAGGAAGTTTTCCCTGATATCCCTAGACAAAATTGAGGACTTTATCCTCTGACCTCCAAAGGCATTTTAATATAACTCTCTCTTTTACACTTACTACATCCTACATCATATGCTATAGTTATCTCTGTGCATGCCTAAATTGCCCTAAATTCCTTGAGTGAGGGCACAATAACTCCCATTTATTTTAAGATTTAAAGTTCTAAAAAAAAAAAAAACACAAACACCAACCTCACAACAATCCTAAGGTAAGTAGTACAAGCATCATCAATCATTCTCATTTTACCAATGAAGAAACTCTGGCTCAGAAAACGATTTACCAACAGTCAGGCAATAAACAAAAGTCAGAGATGGAATTCAGTCACAGAATTTCACCCTGGGATCCCTGACTCCCGGTCTGGTATCCTTTCTACTACACCAAGCTAATTTTTAATATTATAGTAATTTGAACAACTCATTTCAAAGTTTAAGTGAATTTTTCCTGTTGTTTTCTTAAGAGTGTTTCCCGGGGCAGCTAGGTGGCGCAGTGAGTAGAGCGTTGGCCCTGGAGTCAGAAGGACCTGAGTTCGGATCCGGCCTCAGACACTTAACGAACACACAAAGCAAAAACCTAGCCGTGTGACCTTGGGCAAGTTACTTAATCCCAATTGCCCTCCAAAAAGCAAAAAAAAGTGTTTCCCGTCCCTCCCCCCAAATACCTTTAACTTACACCTCAGAGATAATTTTAAGGGGAGAGAAGAAAGAAGAAAAAGTTCAAGAGATGCTGGTTTTGTCAGCTACTTGTAAAATGGTTCACAATCAACACATAATGGCAGCATGACCCATAATGCAATCCCCTCAAATCTCTTGGTTCCACTTTCTGAACTAAATTTGCAAGAGAAGCCTTTCAAAAAAGACAAAACTGGACTAAAGAGAGACAAGTCTTCTCTACTTCTCGTTTGCTCTGAAAGGCTGCCCCTGTTTCAAGCATAACTAGCTGAAGAATTATTTAGATAGTGTTACTTTAGGTGTGTCCCAATTCTGAAAATAATCGTGAACTCCAGAACTGGCATAAATGGAATGTTTTAGAATAAAATATTTTTAAATGCACTGGGAGAGCTGGTTACTTTGAGAAACCTCTTATAAGCAAACAATGACTAAATTATTCAATTTCAAGATTAGATGTTATATCATCATTTTAAAGGTGGAATGCCATTTCTTGTTTTTAAGTACTCCTTTTCCCCATAAATTGACTAATTCTCTGAAAAGATGACATAAAATGAAATATTCTAATCACATGACTGAAGATTTTTATTTCAATGATAGAGGAGAATCATAACTGCACTGAATATTTTGTAGAACTGTGGCCTTGGTGGGGCGGCTAGGTGGCTCAGTGAGTACAGCGTCGGCCCTGGAGTCAGAAGGACCCGAGTTCGGATCCAGCCTCAGACACTTAATGCACACACAAAACAAAAAACCTAGCCTCAGACACTTAATGCACACACAAAACAAAAAACCTAGCCGTGTGACCTTGGGCAAGTTACTTAATCCCAACTGCCCTCCAAAAAAGCAAAAACAAACAAACAAACAAAAAACACTTAACACTTACTAGCCATGTGGCCTTGTGCAACTCACTTAACCTAACTGCCCTGCCTTTTCCCCTCCAAAAAGCAAAAAAAAAAAAAAGAACTGTGGCCTTGGCAATACAGACCAAACTATAGATTCTTTCAAATGATTTCCCACAACTGACATCCTTATTGAGAGTCACAGAAAAATTGGTGAGGCATAAAAAAATATCTAAAGAAGAAAATGATTCTCACCTTTGAGGCCCTCGGGACATTCACTATAAAGCACACAAAAAGAAAACCTGCTCCATCCTGTTTACTTTCTGTGCAAATGATTTCTCTCCACCTCCAAGGGGGTCCACCAACTTTACCAAGTCTTCTAACTTCAAGCATTTTTGGACACACCCACCTGGATCTGACTCCATTTCCTTCTCCAGTTCATTTTACAGATAAGGAAACTGAGGCAAATATGGTTAAGTGACTTGCTCAGGCTCACACAGCTCGTTAACTCCAGGCCCAGCACTCTACCCACCAACCTCGTTGCCCTAACTCCCTCCTGGCAATTCCCACAGCTCACAGGAAGAACTGCTTCCAAAGGAGGCAGCTAAGGAGCCCAGACGTTCACTAAAACTTTTCCCAGGGTCACACAGCACGGACCAAAAGCAAGACTTGAACCATGCCTTTTGTTTAGCAATTGATGAAACGGGGTAGTGTTTCCACTTGAGATTTATTTTCCCTTTAAGTTTCAACTTTAGGGCAAAAGTAACTTTTAAGTCTAGAAAAGGACCTTCTACAATCCCAGTTGATTTTTTTTTCCCCTGGAGTCAGAAAAATTCATTGCTGAGTTCAAATCCAGCCTCAGGCACTTATTAGCTGTGTGACCCTGGGCAAGTCACTTAACCCTGTTTGCCTCAGTTTCTTTATTTGTAAAATTATCTGGAAAAGGAAATGGAAAACTATTCCAGTATCTGTCAAGAAAACCCCAAATGGGGTCACAAAGAGTCAGTCACTTAACAATAGAGATAGATGTATGTGTAATTAAGGGAGGTTAAAAAAAAGGACAGAGATAAGGATAGCAACTAGACCTGAAATTTCACTGATATAAGGAACTCCCAGATGAGGAAACTCTCTCTACCAAGGCAACTTCTCTACAACTCAAAATCCTAGAAAGCTGCCCGAATTATTAAGTGACCTACCCAGGGTTCCACAACCAGTAGTGTCAGAGGTGAGATCTGAACCCAGGTCTCCCTGGCCAACTCTCTATTACCTTATAGACTCCTCTCTAAGGAGAGAATGAAAGAAAGTGGGAACAGAATAAAAGACAACTTGGCTGGAGTGAATTTGGGCACTAGCTCTTCCTCCCTCCAGCCCAGTTTGTGACAAGGGTCAGGTGCTCTTTTAATTTAATCCATTGTCTATGGAAAGAAGAGAGAGGAAGGAAAGGAAAGGAGGAGAGGAAAGAAGGTAGAGAAAAGAGAGAAAGAGGGAAGGAAGACGGATTTATTAAGTATATACTATAAACCAGGCATTTTACAAACATTCTCTCATTTTATCTTCACAACAACTCAGGGAGGTAGGTTGCTACTATTATCCCTATTTTACAGATGAAGAAACTGAGGCAAACAGGGGGTGTGACTTGCCCAGAGTCACACAGTCAATAAGCATCTGAGAATAGATTTGAACTTGTGTTCTTGATCCCCAGGCTCAGCACGCTACCAGCACCCCACTACACCATCTATTTCGTTCCAAGTATCAGGTACTACCAACCCTTCAGTTTTCTTCAGAGCATCATCAAAGAATTTAAAGAGACATCTAATGATTTTTGCTTATGCACACAAATACTGGAGCCATTAATTTTTTTTTTTTAATTGGCGGGTTGGTAGAAGAAGCTCTGACAAGTCGCTGCCTACATAAAGGGGGAAAAAATACATCCTCTTTATGGGAATAATGGACTGTTTTTCAAAGGGAGGAGGGGAAACATCCAGTGAAAACATGGGTTTTGTTTTACTCCAAATGCATGTGGTTTTAGGAAACGATGTAAATAAATCTAGTATTTCATTTTTATCTACTTAAACAGCTATCATAATCTTCCAGTGGGTAGTCTAAAACCTTTCAGGAATGGGAGCCAAGTCTTTATTAATATCCTTGCTAATTAACTTAATCAGATTTCTTTCTCCTAACACTCATTTGAAAGAGGGTGTCAAGTAATTTTGGAGACACAGGACCAGTTCACCACATACGGAGGACCGCCCTAGCTGTCTGTCTTGTGAGAACCAAGAGAATCTACGGCAAAGGAGGATGGGAATGTGTGAAAAATAAACATGATTTAATTAAGAATGTTTGCCTTGGCCAGTCTTACTAGAATCCGAATCACATAAATTTGTCCACATAATCTTTGCACCAGATAACTTTATTTAGCAAATATGTAACACTCATCATTACCATGTCAGAGCACTGTTTTCCCAGAGAGTCTAGATCTGTGAACTTGGGAAAGTCATTCAATCTCTGTGGGCCTCATTTTTTTTTGTCAATTATCCATAATCAACAATTCTCCTTGACTGCATACACAGAGAAATTAATTTATAACACTGGGGAAGAAGGAGGGCATGAACTGGGAGACCAGGCTAGACCTAGGGTCTCTAGCTGAGCAACAATTATGTCATGGAGACTCAGATAATGATGATTTGCCTCAAAATGCATCAAGATACTTATTTCCATCCCCTGGAATTCTTTTACAACTGCAATATAAACATACAAATGTCAAGAAACATACACAGCAAGTAGCAAAATTATCCTGTGTTTATTAGAGAAACCAAGGGTCAAGAGTAGAACCAAATGACCCCCAAATGGTACAGAACCAGGATCTAAAATTCAAGCTTACTGTTAAAATAAGTAACATTCAAACTGCAATCACAATCAAAGTTTGGAAATCTAAAGCCTAATTATATCATTTCAATATTTAAAGGATAATGGATTTCCATTAATAAGCAAAAAAAAAATAAGCATTAGACATCTCCTTGATTTCTCTGGTGGTGTGCTGAAGGGCACTGAAGGAAATATAGTATCTGATACTTAAAAACCTACTGCATTAATTTTTATTGTATCATAAAACAGAAAATAACCCAAACAATAATGAACATTGACAAAATTGGGGAGGTTAAATTCTTATCTCAAAGCTGGACGTGCTAAATAGTCTCTCATTTTATTCAGTTTATTATATATTACATATGTGTATAGTATCATCTTTTAAACTTCTAGAATAATCTTTTAGGTTTCTTTTAGTTTGTTTCTATATTCAAAAGGAACTTTTATGCAATGCGAAATTTCTAAAGATATAGGATACTACAGTGACCAAAACACAAACAAAACCCCTGAAAGTGGGTATTAACCAGAGAAAATGCACAATGTAAAGATACATGGTGGGTATAATTAGGCTGTGAGACATTGCACATGGACACAAATTATAATGGGAATGCAGACTAAAGGATGTCAAAGAAACACACCTGTGAAAATAATGGGCTAGTCACACAGCCAAACAGCCAACCCATAGACTCTACTGGTATAACCACAATATTAAAAGAACGTATGGAAGGCCTATAGCAAACTGGATGGAATCTTTGTGACAAACTTTTATGAGAAGAAATATATATGAGTTGCACAGAATAAGCAGGTGCAAAAATTAGAAAAGGAAGGAATATTCATATCTATAAAAACAAAAAATCATTTTAGTATTTTCAGGCCAAATGAAATATTTTCCATTTATAGTTCATAGCCTCTGTTCTTATTGTAGAATCTTTGTTAACAACTGGAAAATGTTGAGGAAAAGATATCAAAATAATCTACTGTGTTTAAGAAGATTTATAAACATAGGGATAGGGACCAGGCCTATGACTGCATTGGTATAGGGAACTCCCAAAGAAGGAAACTATCTACCAATAAGATCTGTACCTTCTCTTCAAAAGATCTACCTAGAGCACTGAAAAGTTAAGTGACTTGCCCATAAGTATCCATGATCCCAAAGCCATCTCTATTATTAAGAATTTTTTAAATTTATTATTATTTAATAATTTTTAAATTTTTATTATTTCTTTAATCTCTCTAAAGTCCTTTCTAGACTTTTTTAGGCAAACAGATTAATAGTGGTTAACTCTTGTCTAGATAAGATTGCTTCCTCTACTCCTAAAAGGACTGGCTCTAGAACCCATCTGAGGAAAGTGCCGTTTCCAAAGAAAAGAAGGCACTCTGTTCAACTTCTATTCAGTTAGATTCTCTTCCTTGGGAGGAATCCCAATATTACCCGAAATCTTCTTGGGGCAGAGTCATGCTGGAGGGCATGGAAGTCTCTGCCAGTTTGGACATCATTCTCTCGCCACATTAGAAATAGCTTGAAAAAAGAATAAAATGAATTAAATAAAAATTGTTCCTGACAGACCTGAATCTAAAAATGCAGAGTATAATGTTAGTATTACTATTTCTTTTTTGACACTATACATTACACCATGATATTTCTTCTTTTATTTTTTTGGAGGGAGGAGGGCAGGGAAATTGGGGCTAAGTGACTTACCCAAGGTCACATAGTAAGTGTTAAGTGTCTGAGGTTGAATTTGAACTCAAGGCCTCCTGACTCCAGGGCTGGTGCTCTATTCACTGTGCCACCTAGTCGCCCCAACAATATTTCTTCTATACATAGTAGGTGGAAAAATAAATTTTTGTGTAAGTGAATTAGAATCACACCTTCCTTCAGAACATTATAGAGGTAAAATGTTGATAGACTACTCAAATTACAAAACTTAATAAAAATAGTTAACATTTATATAGAATTCTATGGATCACAAAGCCCTCATAGCCTCGTAGGGTACATAGTTTAAGTATTATTATCTCCACTTTACAAATGAAAAAGAAATGAAGCTCAGAGGCTAGGTGACTTATCCACAGGGACAGGCTACTGGCAGGGCCTATGTCTTCAAAAGTTCACTATTTACGAACTATATAGGATCTTTGGCAAGTTACTGAATTCCTTTATGCATCAGTTTTTCATCTGTAAAAGTGGACTACTATTTGTATCACTATCTTACAGCAAACTGCTGGGCTTATACCACATACAAGTACTTTCTAAATTGTGAAACACTAATCAAATATAAGTTACAATGCCACTGCTACTACTATCAGCATCATCTTATCCTTGGGAGGTGGCATAATATAATGGAAAAAGGAAAGGGCTCAGACTCAGATCTGGGTTCAAAGGCCTGGCTCTGGTACTTCCTAACTGTTCAACTACTATCAGTCATTTAGCCTATTAGTGTCACCTATAAAATGGAGAATAGGGGTGGCTAGATGGCACAGTGAATAGAGCACCAGCCCTGGAGTCAGGAGGACCGGAGTTCAAATCCAGTCTCAGACACTTAACACTTAGCTGTGTGACCTTGGGCAAGTCACTTAGCCTCAATTGCCCTGCCTTCCCCCCTCCAAAAAAATAAATAAAATAAAATGGAGAATAATAATATTTGCACTATACACCTTACAGGATAAGAGACAAAGTGTTTTGTAAATAATAAAACATTACTATTGATTAGTTCCTCAACCTACTCATTTCCCATGATCTACTCTTCCACCCCACAATAGCCATATACAAAGATGGCTATCTTGCCATCAGTCACACATGTACCACCTCTATGTTCAAGAATTCCAAAATCCCAATTGGATCTTAATCTATTGGCTTTTCACCTCTCTGCATCCACTCCGTGACCTCCAGTTCCTTGACCCCTCAATTCTCTCCCAGGTCATCTCTCCTTTTCTCACCATCTTGACCCCACTAGTGAATCAATCCAACTTTACGCTGTCATCTTCTCCTGAATTCCAGTCCCCTCATCAAATCACTGATCACTCATAAACACATGCTGCTGAATGAAAATGGAGAAAAATCACTCAACTGTCCTGAAAGGTTCTACTACGACTTTTATGTTACACAATTTCAAATGGGCCCTCACTGTTGCTAGGAAGTCATACTATGCCTCCCTTATCAACTCACTATCCTACTCTCCACAGCAGCTTTTCCAAACCTTTTCATCCCTCCTCAAACCTCCCATGGCTCTCCTGACCCTAACTCCTCTCAGCTGAGAATCTTGTCTCTTATTTTTTAGAAAAAATTGAACCCATTCCTCATCTGCTCCCTCTTCTCCCCTATTCCTCATCACCCATCACTCACGTGCTTTCTTTCACTCTCCCCTCCTTCACCTTCGTCTCACATAATGAAGTGGCCTTATTCCTTACCAAGGCCTACTCCTCTACTTGTTCCATCCTTTCTCCTCCAGCAGAATGCCTCTTCTGTCATACCCACTCATTCACTTATTTTCAATTTTTCCCTATATATTAATCGCTATCAACCTATTTTTTTTGCCTTTTATAACTAAACTACTCAAAAAGGCCATCTCTTACAGACCCCTCCACTTTCTCTCCTCTCCCTCTCTACTTATAACCCTTCAAATTCAGCTTCTGACCTTATTATTCCATCTGAAACTGCTCTTTCTGAAGTTATTAATGCTCTCTCCCAGTTGCCAAGTCCAGCGGCCTTTTTTCCATCCTCCTTTTTTCCTTGACCTCTCTCTACAGCCTTCAACACTGTTGATCACTCTCTCTTCCCTGATACTCTCTTCTCTCTAGGTTCTCAGGACACCACACTGTCCTCGTTCTCCTCCCACCTGTCTAATCACTCCTTTGCTAGATCCTCATCAAGATCACACCCTCTAACTGTAGGTGTCTTTCCGGGTTTTGTCCTGGGCCCTCTCTTCTTCTCCCTCTGTTATTTTTCACTTGGTGATCTCATGGGGTCCCATGGACTTAATTACTCTCTATGCTAATGATTCTTAAAACTCTCTGCTAACCTTCATTCTCACATCTCCAACTACCTTTCAAACATCGTGAAATGGAAGTCCAGCTTCCTACTGCCTCCAGAATCAAATACAAAATGTTAGATTTAGCATTCAAAGCTCTTCCTAACTGTCCCCTCCCACCTTTTCAGTCATCTTATACCATACTCCCTGACACATACTCTTCACTGCAATGACACTGGCTTCCTGGATGTTCCAGGAACAAACACTCTTATCTCTCAGGTCCAGGCAATCTCTCTGACTGTCCCCCTAGAACAATCTCTCTCCACTCTGTCTCCCTGGCTTCTTCTAAATCCCAACTAAAATCTCATCTTCTACAGGAAGCCTTCCCCAGCCCCTATTAATTCTAGTGGCTTTCTTATTATTCCCTAATACAGCATGCTTTGTTTATATGTGTTTGTGTATTGTCTTTCCACCAGATTATAAACTCCTTAAGGGCAGGGGCTGTCTTCTGCCTCTTTTTTTCTATCTCCAATGCTTAGCGCAGCACCTGGCCACATAACAGGTGCTTAATAAATGATTTATTTATTGATTATTTGTTTTCTCTCCCATACACTTGGGAGTTTGGGTCTCAGATTTACACGTGTGTGTTTGTGTGTGTGTGTGTGTGTAACCTGCTCAAAATAACATGCCGTTAATGTTACAGTGAATCAAGAGCCCTAGCATGTCCTTTTTAAAAATAACAGTCTTATTTCAAAGTGTCATTTACCCCACTCACACCATCAGTATGTCACAAGATGACACTTAGTGCCTTGCACTATACATCGGGCAGAACTAACAAAATGGAAAGTAATTTGACACTTTGTTCCATCTTCTGCTGTAATGATGCCCAGTGAACATCACTGACAATTATTAGACCATCTGAAATATTTAGGTTAGAGTATATTTGTATACCCCTGAATGATTTGGGAAAAGAGCAATTTTAGACATTAAATTCCAACTGCTTTATGGTGTTTTTGTCTTCCACTACTCTGGCTTTGAAAATTCAGATGTCTATGTCTTATGATATTTTTATCAAATGGCTTAGCTATCAAATAGGCCTCCTATAACCTTGCCAAAAATGTCCCTCAGGCTGTAAACACACCTAGTAGTCAGGTACATTTTGCTGTGAGCACAATGGCTTGTTCCAACAATTTTACTCACATTAAAAAAACCTTCAAACAATGGGTGATGGATGACTTCTCCCCTACCACACAAACATTCTAATTTACACACTATTCTCTTAGTTTTTGGATGAAAATAATATGAAACATAAAGACAATGACTAGACGTTTCTGAAATATAAAATATTTAATCAGGGTTACTGCACCTTTTTTCTACCTTTAAGTTCCATATTGTTTTCATTTGCCAAGTCTAATTACAGCTGCCATTTTTTTGTGCAGTTTTGGGACTGTATGATAAAAATCTGAGAACCATTTCCTGGATCAATTCTGTTATATAATTCTCAGTTTCTAGTGCCTTAACTCTCCCTAAATTACCATATATAAGTGTAATATCATTACTATTACAATGAGATTACATGTATGCATATATGTATACACATATTGTTCCCTTCTAGTACTGTGGGAATATGTTGGTCAAAAGCCATTAAGAGAACAAGGAGGCAGCTAGGAGGCACTGTGGATAAAGCACTAGCCCTGAGTCTGGAGAACCTAAATTCAAATCCCACCTCAGACACTTGATACTTACTAGCTGTGTGTTCTTAGGCAAGTCACTTAACCCCCACTACATCCAGGGAAAAAAAGGGAATATACAGGGACATAGGGTAGCCTAAGATGACATCTAAGAATATGCAAGAGTGTACAGGACACCCTTGTGCTCTTTATATAATCATCAGAACTCAGCTCTTACAGACTACTTCTCCTTTTGCCTGAGGATTTGGATACCATATTTCCAATTTACCACTTTTGTTCAAGGGATTGGAAAAGCCGTAGTTAAAGCTTTCAGTCGGGCCTCCTTGCTGTTTCTTCAACAAGAAACTCCATCTCTGAACTCTGGGCATTTTCACTGGCTAGCCTCAATGCCTGGAATGCTTTCCCTTCTTACCTCCTGGCTTCCTTCAGATCTCAGATAAAATTCCACCCTCTTCAGAAAGATTTTCCCAATCTCCCCCAATCCTGAACTCCAGGGCCTTCAATCTACTGATTATTTCAAACGTATCCTATATATAATTTGTTTCTACATGGCTGTTTGTATGCTGGCTCCCCCATTACACTGTCAACTCCTTGATAAAAAGGGACTATCTTTTTGTCTTATTTAAATATTTGGGAGGGGGCAGAGCCAAGATGGCAGAGTAGAAACAGCACTTCCAGGGTGCTCTGCCCGACACCACCTCCAAACAATGTAAAAGGGGAATCTGAACAACTTCTGGGGCCCCAGCACCCACTAAACTACAGAGAAGCTAACCTCCTGGTGAGGACAGCCCAGCAGCCCTGCAGGGAGGGGCCAGCGCAGCGCTCTCAGGGCACAGCGCGATGGGAACTGACAGCACAGCACTCCAACAGCCCAGGCCCGTGTGAACCTCGGTTTTAGCCCCGTGTGAGCCTTGGTTTTAGCCCCAGGGCTGTTGGGCCAGCAGCGGGCTGGAGAAACCCCAGAACACCAGCAGCTATGGCGATTCAATAATTATCAGCACAGATATGCCTAGGACAAAGCGAGAGGTTAGTGCCCTAGGGACTTTGGCACCAGCATTTGGGGAACGGTCAGGCTTCCTCCCCTGAGGGCAAAAAGCTGCTGAGGAAATGCGGCACAGAGGCCATTTTACAATGTCAGTGGCAGCTGCAGCTCCTGGATTGCAAACTGTAGGGAGATCCAGCAATCAGTCTGGGGGTTAATCGCTCTTGCTTTAACCTGCTTGGATCTGGATTGTGGTCTGGGGGGAGGTCTGGAGTGGGTATCCAATTTGCCAGAGCGGGTGCAGGCTTTACAGAGGCCACCCAACCTCCAGAAGTTGTGAAGACCCCGCGTTTGGGCGGAAGCTCCCCTGTCTGGTGGCATAGTCCTACTGTGGCAAAAAGCCCAAAAGTCAAAGCAATATGCCTAGGCAAAGGAAACAAAATAAACAGAAAAATGCAACATTAGACTCCTATTTTGGGGGCAAAGAGGATCAAAGCATGGAACAGGAGGAGGACTGGGAGATCAGAACTCCTGCACCAAAAGCCCCAAATGAAAATACAAGCTGGCTACAGGCCATAGAGGACCTTAAGAAGCAGATAAGAGAAGTGGGAGAAAAATTGGGAAGAGAAATGAGAAAGATGCAAGAAAAGTATGAAATGACAGTCAACAGCCTGACTGAGGAAAATAACACCTTAAAAAATAGACTAACTCAAATGGCAAGAGAGGCTCAGAAAGGCAATGAGGAGAAGAATGCCTTAAAAAGCCGAATTTGCCAGATAGAAAAACAATCTCAAAAGCTCACTGAGGAGATTCATTCCTTCAGAATTAGACTGGAGCAAATGGAAGCTAGCGACTTTATGAGAAATCAAGATGCTGTTAAACAGATCCAAACAAATGAAAGAATAGAAGGCAATGTGAAATATCTCATGGGAAAAACCACTTACCTGGAAAATAGATCCAGGAGAGATAATTTAAACATTATTGGTCTACCTGAAAGTCATGATCAAAGAAATAACCTAAAATTCATCCTTCAAGAAATCCTCAAGGAAAATTGCCCTGATGTTTTAGACCCAGAGGGCAAAATAGAGGTTGAAAGAATCCACAGATTACCTCCTGAAAAAGATCCCAAAAAGAAAACCCCCAGGAATATTATAGCCAGGTTCCAGAATCCCCAGATCAAGGAGAAAATACTCCAAGCAGCCAGGAAGAAACAATTCCAATATTGTGGAAACACCATCAGAATAGCACAGCACCTGGCAGCTTCTACACTGAGGGATCAAAGGGCATGGAATATGATATTCCAGAGGGCAAAAGAGCTGGGATTGAAGCCAAGGGTCACCTACCCAGCAAAACTGAGTATTTTGCTTCAGGGGGAAATATGGTCATTCAGTGGAATAGAGGACTTTCAAGCATTCTTGAGGAAAAAAACCAGAGTTGAATAGAAAATTTGACATTCAGACACAAGAAGCAAGATATGCTTGAGAAGGTAATCAGGGAAAAGAAATCAAAAGGAACTTATCAAAGTTGAACTATTTACATTCCTACATGGAAAAACAATAACTGTGTCTGATGAAATCTTTCTTGTTCTGAAAATAATTGAAGAAGGGTATATGGACATATGAATACATATGTGAATGTGTGTATATATGTTTACATGTATACATGGATAGAGGGCACAGGTTGAATTTGGTGGGAAGGGATGATACTTAAGGGGTGAAGTTAAGAGGTGAGAGAGGAAAGTGGCAAGAGGAGATGGGGAAAGACAGGGTAGGGTAAACTATCCCATGTAGAAAAAGCAAGGGGAAGAATTTGCAGGGGAGGGGAGGAACAGGAAGGCAAAAAGGCAAAACCTTATTCTCACTGAATTTGGCTCAGGGAGAGAATCACATACATACTAAATGGGATATCTCACCTTGCAGGAGAGTAGGAGGAAGGGGGATGAGAGGAGGGATGATGGAGGGGAGGGCATTCTAGGGGGAGGGGAGGTTGGAAGTACCCACTTACGAAGAGGGACAGGATCAAAGTAGGGAATGGATCAGGTGGGGTGTGGGATGGGTGAGACAGAAATATAAGCAGTCTTTTATAATATATCTACTATGGTAATGTTTTGCATAGCTATACAACACATACTGAATTGCTTATCTTCCCAGAGGGAGTGGATGACGAGGGAGGAAGGGAATGGATGTGAAATTCGAAGTCTTAAAATTAAATGTTTCAAATATATATTAAAAAAATAAAAATAAATATCTGCAGTACTTAACAAATACAGTAGGTGCTTAATAAATATTTACTAACTGGAGTTAGGCTAAATGATGAAGGATGAAAACCAGGTTCTAACTAGTAGTCGTTTCTATAATGTCCATAAACCAGCTGAAGGAAACTTTGAGATGTTCAAATAATGCAGAAAAAAAAATCAAATATATCTGGCATGTCCAATGAAAATCTGGCCTAGATCCTAAACTTTACAGCCTATTTTTAAGCCAGGAGATTCTGGAACTAATCCAAGCCCCTAAAGGTAAAAGAACAGGTAATAACTATAATACATGCCTCTAGTCTTACAATATTTGTTCTGTCTTGGCACAGCACTCTATTTACTTGAGTCCTATATTTGTACTTCATGCAAATCCCATTCCCTCTGCCTCCTACAAATTAAAATTTTGCTAAATACTACATAATATCCAAACAACTCTTCACTTTTTCTCTTAGCATTTTGTAAAATATTACAGATGGAAAGAGAGTTAGGGATCATATGAATTTTGGATGTACCACAAATCTCAATTGGGCCCTCTTTTTTCTCTCTTCTTGATGACCTTATCAGCTCTAAACTCTGTAAGATGATTCCCAGATATATTATATATGTATAAACATAATATATTATATGTGTAATATAAAATATAACACATATATAAACACATGTATGTAGATGTGTATATGTATGTGTATGTGTTCCACCCCAGTCTTTCTCCTGAGTCCCACATCACTGCCTACTGGGCATTTCCAATGTCCCACAGTCATCTAAATATTCAACATATTCAAAATATAACTCATTGTCTTTCTCCCCCAAAATAACCTACCTATCTGCTGAACATCTATTTCTGTCCAAACTACCACCATCCTTTCAGTTACCCAAGTTCAAAATCTTGGGGTCATGGTTGACTCTTTTACTCACACCACACATATCCACTCAGTGGCTGAGACTTACTGATTTTACTTCTCCAGCATCCCACATCCGTCCCCTTCTCACTACTCACACCACAATCACCTAAATTCAGGCTCTACTGACTTCTTGCCTTGGAATGGCATTCTAACTGGTCTCCCAGCCTTGAGTCTCTCCCCTCTCCAGAGTATACTTCACACAAATACACAAATATCCTTCACACACCAGTCTTACCACTCCACTCCCATATGCAAGCAATTCCAGTGGCTTCCTAGTCTCTAGCATCAAATACAAACTCTTCCAATGTTTAAAACCCTACATAACCTGGCTCCATTATATATCTTTCCAGTTTGATTAATAATTATTCCCCTTTACTTACTCTTTGGTCCAGCCACATTGGCCTTCTTGGTATTCTCACACACAGTAGTCTATCTCCCATCTACTTGCCAATGAACTTCCTCCTCTATTCCTCCTCTTGAGATCTCTAGCTTCCTTTAAAGCTCATCTCTAGGGGCGGCTAGGTGGCGCAGTGAGTAGAGCGTCAGCCCTGGAGTCAGAAGGACCTGAGTAGATGGTGGAGTAGAAACAGCTCGTCCAAGCCACTCTGCCTCCAGATTCCCCCCAAATTATGTAAAAGGGGACTCTGAACAACTTCTGGAGCCCCAGCACCCACAGAACGACACAGAGAAGCTAACCTCCCGCTGAGGACAGCCCAGCACCCTGCAGGAAGGACCAGCGCAGTGGTCTGGGAGCCGGCAGCGCGCAGAGCGCAGGAGCCGAGCCGAGCCCAGGTCCACGAGAGCCGAGGTTTTAGCCCCAGGGCGGCAGGGCCAGCAGCCAGCTGGAGGAACCCCAGAACACCAGGAACTGTGGAGATTCCAGAATTATCAACATAGACTTGCCTAGGACAAAGTAAGAGGTTAGTGTCCTATGGACTTTGGGACCTGTATTTGGGGAATGCGTCGGCTCCCTCCCCTGGGGGCTAGAAGCCACTGAGGAGACATGCCATTTTGTAGTTTTCAGAGGCAGCTCCAGCTCCCGGCCTGCAAATTGTAGGGAGATCCAGTGATCAGTCTTGGGGGGTAATCGCTCTTGCTTTAACCTCCCTGGATCTGGATTGTGATCTGGGGTGGAAGTTGTGGGTGGGTTTACAGCTTGCCAGAAACAGAAGTTGCCCCCCACACGTTCGGGATGAAAATTCCTCTATCTGGCCTTAAAGCCATAGTGTAGCAACAAGCCCAAAAGTCAAGTAATTAAGTGGTAACATGCCAAGGCAAAGGAAACAGAAAAATGCAACCCTAGACTCCTATTTTGGGGGCATAGAGTGGGAAAAGGACTGTGAGGTCAGAAGTCCTGCTCCAAAAGCCCCAGGGAAAACATGAGCGGGTTGCAGGCCATAGAGGACCTTAAGAAGGACTTTAAAAATCAAATAAGAGAAGTGGAGGAAAAATTGGAAAGAGAAATTAGAAGGATGCAGGAAAAGTATGAAATGAGGGTCAACAGCCTGACTGAGGAAAACGACTCCTTAAAAAATAGACTAACTCAAATGGCAAAGGAGGCCCAAAAGGGCAATGAGGAGAAGAATGCCTTAAAACGTCGAATGTGCCAGATAGAAAAACAATCTCAAAAGCTCACTGAGGAGATGCATTCCTTCAGAATTAGACTGGAGCAAATGGAAGCTAGCGACTTTATGAGAAATCAAGATGCTGTTAAACAGATCCAAACAAATGAAAGAATAGAAGGCAATGTGAAATATCTCATGGGAAAAACCACTGACCTGGAAAATAGATCCAGGAGAGATAATTTAAACATTATTGGACTACCTGAAAGCCATGATCAAAGAAAGAACCTAGAAATCACCCTCCAAGAAATTCTCAAGGAAAATTGCCCTGATGTTTTAGATCCAGAGGGCAAAATAGAGGTTGAAAGAATCCACAGATCACCTCCTGAAAAAGATCCCAAAAAGAAAATTCCCAGAAATATTATAGCCAGGTTCCAGAATCCCCAGATCAAGGAGAAAATACTACAAGCAGCCAGGAAGAAACAATTTCAATATTGTGGAAACACAATCAGAATAGCCCAGGACCTGGCAGCTTCTACACTGAGGGATCAAAGGGCATGGAATATGATATTCCAGAGGCAAAAGAGCTGGGATTGAAGCCAAGGGTCACCTACCCAGCAAAACTGAGTATCTTGTTTCAGGGGAAAATATGGTCATTCAGTGGAATAGAGGACTTTCAAGCATTCTTGAGGAAAAAACCAGAGTTGAATAGAAAATCTGACATCCAGACACAAGAAGCAAGAGATGCCTGAGAAGGTAATCAGGGAAAAGAAATCAAAAGGAATTTATCAAAGTTGAACCATTTACATTCCTACATGGAAAAACAGTAACAGTGACTGATGAAACCTTTCTCAGTATGAAAATAATGAAAGAAGGGTATATGGACATATGAATACATATGTGAATGTGTGTATATATGTTTACAGTTATACATGGATAGAGGGCATAGGTTGAATTTGTTAGGAAGGGATGATACTTAAGGGGTGAAATTATGAGGTGAGAGAAGAAAGTGGCAAGAGGAGATGGGGAGAGACAGGGTAGGGTAAACTATCTCATGTAGAAGAAGCAAGGGGAAGTGGCTGCAGGGGAGGGGTAGAACAGGAAGGCAAAAAGGCAAAACCATATTCTCATGGAATTTGGCTCAGGGAGAGAATGACATACATACTAAATGGGATATCTCACCCTGCAGCAGAATAGGGGGAAGGGGGATGGTAGAGGGGAGACCATTCTTGGGGAGGGGAGGTTGGAAGTACCCACTATAGAAGAGGGACAGCATCACAGTAGGGAATGGACCAGGTGGGGGGTGGGATGGGTGAGGGGCAATTATAAGCAGCCTTTTACAATATATCTACTATGGTAATGTTTTGCACAGCTATACATGTACAACACATACTGAATTACTTCTCTTCCCAGAGGAAATGGGTGACAAGGGAGGAAGGGAATGAATCTGGAATTTGAGGTTTTAAAATTAAATGTTTCAAATATATATAAATACTATTATTAATACTATTTTGCACGTAATTGGGAGATAAGATGTGCAGGCATTGGGACAGAGAGACTCACCTTGCTCTAATGGAAAAGTCGAGGGGGTATGGGAGAAGATATGGGAGAGAGCAGATAGGATGAGGGGATATCTTGTGGGACTGCTATTCTAGGGTGGTGGGTAGGGGAAAAATGGGGAAAAATTGTAACTCAAAATCTGGCAGAAATGAATGATGTAAACCAGAAGTTAATAAAGCATTTGTTTAAAAAAATATACTTCTTAAGGGACGCCAACCTACAAAGTACCTGAACCTATGACAACACTGTCTGCAAGAACTACTGTTTGACTTGAAAGATAAACCCAAATATATATACAGCTCATCATATACAACTCATCAAGTGCTATACTTCAGTTTCCCTGCCTTAATCCTTTTTAAGAACAAAGGTGATGGAAAGACTATTTTATATATGCTATCATAATTACAGTATATTATTTGAAGCTCCTTTGTTAAAAGTTCATGATAATAACCTAATTATTCCTATAACGTCCTTCAGGTTCCAACTAAAATCCTACCCTCTGCCAGAAACTCTTCCTGATGCCCCTTAATGTTAGTGCCTTTATCTTATGATTATCTCCAATTTCTGAGCTCTATGAAAACAGGAATTGGGATTTTTTTTTTGGCCTTCTTTGTATCCTTAGCACTTTAGCACAACACCTGGAACACAGTAGGCACTTAATAAATGCTGACTTGTCAGCTTTCTAATTAAAGTATAAGCTCTTCTGACAACAAATGAGCCAGTAGTGCTGGTGAAGGATAATAAAAAGTGACTCAAGAATACCTACTAGGAACAAATCTCTTTTATTTGAACTGATTCTGAGCAGTTATACTATACTAGTAGCTCTGAAAAACTGAGGTTGTAGGAAAGAATGAAGGGGAGAAACGTTGGATTAGTCTATACTTTTAAAAATGCCAGTCAGTGAGAGACAACTTTATTAAATACATACTAACGCCCTGAATATAGTACTTTGAGACAGCTCTAATATCAGAGGAATGATCTCGAATATCTGTTTCAAGATGATGTATCTATCTACTCATAGACAGACGACTTTAAGACACCTGGGGCACCTAATCATCATGACTGCCTCCTGAATATCTCAAATTCAGCACATCCAAAACTGAACTTATTATAATTTTTCTTTTCCCAAACTCTCCCAAGCTTCCCTGTTCCCTTCCAGGGCTCCACCATTGTTCTTCTCACCCAAGCTCACAATCTAGGAATCATCCTGAACTCTTCACCCTCACTTATCCTTTCTATCCAATCAGCTGTCAAATCTTTTTTTTTTTTTTTAAAGCAATTGGGGTTAAGTAACTTGCTCAAGGTTACATGGCTAGTCATTATTTATGCATGGGTGCTCATTTTCTGAGGCCGGATTTGATCTCTGGTAATCCCAACTCCGAGGCCGGCGCTCTTACTCACTGCACCACCTAGCCACCCCTTTAGGGCAATTGGGGTTAAGTAACTTGCCCAAGGTTACACGGCTAGGTTTTTGTTTGTGTGGATTAAGTGTCAGAGGCCGGCTCCGAACTCAGGTCCTTCTGACTCCAGGGCTGGCGCTCTATTCACTGCGCCACCTAGCCTCCCCGAGCTGTCAAATCTTATAGATTCTACAACATATCTCACACCTTCCTCCTCTCCCAAGTTCAGGTCCTTATCAACATCTCACTTGGACTATTGTAAAAGTTCGAAATACATCCTCCACCTAGTGCCTAATTAATATTCCTAACACAGAGAACTCACCACTGGACATATGATGGTAAATCACTGGATTTGGAGTCAAAGGACCTGAAGTTAAATAAACCTAGGCTCTGCCTCTGACCACGTCTGTGAGCTCTGACAGATTATTTAACCTCTCTAGGTCTCAGCTTCCCTCTATTGTAAAATGAGAGGGGTGTACTAGATGACCTCTACAAAGTTCCTTCCAGGTCCAAGTCCATGTCATTCTTTTGCTCTAATGTTTTTGGTGATTTCCTAATACCCCCCACATAAAATACTCCTCTCTTTGGCCATTAGACCCATTCACAACCTGGCTGCTGCTCACCTTCTAGGATGATTACACATTATTCCCCAAGGAACTTGACATTTTGGCCAAATTTGCCACTGGACTTAGCAATAAAGAGAAAACAGGTTTTAAAGGGAGAGAATAAAACTAAACTGAACATCCCATGTAATTAGCATGACCAAAAATGACTATGGAGAAGAGCTGAGAATGTACTTCCTACCCTTTATTGCTGAGGTGTGTGTGTGTAGGGTGGGTGCTAGGTATCGCAGTGACAGTGCTGGGCCTGAAGTCAGGAAGACTCATCTCAAGTTCAAATCTGGCCTCAGACCCTGTTTGCCTCAGTTTCCTCATCTGTAAAATGGGCTGTAGAGGGAAAAGGCAAACCACTTCAGTATCTTTGCCAAGAAAACCCCAAATGGGGTAAGGAAAAGTAGAGCTCAACTGAAAATGACTGAATAACAAAAATGTATGTGTTGGGGTTATGGATGGAATATTGAGTTGGGGGTAAGGAGTTATAAATATGGATTTGTGCATCCTTCATATAGTTTCTTAGCATACCATGGACAACATGGATTCTTCCTCCATTTGTCTTTTCTTGTATGGATGGTTAGACCAAATTCTTTGGAGAGATTGTGGACCTTGTTTAGGACTGCAGTGTTTCTGGGGCTTGATGTAATCAGCACAATTTCAACTGCAAATGGTCATCTAAAAGACCTCGCTGTCTATACCTCTTCTACTTGGAATCTACAATGGATATGCTCCAAGACTGTAGCAAACACTTTTGGCAAGCATTTATCACCCTATTTCATGCCTCTTGTGATATTACTAATAAAAGATTCAAACAAAGTTGTTCCTGTGTTTTACTTTTTAAAGAATCTTAGGATTTTGACATACACAGGCAAGACACCTTGTGAAAAGCCTTTAAAGCTGTGGTTTGTAAAGAAAAGGAGGTAGGCATATAAGCCAATGGTTAGCTTTTTATTTTGGGCAGGGGTGGGGAATAAGATCAATTTCCCCGCTAAGTTCTGATTTCTCTTCTTTTATATACTTTGAGAATCAGCTTCTTCAAAACTGCATTTCTTTCCACTCTCCTTTATGTAAATTTGTTCTACTTGAGCTGCCCTTTCCATACAGTACCTGCTTTCCTCAGGGTTATCTGCACACTTCTCATACTGCCCACCATAGATAGTGACAAAACGGGTCCAAATGCAGTGGCTTCACTGTCACTGATGGTGAAGGGTTATAAAAATCTTTACAACCACCTCCATTTTTTGTCTACTCCTTACCTTTTAGTAAATAATCCATAAATGCCCTCAGGATGATTTTGTTTAATTGGCTTTCTGGCCAAGTTCTCTGTAAACTTGGTTTCCTATCCATTGCTTCTTAAATTGTTTTATGAGGTAATGTTCTTCAGAATCCTTCACTTTTCTTATCCATTAGATTTTTACAAACGAGTTTACATTCTAAAGCAGTGTTGACAAGATCATGGAATTGCTGGCAGAGGTGGTTTCTAGACTCTTTTAGTTTACTCATTATGATAATTTTTTTTTTAAGAAAATAGTGTTTGTTTCAATACATGTCCTTTTATCCATTTCCCATTTATAACTATAAACGGCCTACTTAAATAGATTAAGCTGAAACTGTCTTCACTGCATATCACATCTTCTACTTGGCTCTTCACCCTTCTAGTTTGGTATTAATTTTATTCTTTGCTCTAACAATACACCAAGCTCTGATTGTACAGAGACAAATATTTGGGGATGACTTCTACCCACAGTTAACCAATCATTTCCTGCAAAAATAGAATTTAATTTTTGGTGATATTGCTTGCTTGATACTTGCCATGTCCAAAATCTCCTATCTCTTCAAAGAAAGTATTCATGACATTTTCCTCTAGGTAGGTTTTAAAGCTCTTCTTCTGACTCTGACCTACCTTTTCTGCCTTATAGTATGTTATTCCTCCTCCAGTCACACGACCTTTCAAGTGCTACATGACCTTCACTGGCTCTACATTTCAGGAACGTGCTCCCTCTATACCACCACCCTTTCTTCCTTTAAAATGCAGTTGAAGCACCATAACCTACACAAAGTCTTTTTTGAGCACCCCCAACTGCTAACGTTTTCCCCTTCCAAATTATCTTGAGTATATGTGCAGTATTTATTACCTTTATATTTATGCTATGTCTATAAATGAGAGAACTTCTCAGACTACACTCTAAAATCTAGTAAGGCTTTTTGTGAGAAACAGGCCCAAGTTCCCCTTCACCTGAAATCACATGATTTACAAGGACTCAGAACTCAGAGCAATAGGGACAGTAACACCTCTCCTCAGTGACACTTCAGCATAAGACATGCCAAATAAGGACAGAAGTGCTTTCTCAAATGTACATTGGGTGGTCACTGTTTCCTTGTTCTGTACTTGAGGTAGATTGCCACACTTAGATTGTGCACCTGATTTCCAGCCAATGGAAGAAAAGGGTCAGCAGCAGGGGTTGAGGAGAATTCGTCCTTAGGGCTTTATAACTTGGACATTTCCTTTTGAAAATTGCTTCTCCTCCCTAATCGTCAGGAGTGGGGTTGCCCTTTCTTGAGATCGTAATAAACCATTCTTTTCTGCTTCCTACCTTGAGAAGCTTCTGTGTATTATTTGGGTAAAGATCTCTGTTGCCACAGTTTTGGGGTGCACACATCTTTTAAAATTTGCTTGTCTCCTCCATTAGAATTTAAGTTTCTTAGCAAGTAGGGATCATTTTATTCTTTGTACTTATATTCTCAGTGCCTGTCATTCAATAAATACTTGTTAGTTCATTAATATGTATATATACACATTTTATCCTCAACCCAGAGAGATAGGTGCTATCATTATCCCCAATTTACAGGAGAAGAAACTGAGACAAATGTTAAGTGACTTGCTCAGGGTTCACACAGCTAGCTATTAAGTGTTTGCTGCTGGATTTGAACTCAGGCCTTTCTGACTCCAGAATGGTCTATCATTCCATATATTTAGCTGCCTTACTGCCACAAAAGGTCATCATACTAGGACTCTTTGGAGATCTGACATATTTCCTATACGAAAATAGGATCCACTTTCAATAATCCTTTCTATGACAAAATTTTCAAGACTTCATTGCTGCAAAACAAAAAATGGGCACATCCTGCATTTAGTTTTAGTCTTTTACTCAGAAAATATATAAAGAATACTGTTCCTTTTTTTCTTGTTTTTCTTTTTTTTTTCTTTTTGGAGGGGGGAAGGCAGGGCAATTGGGGTTAAGTGACTTGCCCAAGGTCACACAGCTTAAGCATTAAGTGTCTGAGGTTGGATTTGAACTCAGCTTCTCCTGACTCCCGGGTCTGTGCTCTATTCATTTCACCACCTGGCTGCCCCCACTGTTCCCTTTTTCTTCAATCTTCTTTTCCATGTCCTAAATATACCACCTTTCTTGTCTGTCAAAAATGGCTATCACATAGTAACAGTACATGGAAAAACAATTAACAAATCTTTTTTTTTTAAATCAGTAATGTGGCTTTGAGGTTTAGGCATCAAAACTTTGAAACTATTTCATCATTTGGCTATGTAAATTACATGAATCTTTCTGTCTCTGTTCATGGAATTAGCCCAATTTTCTCAAGTTAAAAATGTTGTGAAGAGCTGCATCAAAGGGGTGCTATAAACATTAACACGTGTAAAATCTTTCTATAAAAACATAAAACAATGTATGACAGCTATCTGTCAACATTTCATAGTTGGATAAATGGTCTACATTAAAGTTTTATTCCCAAATTTAATTGCCAAATGTTTTCACTTAAAAATGAAAAACATAATTATAATCTTTTTCAGCATAAAATGAATACACTGAGTTACAACTGCTTCTGGGAACCCATGACCAAGAACTGACCCAAACAATTCTAGGTTTGACATGACTAGAAAGGGGTTCTTGATGTCAAATGAATCATTTAGTCAAAATCAAAAAGATATTACTAGTAGAATACAAAATTTCTAATAAAACTGACTTCTCACTAATTAATTCTTCATATACAAAAAATCCTGCCATATGACCATGAGTTTAAAAAGCACAGTATATTTGGAAACATGTTTGCTTACATCCCTGATAATTATTATTTGATCTTGTTATTTTTTTGTGAGGTGCTATTCTCCTGTCTTTTACTTATTCATACTACTAAAATTAAATCCCAAAACATTCTAACTCTGAATAAAAGGGAAAGATTTAAAAATCTAAGACCCTCTCCCCAAAATCCTACCTATATAGAAAATAATGATGCTGTCATTCACATGCTGTTTCACAGGGCAAAGTGCTTTAAAGAAATAAGTTGATTCTAGTAGTAATGATCACTTATTCATTTTATATATAAGAATATATGCAAAGTACTCTGCAATCCTTAAAGCAAAGGACAAGTGTTAACTTATTATTATGGCTTGGTATTACTGCTCAGTATAAATCCTTGAGAATTCTGAAAACTAAGAATTACTAATAAACCTTGAAAGGAAAACAAGGCTAACCAATATCATCACATCTTCTCCCTAAAAGTTTGCTGCTGACATTCAGTCATTTTAATTGTGTCAGCCTCTTTGTAACCCCATTTGGAGTTTTCTTGGCAAAGATACTGGAGTGGTTTGCCATTTCCTTCTCCAGCTCATTTTACAGATGAGGAAAACTGACGCAAATAGAGTGTAGTGACTTGCCCAGGGTCACACAGCTAGTAAATGTTTGAGGCCAGATTTTAACTGTGGAAGAGTCTTCCTGACTCCCAGTCCAGCACTCTATCCACTGCACCACCTAGCTGCCTTTAACTCTGAAATACCAAGATCTAGGAAACAAAGTTCACTGAAATTTCATGCCAGGTGGTATAGTGTTGAGATACTAGCAGGTCCAAGTCACACTACTAGTTACTTATATAAGAACTAGGACCAGGTACCCTGAATTCCAGTTCAGAGTTCTTTCCACCATGCCATGTTATCAAAGTTTATAATACCCATCAAGCCACAAATTAAAAAATATATATCCCCACAAATCTTTAAGAGAAAAAAAATCTGCTAAGGGATCTTTCCTTTTTGACTAGCTAGAATATAGAAGCTTTCTTCTACACGCTGATTTTATTGCCCTTGTGAATATGAATATATATATATATGTAACCAGCCAAAAGATGCATCCAAAGGAAGTTATTAACCCTTACATGGGGTATGTAGGCTGGTGGTATCTAAAAATTAATAATAATGACAAAAAAACCCAATATTTTAAAAGTCCTTAAAATTTACAAAGTGCTTTTACATATACTTATGTCTGACTCAAAATAACACTGAGTCATTATAGTTAGTATTATTCCCATTTTACAAATGAGGAAATTAAGGCTCTCAGGTTTGCCTTTGGTCATACAGCTAGGTATTAAGGTATGATTTGAATTCAGAAAAGTTTAAAATCTACCTAAATGGATAATTATACAAAAAGATGAAGAGATGAAATTATTTTTTTAAAAAAGCATAAGTGACAATTCTATTTGAATTCATAAAACTGAACAATTATGCCATTCATTGTATCACAGAACATTATTGCGGAATCCAGGGATTTCTTTAAGAACAGTTTCAATTTTTAAAAATAATTTGTGTAGTACTGGTGATGGGGTGCTTGGGTGCCTATGCTTGGACCCCAATTCCAAGATCACATTTCTCCCTAGCTCCCAGCCCAAGGACACTATGCCTAACAATTACTCATGAGTGGGTCCCAGCAAAACACTTATCTCTCTCCTTGGTAAAGTAATAAACTACTCCTGTGGGAATTATTAGTTTGAACTGGCTTTGTATGAGCTCATAAAGATATTCAGTACCAGGGCGGCTAGGTGACACAGTGAGTAGAGAACTGGCCCTGGAATCAGGAGGACTCAAATTCAGCCTCAGACACTTAACATAAAAACTAACAGTGTGACCTTGGGCAAGTCACTGAACCCCAATTGCCCTCCAAAAAAAAAAAAAAAGATATTCAGTACCCACTGGACTATCTATACCAACTCCCTAACTCATTATATGCATGTTGGACTCCTCATCATGTGTATCCTAGACTTTAGACGTATGTATACTCCCTACCTCTATCTTGTCTAACAAGACATTGATGGGTAGTAGACTAACACTTGCACAACAGATATTAAAAGTGCATGTTCCTTTAAAAACTGACCATTCCTTAACCACTCCCTAATCCCCTAGTTGGCATACTTGGCACATGTTTAACTACAGTTTATCCTATATAAACTTTAACTGTATCCCTTTTAAAGTCACAGGTTTTCTAAGAACTCTTGCCCACTGAAAAGTATAACAATATATCTTTGCCACCTTGACTTAAAGAATGCTTGAGTCTGTGAATTTATTACAGACAACCCTACCCAGTACTCTGGTCCTTGAGGGGTGCCTGAATCCCCCCAACCCTCAAACCATATCACTGGTACTAACTGTTCTATAAAAGTTTGATGAATTTGTCCTATAAATCCAGGATCAGGAGTTGTTTTTTTTCTTTGATAGTTCCTTTACAGGTACTTCCATTTCCTTTTTTAAGACTTATTTAAGATCTCTTTTTGGTCTTCTTTTAATGTGGGTATTTTTAATTTTTGGAGGTATTCCTTTATTTCTTGTGTGTTCCCAAGTTTTGGTAGCATGTAGCTATACATAATAGGTTCTATTAATTCCTTTTATTCTGTTTTGGAAATTCACCATGTTTTGGAAATCAATTTTAGCATTAGAGAAATAAGTTGACCAAAATGGCCATGGCTTTTGACACAAAAATAACTAATAACTAATAACAACTAATAAGCTTACATCTCAAGGAGGCCACTGATAAGAAGAAAGTGAAGAAAGGAGTTGCACACAGCACAGGTTGCAACCCAGCTAATCTTCCAACATTCCCTTCCAAACAACTTCATAATAATGCCTCAAATCAAATTTTGGAGCAGGAGAACCAACAGAAGTCAGAGTGAGACATTTTTCGGCCCGAGATCACTTAGAAGGTCAGCAGGAGAGGTCTGTGACACCTGTGTGGGGGCCAGTCCAGAACCCAAGTGGCAGCAGTACCAGCTGTGGACCTTGAAGGTGGCTGTGACAGCAGCAGCTTCAGAAGCTTTCAGTCCAGAGACAGTGAGGAGGTCAGACAACTGGCCAGAAAGAGCACTGACCATCACTCTTTCCATATCACACCACTTTGGAAGCACAGAAAACATGAAGCTCTGAAAACACCAGAACAAAAACACCTGAAGCTTGAGACCATGTCAGCCCATTTCCAGGTAAGCAGAGTCCAACTTCAGAATAAAGTTCAAAGTCAAGAAACAGACTGGGAAAATGAGAAAACAGCAACAAAAAAAGAGCTTGACTATAAGAAACTACTAAGATGGCAGGGAAGACTAAGACAAACTCAGAAAACAACAATATACATAAGGATACAAGAAAAGCCTCAAAGGAAAAAAAATACTAATATGACACAAACCCAACGAGTATTCCTGGAAGAGCTAAAGAGATAAAAGTGATAAGAGGAAATAATGGGAAATGAAATAAGAATGATGAAAGAAAATTATGCAGAGAATTAACAAGTTGGTAAACCAGGCCAAAAAAAAAAAATACTGAAGAAAACAACTCCTTACAAAACAGAATTGGCTTCAAATATTCACTGAAGAACTCCTTAAAAACAAAACTGGCAAAATGGAAAAAAGACGTACCAAAGCTCACTGAAGAAAATCATTCCTTAAAAATTAGAAATGAGCAAGTGGAAGCTGCTTATGACTCCATCAGACATCAAGAAACAATTAAACAAATGGAAGGAAAAGTTAACAAACCTTAATAGAATTACATTTAGAGTAAGAGGACCTAGCCTATCCACTTACAGTAGCACTTTTGAGTCCTTGGGCAAGTTATTAACCTAATTTCTAAAAGAAGTGTTTAGCATAGGTAATCCAGAATCCCTAATTTTATGTAATTAATCAGGGAAAATTTGTTGAGCAGAATTCTTTCTGCATTATATACCATCCTTTCTGGTCATTATAACTGTCTTAAAAGTTCAAATTATGATACTTCTACTTCATTCACTTAAATGTTCACTTTCTATTCAAGGAACTTCCTTCCCCCTTCTCCCACTCATACTTCTGCTGTTAATCAGCGGCAAGCCCTTTCAGTAAGCTTTCAGATTTCCCACCTCTGTGGGCCCCTCCTCCCTTTCCCTTGCTGTCAATCAGCCTCCTTGGCGGGCTCCTCTGTTGTTTACCATTGGGGAAGATTTTCGAGCCAAGACTTGACCCCATCCCCACCCCCAATCAATGGGAGAAGGGACGCCAGTAGGGTATAAATTCTGGTTCTGGCTTTTGTAAAGTGCCTCTTCCTCATGATCCATCATGGGGAAGATCACCCTCTTCACCCACGGAAGAGAATAAATTCCTGTTCTTATCCTAAGAGATTTCTGTGTTCTTGATTAAATTCTAGATGAGATTTTTCATTGCAAACATATGGAATATGTTTGCATATGGAGTATTTCATCTACCCCTAATAAAACAAACCCCATAGCCTTTAATCATTCTTAGTGTTCTCCTTTGAAGTCCTAGTTACAAAAACATTGCAAAAAAATTTTTTTGGAGCTAAGGTCCAGCACACAGGAAAGGATAAGGAAGTTTTTTTAAAAAGTTATTGTAAATTCAGTTCAGTTCAACAAACATTACTAAAAATTTATTATGTGTAAAACATTGTGCTAAGCACTGATCTCCGCACCCATCAGACAGCATAGTGTAGCAGAAGGCCTGTGTTCAAGCCCTCCTTCTTACACATATTAATTGTGTGACAAGGCAAATCAATCAACCTCGTAGTGCCCCAGCCAACACTACAAAACTACTTTTAAAGACCAGGTACAAACTATGTTAATGGAAGGAATTGCCACACCAAGTAACCAAGAGGTTTCTATACTGATTAAAAACAGGTCTAGTGGGGGGAAAAGGTTGTAGAGCAACAACAACAAAAAAAGCTTCGGCCCTCAGAGTTTTCATCAAATTGGTGGGGGTAGGGAGGCAGATGAAAAATACAAGGTATAGACAAACAAACAAAGACTGTACAAGTTAAGATGAGAAAGGAACAAGTGATAAGAGGGAAAGGGGGAAGAGAAGTGTCCATCAGAGAAGGATTTAGAGAGCAGACAGCATCTGAGCTGAGTATCGGAGGAAAACAATGTTACTCCAAGTTGTGGAGACCTGGAGGCCAGCTTCTGTGAATGAACAGAATGTCAATTTGAATCATCCAAGAAATGAATTCATGAAGGATAGCTGGATGAAATAAATCTGGAAAGGCAGGTAGGAGACAAATTATGGTAGGCCTTACATACCAGCCTGAGGAAATTGTATTTTATCCTGGAGGCAATGGAAAGCTATTGAAGGTTTTTGAGCCGGGAAGTGAAAGTCAGTCCTGTGTCTTAGGAAGATTATTTTTGGGAGGAAAGGTGAAGATATTAGAAAAGGGAAAGGCTGAAAACAGGAAGACCAATAAGGGTACTGTTCCAGTAATGCATTCAAGATGTGATCTTTACAGTACTTGTGATTTAATATTTTTTACTCTTTTATTTGGGAGATGTTTCAAAAGAACTTTGATGGTGGTTTTTACAAGAGATATACATGCAAGTAGAATCAATTAAGATTTGACAAATGAGTGGGGCTATTAAGAAATAAGGGAAGAGGGGACAGAAGGAAATAAGCATTTTATATAGTACCTACTGCCTGGCACTATGCTGTCATTTTGTCCTTCCTTTCATGGCATCAAGATGGTGATGTCATGATTTGCAAGTGAATTGGATTTAAGTGAGGCAGGGCTGTGCAAAGCCACCAGCCTCACTCTCTCCTCCAGAGCCACCTAGGTCCAGTGGTGAAATACAGAGCAGGACAACTGGAGATGGCCCAGGAGGCAGTGGGGGACCTTGGCCTTTTTAAGTTAAGGTCTTTCCTGGGTCTCAGTTTGTCTGAGGCAACTCCCATTCAGTGATTAAGGCTAGGTAAGAAATAAAGCAAAGAATGGCCTCTTTTACCTAGTTAAAAAAGAAAAAAATCAATCTAGGAGGAGAAGACCCTCAGAGTTTCTGGCCTAAACAAAAACAATTGCTATTTACATATATTCTGAGCCATAGGGAGTCCAAATAGTGACCAAGTGAGGCATTGTTGACCAATCAAATGAGATCCAGAGGGATTTGGTTAAGACATGGTCCTTTAAAAAAAGGAAATCTAGCCCCATAAACTCCAAGATATCTTGAGAGGTCTCAGCAATCAAAATTTATATTCCTCTGGGCAGAGTACCTGTAGGTAAGGGTATGATTGCCTATGTGGACAGATGGAGAGAAGGAGGGAAGCAGGGGAGGAAGGAAGGAAGGAAGGAAGGAAGGAAGGAAGGAAGGAAGGAAGGAAGGAAGGAAGGAAGGAAGGAAGGAAGGAAGGAAAGAAGGAGCTGTGCTGCCCAACTGGAATTGGTCAGTTAGGTCCCCTGTGCGGCCTCCTCACAAACTGTTGTTTATCCTTCATTCTCCCAAGAGGAAAATGACATCAGGAATGTGAAGTTATGGCTTGAAGGTGAATTGGATTTAAGTTGGAGTGGGGAGGGGCACTGCTGTGCAAAGTCACCAGTCTCACTCTCTCTTCCAAGACCACCTAAGTGCATTGGCAAGATCAAGACTACTGAACATGGCCCTACCAGGTACACTATGCTAAGTGCGTGATAAATATCTCACCACAACCCTGGGAGGTAGGTGTTGTTATTATCTCTATTTTACAGTTGAGGAAACTGAAACAGAGGTGAAGTGATTTGCCTGAGATCATAAAGCTAATGTCTGAGGCTAGACGTACACTCTGGTCTTCCTGACTCCAAGCCCTATCCACTGTGCCACCCAGAGAGAAAGAGGAATCCAAATGACTACAACATGACACATCTGGGTAAGTGGAAGGAGTTCCTTCAACAGAAATAGGGAAAATTGGAAAAGGACAGGTTTAGAACCTGTTATTTAAAAATAACACGAGTCCGATGTGCTTGTGGGAGATAAGCTTAAATATTTAGTCATTATTTTTCCAAGTGAACTTTACACACCTGAAAAATTCCTTAGGGTACTTGTGATTTATTATTTTTTTACTCTTTTATTTGGGAGATGTTTCAAAAGAATCATAATTTTAAAGAGCAAATGAAGTAGACAAGGACATAAAAGTATATTGAATGCGTGCTGACAATTACAGAAATTTGAGGTCTCTGGTACTAAAAGGGGGAAGAAAGAAATACAAATATCAAATATAAATTCAAAGAATCAAAAACTAGCTGGACTTTTCCCAGTTATTGGAAAAATTATCTTGTTAAAACTATAATTTCTTACAAATTTTTCGACTTACTTTCCACTTGACTTGCATCATAACTTTTAACTCTGACAGAAGAAATCTAATCCCATGCCATGTTTTTACTATCACTGATATGGTTACTATATTGTCATCAACTTACAACTACATCAATGATTCCCTATATAATAGGTATAAATGGAGTCTAGAGTTTGACCACACTCACTGGGCAAGTCATCTACCCTCACTCAGCTTGACAAATAAGTCCTTAATATATATTTAAATTTCTTAATCCTAAACTCTAATGATCTAGGGATATGTATGTTGAGTAATTTTTCTCATTAGTAAATTTTCAATCTCTGCTCATTAATTAATTAGCTCAGATCACCTCAAACCCTTAAAATATCAATGGTTAACACTTCACTCATCTAGATATTCAGTCTCACTTCAATTCACTTTGGAGAGACTTTAATTGTTATTAAGTATTTTCATATTTTCCTTTAGAATCAAGTCCTTTCTGTCTTTTCAATAAATACAGGAAACAGTCTTTCCTAAAACATACTGTACTAATAACTCCTCAGATTCCTCATAAAAGTCCTTTATGGAATTCCCTCAAAAAGTTACAAGACAGTTCTCATAAGAAGACAGTCCAGTCCTCCTTCCTCTCTCTGTTGTATAGATTGTTCATTGATCCTCATGGACCAGATATACTTTCTAATATAAAGACCCTTTCAGAATGTAGTCACATATGTTCTTAGTTGGAAACATTTAATAACATAACTCTTTAAGATTTGAAAAGCCCTTTGTTCCAAACAACCTTTTCAATGTAGGTAATTGCAAGTATCATCATTCCTTTTTTGAGCCTAAAAGATATTAAAGTGATTTGTCTATGGTCACATAACTACTAAGTATCTGAAATGGGATTTGTACTGGCTCTGTATGGACAGGTGCTTCTCAAGTCATTTCTCAAATGCTACTTCAAATTGTCCTTTTCCCAACATTGTATCAGAGCCTGAGCCCTTGACCAGAAGTCTCTAATAAGATAGATGAACATTTGAAGCTAAAGTTACACTATCTTGGTATTAACATTCACTTTTTTAAAATGGTAAAACAGTTCAATTTAAAACATTAAGAATTCATTGAACCCGTACCAACATTAATCTTCTATCTATGAAGTCACTGCTGTCCAATTTTATTTTTTTAATTGATGAAGAAACTTTTGGACAGAGGAGTAAGAAACTTTCCCCCAAGCAATGAAGCAAGAGGCTCCTACACTGACGAAATGACAGGTTTAAAACTCTGCAGCACTTCTCTACTTGGCAACTCAAATAAAACCAAACCCAACCATCCTATATCACAACACATAATGTCAGACTTTAAAAATTCATTGGTTAGTTTTGCTAAACTGGCTTTCTTCTTTTTTTCTTCTCTTGTGATGGATGACTCTCTGAGAGAGCTACACTGGAAAATAAAAGGGAGTGGGGGAAAAAAACACAATATATCAAAATTTAAAATAGATCAAATTTAAAGGTAAACTAGATTTTTATTTATTTATTTGCTTTTTGGAGTGGGGAGAGGCAGGGCAATTGGGGTTGAGTGACTTACCAAAGGTCACATGGCTAGTAAGTGTTAAGTGTCTGAGGCCGGGTTTGATCTCAGGTTCTCGACTCCAGGGCCTCACTATGCCATCTAGCTGCCCCTAATTTTTTTTTTTTAAGTCTCCAAACCAGACAGTATTCTTCCCTTTCTGCCTTTTTATTCACTCTGTTCTTAATGTTTTTTTTTTCCTCCACTCCAACAGGGAAAATTACCAAATCTGTTGGCAGCTCCTAATAACACAGATGGAAACTAGGCTGTTGTTTCAGTCTGTTCCTTATAGACTAACAATCAATACTGCTTCACAATCAGTTTTAAGCAAAAATCAAGTTCTCTGTGGGCCTCATCCACTACACAGAGAATGCATTAATGATAGTGCCTTCAAAATGAGTGACATATGCCTTAACTGAGTAAAGGGAAAGGACCCAGAGGCAACCTAACCCAGTGGTGCCAGAATTCTAATAAAAACGGGGGGGCAGAGGGGCACTAAACTGTACATAAATATTTCTGTCATATATTGACTTTAAAAACCACATATTATCTATGTTCTGTTGTATTTTTATTTTATTTCATTAAAATATTTTCCAATTATATCTTAATATGGTTCTGCTTAGAGGCCAGAGCCACCTGTTAAAGAACTCTCTACTCTAAACTCCTAGTTTGTTTGTAATCATTCCTACCAGTTCCTGAAGCAATGACTTGGTAAGTCATTGATCATTTGCTCTCTCATTCTCTCCTCTTCTCATTCTTTTCCACCACCCTCCAGCCAGGCCAACACCCTCATGAATCAAACATCAAGGCCCTGCTCATAATTATGAAGAGAAGACTAGAGAAAGGAAGAAAAGATGGAAGCAAGCATTTATTCCATGCCTATTATGTGCCAATCATTGTAAAAAAATGTTTCTCATTTGATCCTTACAACAATTCTGGGAGGTAGGTGTAATTTGCCTCAATTTCTTTATTCCTAAAATGAGTCTGATAATAGCACCTACCTCCCAGGAATTGTGAAAATAAATAATTGTAAAGCACTTTCCAAAACTTAACAGTGCTATTTAGATGCTAGATGTTTTATTATCATTATTATTATTTCTAAGTACCCTTCCTCTAAAGCCAAGATTCTTAACTTTTTTTGTTGTGGACCTCTTTAGCAATCTGGTAAAGCCTACAGACCCCATCTCATCTAGCCCTACTAATGCGATTCAGAGATCAGCAAAACTGCGGACCCTCAAGAAAGTCTAGAAAGAGAAAGGGACAGTTGAAATGTTGTATCAGACATATCTGGAATGTGTCAGGCAGAATAATCATTAAGTTCACAAGCTTCAAGGCCATGAGTCTCAAACAGTAGCCAGCAATTTAATTCATTTTTATTCTCTCCATTATTTTAGACATGCCCTTTAACATTTTTTCCTTTTTTTTCTCAACATATGAACATGTCCTCCTTGCCTATGTTCACTCATTTACTTATCAGTATACAACCATAGGAAAACAACAAACCAGCAAATACTGTGGAGGCCACAAATAAAAGCACACTGTACTTATATTAGCAGGTAGTATAAAATATTTTGCCTGAGTGTGACAGAAGCCAATAAGACTGACAGAAACCGATTCTGAGTATTGGGATGACCTGATCATATTGTAAATTCCTCATTTTGTTGCTCAGTCCTGTCTGACTCTTTGTGACCCCATGTGGGGTTTTCTTGGCAAAGATACTTAAGTGGTTTGCCATTTCCTTCTCCAGCTCATTTTACAGAGGAAACTGAGGTAAACAGACTTGCCCAATGTCACACAGCTAGTGTCTGAGGCCACATTTGAACTTAGGTCTTCCAGGTCCAAAACTCTATCCACTGCTCCACCTAGCTGTCTCTAATATCCTCACAGGCCCTACATGTGTAAGGCTCAGTCAGCACTTAAGCACAGTGCCTGGCGCATAGTAGAAGCTTAATAAATATAAACCGATTGATGTCTCTATTTTCAACCACGATTTTATCACCCAACTCATTACCATTCAAGCCTAAAATCTACAATCCTCAGGCTAATCCAGGTCAAGTACAGGACCAGAGGTTACAGTTTCCATAAACATAAACATTTCTCTCACATGTACCAACTTCCTCTGCAAACCTCTGGGTATGCATTTCCTGCATCAGCTCCCAGCAGAATACTCAGAGTTAGTCACACTGGATCAGTTACCAACAGAATCTGGGTCCTATCTGAGACCTCTTCCAGCTCTAGACAGAGAATCCCGTGATTCTATGACTTCTGGTTTCATAATACAATCAATATAAAATAGAGAAGTAACTGATTTGCTTAAAGTTCCATAGTAAGGCAGTGAAAAAACTCTGGAGAACTCCTGACTCAATATCCTGAGGCAGTGCGCTGATATCAGCTTATACTCTGCCAGCCCATGAAAGGCTTTTCTGGGGAAAAGTAATTACCCATCTTACCCAATACCAAAGGTTGGGGAAGGTACTAGGGGCAGCTCAGATGGTGCAGTGGAATAGAACTCTGAGCCAAGAATTGGGAATCTGACCTGAACCTGCATTTAAATCCAGTCTCGGGCATTTACTGGCTTCCTTCCCTAGGCAAATCACTTAATCTGTTTGCCTCAGTTTTCTAATCTGTAAAATAGGAATAATAATAGCACCTACCTCTCAGGATTATTGTAAGAATCAAATAACATAAAAATTGTAAAATGCTTAGCAAAATTCTTGGCACACTGTACATGCTATAGTTATCGTTAGTGATTATTAGTAGTAGGGCTACCTTGTCTAGAACTGAGAGCTGTAGTTTTCTGACTGCCCTTACAGATATCAGAGATGGAAAGAAGAGCATTCATCACCATGTCCTATGGCTGTGGAAGACCTAGTCAGTGGGGTGCAGTGGAAAGAGCACTGGCTCTGGCATGAGAATTCAAATCTCACCTCTGATGCACTATAACCTCAGGGAAGTAATTTAAATTCCCCGTGCCTCAGTTTCAGCATTTTGTAAAATGACAAACTGGGACTAAAAAGTGTCTGAGATCCCTCTCGAGAGAGAACCCCATGATTCTATGGCTTCTACTCTCAAAATACCATCAATACAAAATAGAGAAGTAACTGATTTGCTTAAAGTTCTATAGTAAGGCAGTGAAAAAGCCAGGGCTAAGGCCTGGACTTTCTGACTCGATTCTGGTTCTGCTTCCACTTTACCCCCTTTAGCAATTGCCCTATTTCTTCTGCACTAATCCTCCTGAACTCTTTAAGGGACAGGAGAGAGAAGAAAATAGGGGTGGATAGGTGCTAAAAGAGATAATTTCCTAGTTCAACTAGGTGGCCAGAGGACCCAGAGTCCGAAAACTCTAAATTCAAATCCCACCTCAGATAATTACTAGCTGAATGATCCTGGGCAAGTCACTTAACCTAACTCAGTTTGCCCATCTGTAAAATGGGGGTAATAACAGTACCTACCCTCCCAGGGTTACTATGAGGACAAAATGAATAATTCATAAAATGCTTTGTAAACCTTATATTGCTGCAGAAAAGTTAGCTAACATTATTTATTATTTACTATGTCACAAAATTAGAGGCTAACCTGCTCATAATTTTCACAAGAGTGATTTTTTTGGTACCCTTTTCCAGAGAGAATGATCTATCTAGCTTTAACGATGATAAAAAAAAAACCATGACAATACTGCCTTAAAACCTAAAAATACCTAAATTACTGCTTAGAATTCCTACAATTGCCTGAAAGTTGCAAAATGTTCCTAAATTAATTTAAATCTGAAGAAAAAACTTTACAAAGTAGAGCTGAGTCCCTAGGTATACCTAATTCAGAATGGCTGGTTTAGTTTATGTTCATGATTAAAAATGTTACCCACCTCCAGGGAAAGAACTAATGTGGTCTAAATGCAGATAAGAGCATACCTTTTTTTTACTTTATTTTTCTTCGTTTTTTTGGTCTGTGTTTCCTTTCATAACATGATGAATATGAAAATACATTTTGCATGACTGCATATGTACAACTTACATCAAAATTGCTTGCCTTCTCTATGAGGGGAGATGGGAGGAAAGGAGAGAGAACTGGAACTCAAAATTTTTTAAATGAATGTTAAAACTTTTTACATGTAACTGGAAAAGTATTAAAAATATATTCCTAGATTTACTCAAATAATTAATTACTTTAGAATATATACAACATCTCCTTTGGGGCTGAGGAGGAGAGAAGGGTGAAGAAGAAGACTGTGAGCAGGGAGAAAGGAAAGTTATTTTTAGTTGGTGTTTTCTTAAAGCCAGCATTTATTTACTTACTGAGTTTTATAAAGGCACCCTTCTTTCAAATCACTTAGGATTAGTATAGAGAGGGAAAATGAACCTGATTTATGCTAACCTAGTAGTACCCCAGCCAAAAGAGCCTAAAATAACAGATGCCAAAAACAACTGGAGACAAATGCATAGATCAATACCAACATTCCTAACACAGCATCCCCAGTCTAATGAGGCATAAAATTCACTGTCAAAACAGTCCTGAACACCAAGCCAGAATCACTGAACTTGAAAGCTGGAAAGCCCCTCAGCAGCCCTTCATAAATATAAGGAATCCCCACTATAATATACTAAACAATCAAAAAATAAAATTTTAAAAAAGTATGCTTCAATCTGCATTCAGATTCCAGTTCTTTCTTAGGAGGTGGATAGCATTTTTCGGGATGAGTAAATATGGAAATACGTTAAGAATACATAAATACCAGTTATTCTGAATTACTTCTATCTAGGGACTTAGCTCTACTTGTAAAGCTTCTGCATCAAGACTTCCAAGGAGGGGAAACCAATCACCTTCCAAGTAGGCCTTTAGAACAGGTATAAAGGTTGGGAAATCTCCCCAGATATCAAACCTAATTTGGCTCTTTGGAACAGCTAGGTGGCACAGTGAGTGTCAGGATTGGATCAAGAAGATTCATCTTCCTGAGTTCAATTCAGGCCTCTGGACCTCTTACTAGCTGTGTGACCCTGGGCAAGTCACTTAACCCCATTTGGCTCAGTTTCTTCATCTGTAAAATGAGCTGGAGAAGGAAATGGCAAACTATTTCAGTATCTTTGCCAAGAAAATCTCAAATAGGGTCATGAAGGGTTGGACATGACTGAAAAACAACTAAACAAAAATTCGATCCAATTTTTCTTTTAGGTTCTTCCTCCTGGGCCAAACAGAACAAGTCTTAACCCTTCTCTCAATGACAGCCTTTCAACTACTTGAACACAGCTATCAAGTTCTCTATCCTTTCTACTCCACCCAACACACACACACATGCTAGCACAAGCTCACCCCCCCCCCCCAATCTTGTCCTTCCTTCAGACTAAACATACCCAGTTCCTTCAGCTAATCTCACATATCTCGGACTCAAGGTCCTTCACCACCATGGTGGCCATGGCCAAATTCTTCTGGACACTCTCCAGCCTATTAAGGTCTGTCTTAAACCATAAGGCCTAGTATTGAATGTAACACCCTAGATAGGATCTAACTAGAGCAGACTACAATGGAATTAACACTTCTGAGTTCCAGGAAGCTAAAGCACTCTTAATGCAGTCAAAGATCCAATTAGCTTTTTTTTGGCTATCACATCACACTGCTGAATCATACTGGACACTAAGGCCACTAACACTCCTTCTCAGAACAATTATTACCAATCTATGCCTCCCTTCACACCTTCCCAATCAAATCGTGAATTTCCGATTTCTGTACTCAAGTACAAGACTTGAATCTAATAAGATGAATTTTTCATCTTATTAGATTCAGCCTAGAACTCTAGCCTATCAAAACCCCTTTGGACCCAAATTTTGTCATGCAATTGGGTTAGCTATACCTCTCTGCTTTGTAACATCTGCAAATCTATGGAGCATTTTACCAATGCCTTTATCCAAGGCAAAGATAAAAAAAAAAAATTTAAATTGCACAAGCCTAATCCCTGAGGCATTGCTCTGGAGACCCTTGGTGGAAAAAACAATAGAAACATAAGCAAACTAATGACTCTTCAAGATATCCAACAAGCTTTAACTTTTTCAAATTGTTCTAACATGGTAATTCACCTCACTCTATCTTCTTCACAAAGAATACTAGGAGACAATTTATCAAAAGCCTTGCAAACACCATTTCCTTCATTTACTACTTTATTTTATCTGGTCAAAAAAAAAAAAGGAAATAAGGTGGCATGACTGGTTCTTGATGAAGCATAATGGCTCTTCACCTCCCTTTCTAGCTGTTAGACAAGCATCTCTTTAAATAATCTAGTCTACATTTTTCCAGGATTCAAAGTCAAACTCCTTGGCCTATAGTTTGCAGACTATAATTGGGAGAAGGTAAATACTATTTTTAACTCTAATGGATCTGCGATTTCATCCATGTAAATACTCTACCCAACACTGCAGACCTCAATTCATCTATACCCGCCTAACCTGTTCATGAAGGGATCCAACCCGACTACTCAGAGCCTGGAACTTTGACACTGCATTGGTACCAATGGGGCACAAAGCTTGCCCATCTGGTTATCTGGTTATCTCTTGCTCTCAATATTTAACTGCCCCATTTTTGACCACATCTCCCCAAAACAGAAACTATCATATGATTAAGCTTCCTTCCACTTTCATGTGTCCTCTAAAAAAAAAACCCATAGATTTGATTAGTTTACCTCATTTGGTTTGTGCCTTATTTGTGGCTGGTGCACAATAAAAACTAATAATGAATAGGGCCAGAAAAAGCAGCTACTTAACAGTGTGACCAAAAATATCCCTGCTGGCATCCACAATCAGGATGCCTGAATATTTTTACCATTAAGTCCTTCCTTGGGAGACTACTGAAGTTGAAGCTAATGTTACCTGAAAAGAGTAACAGAATAACCAGTTACCAGACAGAGTCCAGGGGAAATACAAAGAAAACAGGTACCTTGTCCCAATCTTATTTTCAATCCCTCCTTCTCTACTGGTTCCTATGCCATACCCTATATGGCCAGTTCAATCTTACAGTTCTCAAAACTCCTTTTTTTTTTTAAACCCCTTTCTTGAATGCCATACTTTTAAGCTATTGTCCTATGTTTTTCTCCCTTTCACAAACTCCTTTAAAAAAAGCTTCCATTTGTTACCTCCATTTCCTTTCTCTCCACTAGCCAACCTTGTATAATCTTGTTTCTGATACCCACTTAACTAAAACAGCTATTTCCAAGATTATCACCAAGTCAAGTCAACATGCATTTATTAAAAGTTTACTCTGTCAGGCACTGTTAAAAACTGGAGGAAATGAAAGTCAATAACAGTCCTTGCACTCAAGAAGACAACATTGAAGAGGGGAAGGCAACTTGTAAATAATGAGAGAGAGTGATAGAGAGAGAGAGAGTGTGTGTGTCTCTTTTTGGTTCTCATTGTACTTGATCTTTTTGCAGTTTGAAATCCTCCTGACCAGCCCCTACTCCCATCTTTTTGACCCATTCTTTCTCAGGCACCTTTGTTAAATCACCCAAACCCCTTCATCCATTAAGAGTGACTGTCTCCCAAAGCTGGGCAACTCTTCTCTTTCTACATTCTCTCTCCTCTGCTCCCATGGATTCTATGCATTTCTATGCAGATGACTTCCAACTCCTGAACTCACAACTGTCCCCTGGACATCTCTACCACCTCAAACTCAACATATCCAGAAAAATAATTCATTTCTCACACCATCCTTCCAATCAGGTCCAATTTATCCCTCTCTCAATTAGTTTGCCATATATCACTGATCTGGGGGCAGCTGGACTGAGGGAATACTGTGATGGGACTGGAGGCCCAGAAAGACCTAAGTCCAAATTCAGCCTCAGACACTTACTAGCTGTGTGACACTAAGCAAGTCACTTAACCTCTTCTGGAGGAGGAAATGACAAACTACTCCAGTTCTTTGCCAAGAAAACCCCATGACAGAACAGCACTCTTGTGCTATGGTTGGTGAGGTCACAAAATCAGGACAAGACTGAAGAACTGGAGAACACTATCTATTCTCCTCCCCTGGGAGGGAGTGGGGGAGAGGTCTCTATATTCTTGCAAAGGGACTACTGCAGGAGCCTCCCAATTGAGTTTTCTTTCTCTCGTCTCTAATCCAGCCTCCACAAAGATAATAAATTAATAACCCTGAAACACAGATCCAATAATATAATCCTTCCTCTGCCACCACCACCCCCCTCAAAATACAAAACCAAAACTTTGCCCCTAGGATAATATGTAAAATGTACAATCTTCAATCCACATTTAAAGCCCCATAATCAGGTTCCAGGTCAGCTAGGTGGCTAGTGGATAGAACAATGGGCTTAGAATCAGGAAGATTCATCTTTACAAGTTCAAATCTGGCCTCAAACACTTAAAATGAGCTGGAGAAGGAAAAGGCAAACCACTCTAGGATCTTTGCCAAGAAAATCCCAAAACGGGGTCACAGAGAGTTAGACATAACTGAAACAACTGAACAACAGTCAGGTTGCAACCTACCCTTTGCAATCATTTTGTATTACTCCCCCTTTCACATAGTCATGATTCCAAACAAACCAGCCTATTAGCTGTTCCCCAAATACAACAATCCATTTTTCACTTCCATGTCTTTACCCAAGTCTGTAACAGACTCCCACCTTACCTCAACCTAACTGAATACGTACCAGTCTTTCTTGAAAGCACAGCTTGGGTACTGCCCACCATGCAAGGTTTTTTCCTCCTCATCTAGTCACTGTTATTAGTACTCCCTCCCTCCTGAAATTATGTTTAAATATTTTATTTTTTCCTGGTTATGTGTAAAAACAACTTTTAACATTCATTTTTAAAAATTTTGAGTTCCAAATTCTTTCTTCTTTCCTTCCTCCCATTCTCCCTCACTGAGAAGTCAAGCAATTTGATACAGATTAAACAGGTGCAGTCATGCAAAATATATTTCCATATTAGTCACTTCATTAAAGAAAACACAGACAAAAATAAAGTAAAAAAAGTATGCTTCGATCTGCATTCAGACTCTTATCGGTTCTTTCTTTAGAGGTAGACAACATTTTTCATAAGTCCTTCAGAACTGCCTCGGATCACTGTATTACTGGAATAGCTAAGTCATTCACAGGTGATCACTGTATAATACTGCTGTTACTGTGTACACTGTCCTCCTGGTTCTGCTCATTTCACTCTGCATTAGTTCATGAAAGTCTTTCCAGGTTTTTCTGAAAGCATTCTGCCCATAATTTCTCATAGTACAATAGTATTCCACCTTGAAATTATTTTGCATATACTTTATATTTACTTACATGTATGGGTCCAATGGCAAATATTCCCCTAGTAAGCTTGAGATCAGAGACTCTTTCAGGTCTGTATATCTGAAGCTTAGTTATTCTGCACATAATAGGTACTAAATGCTAACTTAACATTCAAGGTTCTGTGTAAAGATAAATGAGAAAAAACTGGAAAAAGAGTAGGTATCTATCAAAATAGGACTAGCTAAACAAACTATGTCATAAGAATGTAATGGAGTATAATTGCAGCATATATGAATTCAAATGCTGCCTTAACCGTTTACTAGCTGTGTGACCCTGGGAAAGTCACTTAATTTCCATTTGCTTCAGTTTCTGTGAAACTATCTACTTTACAGGATGGTTGTGAGGATCAAATGAGATAGTGCCTGGCATACAGCAGGTGCTGCATAAATACTTACTTATTCTATTCCCTTTGCCCCATACAACAGGAAAAATATGAAGAAGTCTAAGAAATATGGAAGACTTGTAGGAAGAGATATAAAGCAGAGTAAGCAGAATCAGCTGAATAATATATAAAATGACCATAATAATGTAAAAGAAAACAACATTGAAAAAACTGTTGACCTGAGATGAATTACAATGACCTATTTTATGCCCGGAGAAAAAAAGAAATATCACACTTTTCTTCCCCCAAGGGAGAGAGGTGGATGAATACAGTTCCATGCCATGTTCAACAACATTAAGAAATTCTACTGTAATGTTATGAAATAAATGGTACTATCCTCATCTTTGGAATTATCCCAAATTCCTAACCACAATAGGAAGACACTGTAATATTCAATTCTTATTAAGGAAGACTAGACAAGCCTCCCTCCCTGAGTATTCACCCTTAAAAAAAAATACAGTATTATTCAAAAATTTGAAAAAAGCAATAGAAAAAGAATTAGGTATCCAATTTCTTACATTTTAGACATTACTCCTATCTCTTCGTAGATGGATATGTGTGAACATAAACTTTCCTAACACACTCCCAAATATGACTGAATTCTTCAAAATTCCTAAATCCAGAACCTTACAAGTATTTTATATCAAACTGTGGTTTGTTTTGTTTGTGAGGGACAAGGAAAATGGTTAGTTTTAAAGATTTTTCTTTATTTTTATGAGTGTTTCTAAAAACCTAAGCCTGATACTACTTACTGAAATGGGAGATTATAACTAAAACATCATTAGTCTTAGAACTATGGAACTCCACACATTAAGGCTCAGAGAGAAGTGGTAGAAATTATAGTACAGGTAATTATCTTTTCAAAAGATTTCGTATGAAAGATCTGTATTAAGCACAAAAGTATGTTAAATAACTTTACTAGCTGATCCTCAAAACTATAAATAAAGTAATACCTGCAGGGGAAAAGAAATTCAAAATTAAAGTTGCCATCACTAACCTACTTTACCAGTACATATAGAAAAATCACTACTTACTAAGCTGAATCAGTCAGCAGGACATTAACTTTGAATGTGTGCCTGTGAGTTCACACAGCCACCCACACTTTCTAACTCTGTCTCCTTAAAGACCAACAGCACACAATTTTTAAAATATGGGGTGGGGGGGGAACGTTGTGTGAAGAGTTCAATGGAAAAAAATACGTTTTTGAAGTCAGTCTTTACAGGAACCATTTTCTAGCCTCCTGCTCTAACAAACTTAGTTCCCCACCCCAAGCACATTGAAAATACCAGCCAACAAGAAAGTGAGCACTATAGAACAATTACTGAAAATAATGAAAGTGACCCAAGTTTTGGTATAAAGTTCTCCTTGTCAGGTAGTTAAATCTACTTCCTCCTTTAAACAACAACAACAAAACAAACCTATCCAGTGAATTTTAAACTTCACTAGTTTAAACTTCAATATCACAACCCAAAACTATGAATCCAGCACTTTTATCTAACGTGGTTGTTTTACATAGGATTTTACGGTTTCTGAATGACAACGGACCCAAGATAGTCCCCAAATTGCTTTGTTCCACCTGATGTCACAAATCATCCACCCTCCCATCACAATGGAATACCCTAGAAACTAGACAGCTCTGGGGTTCAGAAACTAATCGCACTGAGCAGCATGGTGAAAAGCGCTTTAAAATTATGTGGGCGTCTCAAAGCCCATTTGGTAAGGGGCTGTGTTATTGCTGGAGGGGCTTTGGGACTGGGGTCATGCACACACAGACACAAAAAAATGGGACCAAGGTAGTGGGACAGCTAGGGAAGAAGGACCTTTGGAAGTTTCCCCATCCCTCCAATTCTGCTGCCACCTCTCCTCACTCCAGTGCAAGCCTTCTTGCTCCTCTTCTAAAGCCTTCCTGCGTCCACTTAAGTTTCTATTTTAGCAAATCAGAGCGGCGTTGGGAGACAGAGCAGGCGCCTTAATCAACCATCAATCAATCAACATTTATTAAGCGCCTACTATGCCACCTTTCCCACCCCACTTCCCCATCACTCAGGGGAGTTCAACTGCGACTCCCCAAGTTTCTTCCCGCCCCTGTCATTTTGGGCACTTGGGCTGCACGGAGGAGTAACTTTGCCATCAGCCCCCACCGGGGCTTCCCGGGAGCAGGGGGGTGGAAATGCTGCAGGTCTGTCTGCCAGCCGCACCCCTCCTTCGGTGCCGGCACGCGGCTGACCTTCAGCTGGGAGCCCGGAGCCGGGCCTTGCAAAGCGAAGCTGCCCTCCTCCCCAACTCCCCGGCCTCCAGCCTGCCCCTGCAGCCCCTGCCCCATCCCCGCCCCCACCACCCCAGCGGGCAGGGAGCCAGGAGGCAGAGGCGGCAGCCCCCCGTGGGGCCGGCCCGGGCCAAGTGCACGGGGCGGGCGGCGGGGCAGCGGCTCGGCTCGCACCACTCACCGCTGGAGAACGGCTCCATTTTTTCCCCCGCGGCGGCTCGGCTCTGAAGCAGTGCACAAGCTTCCGACTTGTGGACCCAAACCGAGCCTGCCTACTGAGCATGCCCAGGCTCGGCGCCTTTAAAGAGGCAACCAGCAAAGCTGTTCCACCGCTTCGCCATAGTCCGCTCCGGGCTTTATCTGGGGCTTCGAGTCTGAAGCTGAAAGAGCGAGGCGGGAGGGCAGGGGGAGGAGTGCGTCGGATCTCAGGTTCCGAACCTCCACCAGCTTCTGGGAGGGAGGGGGAAGGGAGCAGTGGGGCGGGGCCAATTCCTCGGAAAGAACCGCGCGGCCCCTCCCTTCTCCTTAGAGACCAGCTTAGCGGGAGGAGTGGATATTGGTTAGCAGACGGATGAAGACGCGCCAAGAGGCCAAGTTTTGAAGTACTAATCGCACATTGGGTATCTTGCCCCAGCACTCAAAAATTGGAGGGAGAAGTTCCGGGGGCTCGTGGAAAGGCTGCAGAAGCTTGCAGGGGACCCCTGTGAACCCTGAGCCACAAAAGAAAAGCACTCACCCGTGCACGACTTCCCCCTAGAATCCCCGGGCAGTGTTCCATCCCCACGTGGCTGAAGGACCATGTGGAATCGCCGGAGCCTTCTTGTCTCGATCTCCAAATCCAGAGGCCCCTGGAGAAAAGCCTCGGGCTTGGCTGCCAATTCTTGTGCCCCTCCCCTGGCCCCCTCCAAACCTGGAGCTTTCTCTAGGGCCTAAAATTACTCATCTTTAAAAGGAGTGGATGGGGGTTTAGATGATCCCCAAGGCCCCCCTCCCAGTCCCAGTATTTTGTGATTTTTGTTATGTCCCCCCCACACACACACCCTTCCGGCTCAGCAGCCCGCAGCCCACCCCTCCGAGACAGATCGATCGATAGATATGGATATGTGTGTATGACCTCAGGCAAGGCACAGCCTCAGTTTCCTCACTTGTAAAGGGCGGCTAATAACGCCTATCTCCCAGGGCGGTGGTTGTGTCGATAAAATGAGATATAGCATTTGTAAAGCTCATTGGAAACTTAGAGGCACTAGGTAAATAAATTATAGATTTCTATCTATACCTGACTTAGATCTACATCTACAGACAAATCTATAGCTCTATACAGAGCTAGTATAGAGTAGACTCGTTAAGTGGGCCTGGGGATCGAGCCCCTCAAACGACCCCTAAAAAAAGAAATCCCAGGGCCCCTGTGCCCACGACCACAGTAGCATCAGGTGCCCTCTCTGGTCCAGCCAGTCTCAGCACCGACAGGCACGTGGTCCCAGGGAAAGATACTCAAGCATAAGGCCCGCTACGGGAGGTGGAAGCTTTTCCTGCCCCGCCTACCCTCGGCCCCTCCCTCTTCTCCTGGCCCCGCCCTGCTCGTCCCCTCCCCTCTGCACCGCACCGAGGCTCTACCTTATTTAGAGTTCAAGGCCAACTTCAAAGCCTCGGCCTCGGCTCCTCCCAGTTAGGCCATCACCAAAACACGGAGGGAATGGAGTTCGTAGGACCGCCGCGCATGCTCAGTGGGTACGGCCAGTTTGCGTCTGAAGAGAAAAGCCTGTCTGTACACCTGCTCGCTCCAGAAAGCCAAACAGTTCCCGGAGGGTTTGCATAGCGGACTTCTACCGAAGCCTGAAAGCCAATTTCCCCGGCCCCCACCCCACCAAGGAAGTCGGGCTGGGAGGGGAGGGTGAAACTGTTTGCTTCTGGCTCTTGGCGACTACCACATTTCTTTCCTGTAGTTATGCTTGAGAGCATCAATCTTAGGTTGCTCGGTGGGGCTGTAGGGGAAGGTTTTCCTATGGCCTCAGGACTTTCTTTGCTACAGCCACTTCCTGTACTCAGTTCCTGGGGGGTTAAACCACGAAGCTTTAAATTGTTCTCTTGCAGGGCTAGTGCTAGCACCCTTAGTCCTCCGGCCTTTTTTTCCCCTCTTGTTGAGCTACAAGAAGGCTATAATGACTGTCTTCCATCCAAATCTACTGAAATTGCCCAGGCCCTTTTTTAAAGATGTGGAAAGTGTCTCAGGCGTCTTGCCCATGGAGTCACACAACTAGTAAGTATTAGATACTTGATAAAAGTGAACCCTCTCTGCAGTAAGGTAATACTTTTTACATCTTCATAATTAACTCATTATTCCACTCATCACAGAAGCTTTTCCAGACTTGTTCATCCTTCAGAGCTCCCGTGGCTTCCCATTCTATCCATATCCATCCTCTTAGCTGAGAACCTTGCCTCATATTCCACTGAAAAACGATGTCATTTGCTAAGAGCTCCTTCCTCTTTTCAGATAATCTTCTCCCACTATCTCCTGTCTCACAAGAAGTGCCATTCTCCTGGCCAAGATAAGTCCCCCTACATGAATTCTCCAGACGATTACCCTTTTTTATACCCATTCTCTCAAGTCTTTCCCTTTCTACTAGCTGCTTTCCTGTTCCCTAAAATCCTGTCCGTGTTTCCTCCTTCCCTTAACAATCTTCTAATATCTCTTCTTCCCTTTGTGACTAAACTCTTTGAGAAGACTGTGTAATCAGATCCTCTGGTTCCTTTCTTCTCACTCATTGTCTGCAAGTCTGCCTTCCAACCTCATTCAGCTGAAACCGTTCTTTCAAGTTACCAGTAATCTAGTTCTTAATTGCCAAATCGAATGGCCTTTTCTCAGTCCTCCTTCTCGACCTCTGTACAGTCTTTGGTACTGTCAATCACCCTCTTCTTCATATTCTTTTCTGTAGGTTTTAATGACATGCTCTGTTGGGGTTCTCCTACCTGTCCTACTACCCCTCATCTCTGCTGGATCTCTATAATAATAGCTGGCATTTAGATTTAGCTTTAGGTTTGCAAAAAACTTTACATATGTTATCTTGTTTTTATCATTATAACAATCCTGGGAGATAGTTGCTATTATTATCACCTTCATTTTACATTTGAGTAAACTGAGGCATACTAGTGTCTGAAGCAGGATTAGAACTCAGATCTCTCTCATTTGAGTTGCTCTCACTAGTCATGGATATTGCACAATGCTCTATCCTGAATTCTCTTGTTTTATGTTCTTTCACTTAATGATCTCATCAGCTTCTATGGGTTCAATTAACATCTCTGCAGGGATGATTCTCAAATCCACTTAGCCAGGTCTAACTTCTTTCTTTACCTCCAATCTAGAATTTGCAACTGCCTATTGGACATCTCAGACTCAATATCCTGTAGACTCTTAAACTCAACATTCCAAAAGTGAACCCATTATCTTTCCTTCCTAAACTCTTCCCCTCTTCCTGATTTCCCTGTTGCTATCTAGACCACCACCCTCCCCGTCATCCAGCCTCACAATTTCAATACCATCCTTGAGTCCTCCTCACTCTCTCTCACACCCCTACATCCAATCTATTGCCAAGTCTTGTTGACTTCTTATAGGATAACTAAGTGGTGTAGTGGATAGAGCACTGGGCTAGGACTCAGGAAGACTCTTCTTCATGAATCTGGCCTTAGACACTTACTGGCTGTGTGACCTTAAGTGCAAGTCACTTAACCCTGTTTGCCTCAATTTACTCATCTGTAAAAATGAGCTGGAGAACGAAACGGAAAACCACTCCAGTATCTGCCAAGAAAACCCCAAATTCGGTCACAAAGAGTCTCCCACAACTGAGCAACAACAACAAATATCTCTTGTATAAGCCTTCTCTTCTCTGCCAAGGCCCTGGTGCTGGCCCTAATTGCTTCATACCTGGACCTCTGGTTGGTCTCTTCTCACTCTAGTCTATCCTCCAGTCAGCTGTCAAAGTCATCTTCCTCAAACAATCTTCTGACCATGTCACTCCCCTATTCAATAAAAAAAAAGTGACTACCTACTGCCTATCAAATATAAATCCTTTGTTTGACTTGTAAAGCTCTTTTTAACCTGGCGCTTTCCTACCTTTCAAATCTCATTACATTCTGTTCGTTTCCACAAGCTCTGTGATCCAGAGACACAGTCTTCCTTAACAAATTGCTCTGTTTTTACCCCCTTCTGCACCTCCCCTCCATTCCCTCTGTGAAACTTAAAATGTTTTAATGATGCTCTTTTTTCATGTCTTCCTACCTACCTCCTCCTTACCCTAAATATAAGCCTTCCCTCATTACAAATTTTTAGAGCAGTGGTATCAAACTCAAATGAAAAAGGAGGATGAGGGAGATCACTAAACCATACATAAAGATCCCTATAGATACATATTGAACTTAAAAAAACACATATTAACGTTATCTGTGTCTTAACTATTTTTATTTATTTTGTTAAATATTTCCCAATTACATTTTAGTTTGGTGGGATTCTCATAGTTGACACTTCTGATGGAGAGGATGCAGACCTGTTTCTCTTGCTTTATTTAAAAAACTTCAAACCTACTAAGATTAATAGTATTTGGTAACACCAATATTTTGGTGTACTGCATTTTCCTTAGTGCTATAGTACTCCTTCCACTGAAGCAGATTGAAATCCCTATCAGTCTGATCTTGGTGAATCACTTAGTCTTCCTTAGCCCCAGTTTCCTCATCTTTAAAATGCAGGTTTTCGATAAGATAATTGTTGAGGTCCTTTCTGCCTTTAGACCTGTGATCCTAAGACTGGTCTTCTCAGTTGCTGTGGCCTACTAGATCTATCACCTGGGAGCCTGCCCCACGATCATGAGCAGCTCCCCAGCTTAGCTTCTCAGACCAGTCTATCACCAGATCTACATCTCCTAGCCTTTCTGGTTCCATTGACCTAGGTTTTTAGAACCAGGGTCACCTCCAGGTTACCATGAAATTTTGGAGTGACACTTTAGTGAAAGTTATTTGGTGTTGTTAGAGATGAATAGTTAATGCTATTTCGTAATACATCTTTTGCCTTCATCTTCCATGCCCCCTTCCCCCAAATCCACATACATAGTAAGTAGCCTTAAAAACTTAATTAATTATATGGCCTTAGAGGAAAAAAGAGCAATGAAATCTTTCACAAGCCTCCTTCTTTCCCCAAAAAAGAATAAGGAAACTCTATGGTCATTTTACTTAAGTCTTCACAAAGGTCCTTTGGAGAACACATGTCACAAGAGTTGCTACTGAAACTAGTTGGATTGTTTTCTTTAACTTTCTCCCACCAAGATCTTCCTCTTTCTCCAAAGACCTAATATTTAATGGTGCTGCTATTTAGTTATTTCAGTCCTGTCCATCTCTTCATGCTATTCTGCATTATTAGAGGAGTGAGAAGTAGTAGTTTTATTCTTTGGGCATTAGCTTCCTAATATGTAATATGAGTATGTCGGAATTGTTAACCTCTAAGGACACTTCTGGGTTTAAGATTCTATCCTCCTATTCTCGCTATACTATGTACTATCTGCTAGTACTAATAATATCTGCTACCTATTGCCATCTAATAGAATCATAGAATTTTAGAATAGAAAGGCTCATATAACCCACTCATTTTACTGAAACTGAAGTAGTGAATTAACATAAGAAATTTAATGTCTTAATTCTAATAGACCTTCATAGAATTTCCCCTTATATAGTAAAGTCAACAAGCATGTATTAAAAGCTTTGTGTTAGGCACAGTGCTTAACGCTGGGAATACAAGCAAAAAGATGGTCCTTTGCCCTCAGGGAGCTTACATTCTAATAGGGAAAAACAATTTATAAAAAGAAACCAAAAAGTCAAGGGGACGCTGGACTTGGTAGGAAAAGTCCAGGGAGTCAGGAGTAGAGTCTGGAAAGGAATGAAGATATATCTGACCTGGGCATTCTTCTAGAAGGAACAAAGCAATCAAAGAAATGGGCTACTGGTATTGATGGGGTCCTTGTGATGTATATATGTCTGTAGTATCAGTCTGTAACATCAGTTTGTAAATGGGGTACTTTGGGATTTATGTCTATAAAATCAATTTGTAAAAGCAGTCTATACCCCCCCCCCCTCAGAGCATTGACTCTTCCCCTTCCCCCTTCTAGCTCTCTGCCCAGCAACAACTCATGACTTGTTTATCTCTGCTTGAAACAATAAGTTATGTAAATGTTATCTCTCTTAGAGTGGCCAGCCCCACCATAAATTCTTCAATACCTTATCTATAGGGTAACTCCTTAGTCAATTATATACCCACACTGTCTCTGATGACCTTGGTGGGTGACAGACTGGGCACTCTTTAGTGAAGTGTCAGGCCTAAAACCACACCTCCAGCTAGCCCCCCCTTGAGCTATTCCCCAGTGAATAATGGGCAATACACCTGCGCAGTTGATATTAAAAGTGTATAGTCCTTTGAGCACTGACCACTCCTTAACTCCTCCCTGATCCCACCCTTACTCACCTAGTTAACATAATTGACACCTTAAAACTATGCCTGGGGCCTCTGCGAGTTTGCAGGTTCCATAAGAATCTCACCCGCTGTTCTCTACAGCGTAACAATAAACTTTACAATTTCGGCTTCAAAGTTTGCTTGAGCCTGGTGAATTCCTTCCAGACTGGATGCCAGGGTGGCATCCCTGGCAGAACCACTTACCCTCCCCCCCTCCTTATCACCCTTCCCTCTTCAGTATAGAATATACTTCCAGTGAGAGAAGTGTAGGGGTAGAGTAAACTTGTAGGGTGAAGAGACTTCTGTTGCATGGTCAGGGAAGTCCAGAGAGTTAGGAGTAGAGCCCTAAGTTGCCAGGTATATTGCTCTCCCAATACAGCAAGCAGTCCATATCAAGTTCCTCATCCTAAGCCCACCCTGGGCTTGTGTCCTGGGACCCAGGCTTCTCAGGATGTCTTTTCTGAACCAGCTGCAATATTGAACCTGGAATCTTGGACTTCGAAGACCCCAGGGCTCAGGTTTCCTAGGTCAGCGACTCCCTCAATCTAGAGCTAAAAAAAAGACAGATGAAACAAGACCAAAATCCTAAATTTGTTTCTCAGCCTCACAGAGCCTTGATGGGGGAGAAGATGGTTCTTCACTCCCCAGTTTCCTGCATGGTTGCCCCTGCCACGGGGGGCAGGAAGGAAACCTTTTAGATCACCTGGTGCTCCCCTCCCCCTTCTAGGACAAGTAGACTTTTCAAGCATCAAATCCCCCAAGCCACATCCAGTGTAAGGTCCTCAATGAACTTTCAGGGCAATTATATAACCTAACCCACTCAGGCATGCCTTCCTGACCAAAGCTACACATATGCCATTCCCTTCTCTTCCCTCTGGGCATCCCCTCTGCATCACCTGAAGGTTCAGCAGTCTGTGGCAAGTGTAGTAAGGTCCTCCTGCCCACTCACTCCCAACCCTTCTTTGTTTATTTTGTAAGGTTCAGAATTATTTTCATAGGACCATCAGGCAAGGATGGGTAGTGACCTGAGTCTCAGTTATTTTATTATCTTTCCCTTCAAACCTACCCTTCCTCTGAACCTCCTTATTTCTGTCAAGGGCACCATCAGAATCTTTCCATTACAGAAATTCAAAACCTCACTGTCATCTTTAACTTCTCATTTTTTACTCTCTCTCTCTCTCCCCTCCTCAACACACCCATTAGTTGACACGTCTCATCCCTACCTCTATAGCATCTTACATGGCCTCCACCCAAGTTCAGGTTTCATCACCTCTTATTTGACTTTTTGAAAGTTTCCTAATTCTTAGATAAAATACCGCCTTTTACAAGAAGCTTTTCCAAATAATTTTTTAAAATTCTAGTGCCTTCCCTCTGTTGATTATTTCCTATTTGTCCTATATTTAGCTTGTTTATACAAAATTATTTAATTGTTGTCTCCCCTGTTCCCTTCCCTTCCCAAACTCCTGGAGGGCAGGGACTGTATTTGCTCTTTTTTGTTTCCCCCAGAATGTAACATAGTGCCCGGCAAATTATTAGCACTTAATAATTGCTTACTGACTGATTAGATAGTCACTCAGCCTCTAGTCTCCCCACAGATGCCAAAATGACTTACTTTCCTGAAGTGTAAGTCTGACCATGTGACTACCTTACTGGAGTTCCACTGGCTCCCTTTTGCGCTAGGATTAACTATTTCATCTGCTCCTATTAAAAATCTCTATTCCATGTTGTTTTATAATATGGGTAATTATTAGAACTGTAGTACATGCATATAATTTACAAGTAAGTAAATATACACAGATCGGGAATGCACACTGAATAGTTTTTTACTGTGTAAAGTCAAATCTATAACCTCTGTTCTAGGGGCTCAGAGGAAGAGGAGTCTCATTCTAGTTAATGTTTTTCCCCCCTCTCCTTTTCAGTTCCTTTACTTTAATCTTTTTTTTTTGAGGTGGCTCTTTCCCCGCTTGCCCTCTTCCCCTCACCCTTGATCCCCTCTTCTCATCTGTTACACCTTTCTCTTTAGGGTTTTATTTATTAATTCCTCTCTCCTGTTTTTAGCTGATTATATTTTTCTTTCTCCTCTTTCTTTCCATTCAGTTAATCAAGTAGACTCTCCCTTTCTCTCCTTCCCTTTGGCTAGTCTTGTTCATTAGTTTTTAAAATTTCATTTTTTTGTGTGCCCCTTTCCAAAAAGGATTTCTTCTACTGTCTTCGTTGTCTGATTTTTCTTTTTATTTTAGACCTTTATTCTCTGAGTCATGATTCCTATAATGTTCTGGTCTCTTTCTTTTCCCTGTATTCTTCATACAAGTTGAGATTCCAAGATATCTCCTCTAGGCAATTTCTGCCTCTGCCATCTAGGGTTTACCCTATGGATTCCCCTTTTCCATTGTAAATAATCTCAATTATTTGTAGGTGTCCAAGAGGACACTGCCCCACAGTAGAGCCCCCCCTCCCCCCTACCGATATATAACCTCTCTGGTTTACCATTTTCCCCCCTACATTTCCCTAGAAACCTCCTCCCTGTGTCTATACACTCCCATTCCTCTGGGTGCCAGTTGGCGCCAGGGGCTCCAACTCCCGTCCCAGTCTCAGGACAAGTAGCTTTTTCAAGCACTAAATCCCCCAGGCTTCATCCAGTGTCCTCATCTACCTAGCAGATGATATCCCTTTTCCCATAGGAGCATTCATCAGTGGAGGCCCCTCCCACCTTCAAAGTAAAGTATCACATAACCCTTTTTCAATCTTTCCCCCTTCCTCTTCAACTATTTCCCTGTAAGCTCTCTCTGAGACCACAGAGGTCAACTTCCCTCGTGGCTGGCGCTTGGTTAAACCCCGGGGCATCATTGTCTTCTCTCTATTTCCTTGCTTCCTTTACCCCCTTTCATTTATCTTCCTATGTTTTAATATAGTCCCACAAAAACAGAATTCACCTGTAGGTAAGTTGTCACCAGGTTCTGTCCATAATGCCTCCTGTCTTTCTCTTCACTGTTAATGCTACTATGTTTCTGCCTTCATTCCTGGTTCCTTGTGCACATTTAAAAAGCACTCTCTTACCGGTCTGTCTTTTGTCACTCTGTTGTTGTTGCTGTCCTTGCTTGCTACATTTATTCACTTATTTCTACATTTCTGATGTTTGTGGCATTTGAGAAGCAAACAATCTCTTCAGGTCTGATTTTCTTTTTAAAAATGTTTCAAACTCTTCTTTATTATTGAATATCCATATTTGGTCCTGAGATTTGGTTAGGCTCAGATTTGCAGGATAGGTCACCCTGGGCTGCATTCTGAGCTCCAGTGTTCTTTGTACCACATTATTACATTTCCTCCTCCTTTTTTCTGGTATGTGCAGTATAGTCTTGTGTTATTTGAATATCATTTCCTTTGTAATTAAAAATCTTTCTCCTGATGGCTTGCAGAACTTATTTCTGAATTGAACTGTTAAATTTAACAACTATGTATATTGGAGTTTGCAGGTTTGGTTCTTTTTCTAGAGGCAATTTGTGAATTCTTTCAATTGGAATTTCATTTCCTATGTTCAGAATTCTGGGCACTTATCTTTTATTATTTCTTTTATTATGGTATTGGAGTTTCTTTTTGTCCTGTCATTTTCTTCTGGAAGAACTATGATCCTTAGGTTGTCTCTCTTCATCCTGTCTTTCAGTTCAGTATCCCCTCCTATGATTTTTTTGGTGTTTCCTCAGACAAATTGAGGCCTGGGAAAGACCTTAGCTTAAAAAGGCCAACATCTCCCACTGAATCTGGGGCCATCCCCAGTTGTCCTGATTTATATCTTACCACTGGACCCAGATGACTCCAGAGGAGAGAATGAGTGAGGCTGGTGATTTTGCACAGCTCTCCCTCACTTACATCCAATTCACTTGCAAGTCTTGGCATCACCTTCTCTTCTAGGTTGTCTTTCAGTTCTGTATGTTTATTTACATTCACAATCTGTTCTCTCTTTACTTTCTTTGGCAATGTCAACTATCCCAAATTCAAGTTTTTCTGTTCTGCTTATTGGTTTTGCTGTGCAGGACATATATTCTGTTTTTGAAGTTCTCATTTTTCTTTTAAACCACTCAGGAACAGCATGTTGTGATTCCATGTTCTCTTCAAATTCCACAGGTTCCTCTGTCTCATCAATGGTTGGATAATTTAGCTTATTTTCCCCTTCAGTATTTATTCACAGATGCCTGAAAGTGTTTATTAGATCTGGAGGCCATATATCCTTCTTCTCTTGTTACTGTTTTTCTTGTTAATTTATCTGTTTATGTTTAAGGTCTTTGAGTTTTCTTCTTGAAATCTTCAGTATTTTCAGTATCCTCCCAACCCCTCCCCCCTCCCAACTTATTTTCCTTATCATTCACTTCCTGACTCCCTACCCTCTGATTCTGGTTTCTATTGGGGGCTGGAATTCAAAGCCTCTCCTCCTCTTCCCATACTGGGTAATTTACAGTTCACCCACTTAGGTCTCTGCTCCAACTGATTTTTGGATGGTAAGAACTGGCACCAGCTGTGTTCTTTTCCTCAGGCTTGGTGAAGTGCTGCACAGTCCCCACATGCACAAAGTCCTGTCCTGTTGATCTGTCTGACTCCCTCTGTTCCTCAGTACTCTGGCCCAGCATCAACAGTATTTCTGACAGGTCAGTGTTTTACAGCCCTAGTACTTCTGGTGTATAGCCAGCAGCTTTCGCTTCTTAATGGGCTGTGGCCAAGTTCAGAGAAATCTAACTAGCTCTTAGACATAAGGCCCATAGGGGCAGCTAGGTGGTGCAGCGGCCCTGGAGTCGGGAGGACCTGAGTTCAAATCTGGCCTTAGACACTTAATACTTACTAGTTGTGTGACCTTGGGCAAGTCACTTAACCCCAATTGCTCTGCCTTCCCCCTCTTAAAAAAAAAAAAAGTAAGAAGACCCAGAGGATCACAGACCTAGAGGTGGAAAGGTCCCCAGCAATCATTTCATCCAGCCTTTCATTTTACTGATGAGGCAGTAAAGACCAAGAGAGGTTAAATGATTTGCCCAAGATCACAAGAGTTTCTCTTTATTGTTGTTCAGTAGTTCAGTTATATCCAACTCTTTGTGACCCTGTAGACCATACTGTCCAGGGTCTTTTCTTGGCAAAGATACTGGAATGGTTTGCCATTTCCTTCTTCAGTGGCTTATGGCAAACAGAGGTTAAGGACTTCCCCAAGGTAACTTAGGTCTTCCTGACTTCAAACCCAGTGCTCTATCCATTGAGCCATCTAGTGCTTCATTAGGGCTTCTATAGTGTAGAAGTTCTATAGTTCTCTCTCTGAGAGAAGAGACATGGTTTCCTCTATCCTTTCTACCACCTTTTGTAACAAAGACATGGCAACCAAACCACTTGATGAGGTAGTAAGGTTTAGAAAGGGGAGCTAAATGGTGAAGTGAATAGAATACCGGGCCTGGAGTTAGAAAGACATCTTCCTGAGTTCAAATCTTGATTCCCACACTTACTGTGTGACCCTGGGCAAGTCACTTACCCTGTTTGCCTCAGTTTACTCATCTGCAGAATGAGCTGGAGAAAGAAATGGCAAACCACACCAGTATCTTTGGCAAGAAAATCCCAAGGTGAGGTGTAGACTGTTGTGCGCTCCCTCTCTCCTCTCTCCAGGCGGGCGGGTGGCGGCCCTGGCGGAGGAGGAGGCCTTGCAGGGAGCGCTCTCTCTCTCTCTCACTCAGTCCTTCGTCCCTCCCTCTCCCTCTCTCCCTCCCTCCCCCACCCCCCAGCACCCTCACCCCCCACGGCACCTCAGACGCAGGACTGTCCCAGCCCCGATATGGCTCATGGACAGCAGAAGATTCAGTCTCAGCAGAAAAATGCCAAAAAACAAGCTGGACAGAAAAAGAAACAAGGACATGACCAAAAGGCTGCTGCTAAGGCTGCCTTGATACATACCTGCACTGTCTGTAGGACACAAATGCCGGACCCCAAGACCTTCAAACAGCACTTTGAGAGCAAACATCCTAAGACTCCACTTCCTCCAGAATTGGCTGATGTTCAGGCATAAAGTTGTTTACAGGTGAATTCATGGCACCTATTGACTCTTCTACTATCTCAGACCTTAGGTAACAAACCTGCAGCTGCTTTTCTAACAAACTGTTGATCAGCAAAAATAAGGGGGCTACAGAAACACTCATTTTTATGCTGTTCCCTTTTGGGCTTCATGCAAAGACAATTCTGTGTAAATGTACAGTTGGGCCCTGATTTGGAAATCTGAAAATCAGTCCATCCTTGTTATAAACATTTTTTTTACAATTGTAATTATATTGATGTTCATATTGTGTTAAATAACTCATTTAATAAAGTAGTACTTTGATTTTTCAACATCACAGGATAAATGCTTGTAGAAGTTCTGTTCCACCTTTATGAATCTGCCTTAAAATCTAATCAAGACATCAGCTAGAATTGCAAATGTTTTGCCTCTGCCCCCTTTCCTATCAAGTTTTGTTGATTATTCATACTAAAGCAGACTCATTCAATACATGTATTCCCATCATATTACTTTAGGTAGCTAGCTAATGAAAAAAAGAAGTATTAACTGCTGTCATTATAAACTTGATAAATATTTTAATTTGTAGGTTTGTTTAGTAAAACTCGTTAAGAATTATGTGCCATTCCCCCTTCAGTTGTGCCTGTATTGGGTGTGCCAGTACTGAAGACAACTTGGGATAGGTTCTGAGAAAGGAATTGCAAATTTGAAAAAATAATCTTTTCTTGCTGGCTCTGAATTGGATATAAATTAAATTTTTGGTTAAAGAATAGCTTACAAGTATTTTATAAATGATTGAAGGAACTGAGTTTTCCTTGTGAAAAATAAGGTTCTAAAGTATTTATCTGCTATAATGAAAGAGGTGAAATTTTATTTAGGCATTTTATGAAAGATTAAGCTTGGAAAATTTATAACTATAAATTGGTCTGTCTTCAGTCTGTAATGTGTAAATCTCTTTCAGAATTATTCTAGATGTTTTTAAATTGAAGGTTAAACTTCTGAAAGGATTATTTTAAATATTTGCCAAAATAATTGGAAAGTGAATCAGTTTAAATGGGCCAGTTTTGTGGCTTGTAAATGTCTTTTAATAGGAAGAATGGAATGGCATACTTAAGCTGAGTACCCATGTGGTGTCATTGCCCTTAAGAGTATATTTTGGTTTTATTTTTAAACTCTTAAAGGCCATATACATTGGATTTGGGTTCAGGGCCTTAACAACAGTTTTATACCCATAGACTTGTTATGTAGGTATGTTAAAAGTATTTGTGGAGAAGAGAATTCACATGAAGTTAAATCCTGCCAGGTGAAGAGAGGCTGTTTAGAAATTGATTCCTAACAATTTATTCTCATCAGAATTGCAAGATTAAATTTGTTAATAGTGTCCATTCTAACTGATTTGATTTTTTTAAAAGATGTAATATAAAGAACAGTATTAAAATACAAACTTAGGGGATAGTAACACATACTAGTAGCCAGATGTTATGGACACCAGATTCTGTCCTTTGTCACTGCAGAGTCTTCCTACAGTTGTGCATCATCTACTACATTGTATGTATTATTACTGTTTAAAATGAAGTTTTAAAGGAAAGATCTGATGGAGATAATTTATAAGAAAACTATTGTTTACCTGACCAAAAGAATTTTTTCATACCCTTTTCCATTCCCTAAATGTTATGTGACTGTTTATGATATGGTATCTTAATATTGATTTACCAGAACGCTAGAATTCTACCTTTTATTCATGTACTGGATATTACTCTGGTTAATTTCAATTAAAAGGAAGTATTCTGAGCATATATGGTTTTTTTCAATGTTTAGTGAAGTGTTTTTCATTTAAAAATCATTATCTTTGAATTTCAGTTTTTCTTTCCGTTGCCTTACTAATTGTATAATTTTTTTAATAAAAGGTTTTTATGTTTGTATTCAATTCCTTATGAGAAGGTAAAGAACCACATTTAAAACTGTATCACAGTGATAGGAAAAAAATAGAAGCATTTATCTTGCATAAAACCTTTAATTCTCAGACTTAATATGTGAATTGTTTGATCAGCTACTCTTTTTTGGGTTGTTGTGTGTGAGTAAAATCTTCAACAGGGGAAAATCTTAAAATTTCAGAGCCCTAACTAAATATTTTTGTAATTTGAAGATTCAATAACACATTTAATTGTTATGATGTCTTCAAAAGGCTTAATAAAATACATTGAGGGAGGATTTTTTTTTTCATTTCTAAGTAGATATCAGTTGCTAAAGGGAGTGGGGTTAATAGTAAATTTGTTTCCACTCTTTCATATGACTATACCCCCTGTTAACTGACACAGTGGAGGCTCAGTTGTGTGCTGTAATGTCTTATTAAAGAAAATATTAAAGAAAAAAAATCCCAAATGGGGTCACAAAGAATCAGACATGACTGAAACAACTGAACAACAACAGTTAAAAGGTCTTTGAATTGTCCTTGAAACAGCTGATTTCTGATAACTAAGTCTAAGGAGCTCTTCTTGGGTTAAGCCACAACTGAAAATGCAATATGATGTAATAGGAAAGAACACGGGACTTGGAGAAAAAAGCTGGGTTCAAAGGCCACCTCTGAAATTAACTAGCTGTATGACTATGGACAAGTCATTTAACCCATCTGAGGTTCAGTTTTCTCATCTGTAAAATGAGAAGAATCTTAAGCAAGATAATCCATCAAATGTTCAACTTTAGGGTGTTATGTAAATGTCAACTATTTTCTGGTCCCCTCTACTGGGTAAGTAAGATAAACCCCAAAATGTCTTTGCCCATTTGTCCATTTCTGTATGAGGAAGTTAGGTGGCTCAGTACAGGGCCTGAAATCAGGAAGTCTCATCTTCCTAAATTCAAATATGACCTCAAATCCTTAGTAGCTACATCACCCTGGGCAAGTAATTTAAATCAGTTTGCCTTAGTTTCTTCATCAGTAAAATGAACTGGAGAAGGAAATGGCAGTATCTTTGCCAAGAAGACCCCAGACGGGGTCACAAAGAGGGGAAAATGACTGAACAACAACAACCCCTTTTTTGTCGTGCCCCTAATTACATGCCTATAATCCTTCTACCAAGGCAACTAAAACCAGGGGACAAGGTGTGTAGGAATATTTATCCCTAGGTTCAAAGAGGAGGGGAAAGTGAAAACTTGGTGGGTAGCTAAATTTCCTACTTCATTTTGACTTGGTTCAATTCAGGCTTGAGCCCTTCCAGGGAAGATCTTGGTGAATCACCAGATCCTTCAGTTTATACTTTCTGCTGCTCCACTCCTCTTAGGCCAAGACTCCTTTGTTTTATAAGCATCAAACCAAGAAGCAATAGTTTTGGATAAAGCAATTTGCGCTAGTTCCCCAAAGTAGAGCCTTTACTTAGAACTATGAATTAGTTAAGCCAGGGAAAGTAAAGAATGGCAAAAATGAGATTAAGTCTAAATGAAAATCATTTAACAGTATAATCAAGGTAAGTTTAGTTCATCTTTTAGGGGAAATGATTGAACTATTCATTACAGTTAAGATAGTGGGTACTGGGGATGGAAAACAAAAGTCCAGTAAAGTCAATATCTTTTAAAAGGCCTGTGTGATTAGGATTCCATACTAAGAAACAGTGTGCAGAATCATAGATTTAGTGATGAAAGGAACTTTGGAGTCATCTAGTCCAACTTCTTCATTTTATAGTTGTGGAAACATATCTAAAGAGGGTAGATGACTTGTCTTACAAATGGCTGTCTATTTGAAGCCAAGTCCTTAACTCCAAGTCTAGTGCTTTCTCCCTTGCATCAGGCTATCTGCGTGCTTGATTCACATCTGTCCACTCCAAACATCCCGAGTCATCTTACCAACTGCTCTGCCACTCTCCCCTCTAAACTTTGCTATCCCCTCCTCTTTTCCATCCCAGCTTTCCACCTTATGCTTTGGGAACAACAATCAAGTAACATTACCGTTGCTTCTAGAATTCAAGTGGCTTATGAAGGTACTCACCAGATGTCTCCACTTAACATCCTATGACTCTTGAAACAAAAACTCCCTTACTTGACCACCACTCTCCCATTCTGTGATAGAATGATCCAGCTAAGTAGTGTGAAGGAGTGAATTTTGAGTAGTGTTTTGAAGTCCAGGGACATGCTACAGTAGAAAGGCACTTTGAATGAAATATTAAGAATAGTACAAGTGAGGGTTTAGTTACCTGCCTTTGATGGGTTCAAGTCATCAGACTCATATGAACCTATATACAAGGATGGGGTTCAACCACAGGCTGTGAGAAGGAAGGAATAAAAGCAATGAGATTTCTCAGGAAGTCAGTATGACTATTAGTGGATTCAAAGCACTTGAAGTATATACTTACTCCTCCCTACCTTTTTTAACTTCATCAGTGTAGGAAATGGGCAATGGGATCATGATTCCTTTGAGCCAGGCCATGGACCCCTATCCCTTCATTTTAGAGAGGAGGAACCTGAAGTACATGCATAACATATCTTGCCCTGGGTCACACAGGTAACATGTGTTTGAGGCAAGATTAAAACCTAGGTCTTACTGAATCTACTATCCACTACCCCATGCTGCCTCTTAAATCAGTGCCTTCATTTCAAATGACAGGCTTAAAGAGTTGGCTGGGCACTGAGGGGTTAAATGACCTGTCCATAGTCACAGAGCTAATATGAGTCAGAGCCAGGACTTGTCTTCAAGACTCTAAATTTAGACAGCTTGCTCTCTGTCAACTAAATGATCTTGCCTTCTTAATAAAAAATTTGTACATGAGGGTAAGGGATAAAGGGTTGGGGGTGGGTTTTCCATTCATTAAGGGAATCCTTGATCAACTTGAAAAGTTCACTCCAACCAATCTGATGAGATTACTGTGATGTGCATTCTTTGGAGGCAGAGATAAGACAGGGAAAACTACCAATGATTAGCCAACTGAGAATCAGCCCCTTCCAGCTTCAGTATCTAGAAAGCAAGCTAATCATACTCTTTAAGCATCCTGAGTTCCCTCTTCACCCTTTATCTTTTAGAAATACCTTCCCAGCCCCTTTCAGAAGAAGGAACAAGAGACAAATAATAGGGGGAGCTCCACAGAACCAGAGAGCTCAGCCCCATAATCTCATCAGATTGATAGAAATTCTGACACACAACATATGTATGATTACTGGGTTAGTATCCAGGAAATTAAAGAAGACACTTTACCATTTTAGACTTTATCAGCACTAGTTTTATCCATCATAGAACCATGGAACCAGAGCTGGATGGGGATCTCAGAAGCCATCTAGGCCAACCTCTTTTCATAGGTGAGGTGGGAAGGTTGAATGGTTTGCCAAAGGTCACACAGGCAAAAAGCATCAAAAGCAGGATTTGACTCAAGTCCTCTGGTTCTGAAGACAATATGCTTTCCAGTGTGGAGGTTAAACAGATAATTCAGCTCCTCTTGCAGATTTAGGTATCTCTGTATCTTTCTCTCTTTCCCCTCCCACGTACTCTTTCATGGTGGGGGAGTCTCCACCCCCAGGGTTGATAGAATACAGGGGGAAGGGTAATATTCTTGTAGCATTTCTTGGTGACAAAAAAGAGAGTGAAACTCCTCAAATTGATCAGGGCCTCCCTGGATCTCTACCCCATTATACAAAGAAAAATATATATACCAAAACACCACTTGTGTAATCACTGTAACTTTGTAAAAAAGGAAGCAGCCATCCATAGAGGGATAGTCTTTGGCTCCCACTCACAGAGGGAGTGGCTTTAGCAACATAAAATTCACAAACCTGCACTCTTGACCAGGGTGGACATTCACCAAGATTAGAGAGTCCTTATTAGAGTCCTATTTCTGGACCTGAGTTTGATAAAGGGTTTCAGGTAGGAGAAACAGGCAACCAATGTGAGCAAGTAGAAGGAGGAAGAAGCTAGTGGTGTCACCTTTAATGAGTAGTTGGGTGTCACAACAGCAAGAGCAGATCAATGATTCCTGAATCAGGAGAAATGGGACAACCTGAGCAAGTCCAGATATTTAATAATGAGGGTAGTAGGAATTTGAGTGTTGTAGTTTCTTCTTTTGGGGCAGTTAGGTGGTGTAGTTCACAGAGTGCTGGGCCTGGAGTCGGAAAGATTCATTTTCCTGAGTTCAAATCTGTCCTCAGATACTTACTAGATGTGTGAACCTGAATAAGTCATTTAGCCCTGTTTGCTTCAGTTACCTCATCTGTAAAATGAGCAGGAGAAGGAAAATGGCAGACCACTCCAGTGTCTTTGCCAAGAAAATCCCAAATGGAGGTCACAAAGAGTCAGATACAACTGAACAACAACAAAAGTTGTTCTTTTCCCTAAATATTCACTTTTATATTTAAGTTTTTAATATAAGGAGAAGAACCCTGTGGGCCAACAGAAATTCTAAGTGGTTTGTCTTTTACTTAACTCTTACATATTTGGGGAGGATAATGGGTCATGGTAGGTCCCCTTTTAAGAGAGAGACATCTTGCCTAGCTGAGGTAGGCTGCTGCCTTTGAGTAATTATAATAAGAACCAAGTTGGAGACCTGAAAATACTTATAAAACTGCAACAGAAACTGAGAACAAATGCACCTTAGGTTTATTCCCTTTATGTATACAAACTGGAACAAGCTATGTATACCCCTGCTTCACAAGATGAAGTGAGCTGAGGAAGCAGAGATTTTCTTTCCTTTAGAAGGTAGTATGTGTGTAGGGAAGGAGGCCATATCACAGAGAGAAAATTTCCCACCTGCATGAAGGGAGGGATTCCCTTGGCAAGTATAGCCTTGATTATAGACTCAGGGGTGATTGGCAGCTTAGCCTGCCTAGCTTACTAGTGTCACCTGATAATTAGATATAAAAATACTTTTCAAATGAGATGAATGGGGTGTTCAGGGAGGACTAATACCTATGGTGTGAGGGCTTGCTGAGCCCTTTTCAGACTGCTCCTCTGCCTTTGGTGTCCAGCTTTCCCCTAACTTTCACCTGTGATTCCAAGAAGCTGTAGCATGTGCAGGGGTCATACCCTGCTAAACTGTCTTGGCAAACAGGCTAAACCAGGTTGAGGGTAATCTTCCAGTGAGGTAGGGGTATGTCTACCTAAGGCATGTGAAGAGTTCCCCATCAGAATGAGCAGATGAGAACAATTTGTTCTAATGGCCATGAAGCAGACACTGTGGAGTGCTTAGAGCTTGGTCAGACATAGAAGATGCCAAGGTCATCAACTGCATCCTGGGCCATGGCCAGTTGTCTTGGCTTTTGTCTTGTCACTGGACCTTGATGGCTCAGGTTGACCATGCAACTCTGCCTCACTTAGATCTAACTCATGTGCTAGGCAAGACATCACTCAGTCCTCAGACATCATTGGTCTTCTTCAAAAGCAAAGGACAAATAACAGAAACTTTTCACACTGTATAAAAATCCTGAAAAGAGTATATTCAGTATATTCAGTATTTGGTACTTAAGTGAGGAATTAAAAGGTAAGGAGTTGGAAGCTTGAAACTATAGTTATAATACAAAGAAATACATTACTAAAAAGATAATTGACACCCCAGTTCCACAGAAACTATTATAACTTGCTTAATTTATACAGAAAATGAGCTGTCTATGGAAAAATGATTATTAATTATTCTTTCATTTTAATAATCTGCATATGATTCCAGAGAGTAATTCAATTAGGGATTTTGTAAAACAAACTAGAAGATGAAATACTAAACCATATATAAAGACCTCAAGAAATATAGTAAAAACACACTTAAGAACATAACTATTAATGTTCTGACTCATACTTATGACTTGTTCAACTAAGTAGTCTGTCTCCAATGGTGGTTTTAAAAAATAGTATTCCAAGTCATTCCCCAATTGATAAATGGTCAAAGGATATGAACAGGCAGTTTTCAGAGGAAGAAACTAAAGATATCTATAAGCATATGAAAAAATACTCTAAATCACTATTGATTAGAGAAATGCAAATCAAAACAACTCTGAGGTACCACCTCTCCCCAGTCAGATTGGCTAAGATGACAAAAAAGGAAAAGATAAATGCTGGAGAAGATGTGGAGAAATTGGAACACTAATGCATTGTTGGTGGAGTTATGAACTGATTCAACCATTCTGGAGAGCAATCTGGAACTATGCCCAAAGGGCTATAAAAAAGTGCACACCCTTTGACCCAGCAATACCACTTCTAGGGCTGTATCCCAAAGAGAGCCTAGAAGTGGGAAAAGGACCCATATGTACAAAAAATGTTTATAGCAGCTCTTTTTGTGATGGCAAAGAACTGGACATCAAGGGGATGCTCATCAACTAGGGAATGGCTAGACAAGTTGTGGTATATGAATGTAATGGAATACTATTGTGCTATAAGAAATGAGCAGCAGACGGACTTCATAATAACTTGAAAAGACTTATATAAACTGATGCTGAGTGAGGAGAGCAGAACCAGGAGAACTTTGTACACAATTACAGACACATTGTATGTGTGACAGCTAACTTTTATAGACTAGGCTCCTTTCAGCAATGCAAGGTTATAAGACAACTCCAAAAGACTCATGATAGAAAGGGATATACACATCCAGAGAAAGCACTACAGAGTCTGAATGAAGATTGAAGCTAACTACTTGTTCTCTCTCTTTTTTTGTTTTGTTTTGTTTCTTCTTTCTCAGTGTTCACTCCATTGGTTATAATTCTTCTTTACAACTCGATGAACATTTAATGTGAAGATATTTGTAGATCCTATATTTGATTGCATGCTGCCTTGGTGGGGGGGAGAGAAAAGAGGGGAGAAAATTTAAAATTCAAGGAATTGTGGAACTGAATGTTATAAACTCAGAGTAAATAAATTAATTTATTTTTTTTTAAAGTATTTCATGATGAGCAGGTAGATTTCAGAAAAACCTGGAAAGACTTCCATGAACTGATGCTTAGTGAAGTGGGCAGAACCAGAAGAACATCATACATAGTAACAGCAACATTGTGCATTGACCAACTTTGATAGACTTACCTCTTCTCAGCAATGCAATGATGTAAGACAATTCCAAGACTTATGATGGAAAGTGATGTCCACATCCAGACAAAGAACTATAGAGTCTGAATACAGATTGAAGCATGATATTTCCTCCCCTTTTGTTTTTTTTTATATCTTGTGATTTTTCCTTTTTACTCTGATTCTTCTTTCACAACATGACTACTATGGAAATAGTTTTAGTATGGTTGTACATGTATAGCCTGTATCAGAATACATGCCATCTTGGGGAGGAAGGATGGAGAAAAAAAAATTGGAATGCAAAATCTTATAAAAGTAAATGTTGAAAATGCATGTAATTGGAAGACATAAAAGTCAAAGTATGTGGGGGAAAAAACAAAAAAAAGTATTTCATCCCCCCCCAATTATGTCAAGACAATTTTTAACATTCATTTTTACAAGATTTGGGGTTCCAAATTTTTATCCCTCCCTCATACACTGGGAATAGGGATTTCCTCAGCATGGAAGTTTAAATGGAAGGAGGAAGAAAGAAAGATATTATGACACCTATTTCAGTGAGAGTAGGAGAGCTTATCAGTTTTACCTTCAGTGTGGAGAGCACATTAGTCAGAGTTCTTGGGTTGAATCCTGCTTTTGATGCTTATCACCTGTTTCACCTTTGGCAAGTCATTAAACCTCCCTAGGGCTCATTTTCCTCACCTATAAAGGGATCCGGTTAGATGGGGTCTGATCTTTTCTAGTTCTAAATTTATGATTCTATGAACCTATTGCTGCTTTAATCTTATTTGTATTAGCACAGTAGTGATATTTAAATTGTATGTCTGAATTTATTAGGTATGGAGAAATAAAAAAAAAAAAGATAGAGATCTATTCCAAAGGGTGGGAGGTAGAACCAAGATAATTATAGCAATTATTATATTTAGTTTTTTATTAACTAACCCTGAACTATTAATTTAGTAAGATATACTAAGGATAAAGATCACTACTGTGAATTTGTGAAAGTGGCTGGCTTCCATCTAGGCTAATAATTCAGCTATTTGATGGCAGACTCAAATACTGCACTCTGAGTTATTGTAACCTGCTTCATTGAGTTTTAGCCTATATGTCAGCTGTCTCCCAGTAGGTTTAAGGAAGTAATATGATCAAAGAGAAGCCAAACATAAATGTCTCATAAAGTCTGAAAAAGCAGTCAGGAAGTAGAACCTTGCCTTTGGGACTTTGTCTATTCCCGTGTGTTTCCCAATCATTACATACTAAAGCAAAAGAGCTTTAGAAATGAAAAACTAGCAGGACATGAAACAAAAGAGCCCTTAGCCATTTGTGGGCAGAATAGTGTCTATAAGAATGTTGATTGGGAGCAGTTTAGCATTTGGAAATAAAACAAGCAGTTATTTGGGCTTTTTGACCATAAATCAGATAAGATATTCTTGACAATGATCCTTCCTATGTCACCAGGAAATAAAATTTTTGTCTGACAGTAATTATTTTCTGAGGTGATTCTGGTTCTGTGTTCAAAGAGCTTGGAACTTAGATCAAGAAATCCTTCAGGAGAGGGTGTCCCCTTCCAGGCAGACAAACTTCAGAGAGACAGACAGATATGTATGGAAAACAAGTCATTGATATGCTTCCCTTAGTCTAGTTATGAACTCTATTAGTTCTTCTGTATTTTCTAAAAGAGCTGTAGCAGAAAAAACCTTGATGATTTAAACTAAAATAAAATAGAAATTAGAAAAATAAGAAAAAAGAAATAGAAGAGGCATTCTTCTTCTTCTGCAGAAGAAATAACACTTCAGTCAAGGAGAACTGCAACTGGAAATGGAGAGTTCTACAAGTTAATGCTAAGGGGAATCACACACCTGGCAAGTACCAGCATGAACCATAGGTACAGAAAAATGATATCAAGCAGTGATTTGAGAAATACGCTAGGAAAGTCCTTCTACCTTCTCTCTATCTCTTGCTCTTGAAATTGTAGTCAAATTAATATGATTGTTGTTTCTGTAAAGGGCATGTCAATAAACTCTTCTCCTCCATTCACCATCTCTAAGACTTTCAAGATATCACCCTATGATGTCATTTGAAAGAAAGGACAAACAACAACAAGATCAAAACACCCTTCTCTGAGCATGTAAATCCAAGCACAAGCAGTTTTCCAGAGGACTGCTGCTGTGAACAGCTTTAAGGTTCTGATCACGTAGTATAGTGAACTCTATTTATTTAGTAGTAACTTAAAGTAAAACATTCACAGAAACCAAAGTACAGCATTCAAAATATTATAACATAACAACTTATCACCAAAGTGACCACATAGTTTTAAACAAAAGATATCATTCAGTAAGTCCTTAATTCAGTCACCCTTAAGGAGCAAGCCTCCTTAAGGGACACAAAGTAAAATCATTCAGTAAGTCCTTGACTCAATCATCCTTGAGAGTAAGCCTCCTTAAGGGACACAAAGTTCAAAGGACAAAATTTTCCATTCCAGGTCACATTGTCTTAATCTCTCAGTCAAAAATATCTCTTTTCTTCTTGATTGGAGATTAGTTTCCAATCATCCTTAACTCAATCATCCTTAAGAGGTACAAGGCACAGAGTACAAAGTTCTCCCACCCCTGGGCCACAGTAAATCATGATCTTCTCAGTCAGCACTATGTGAGGCTGGCTTCCTGATTCCATGGTTCCTCTTCCATGGGTCCAGCTCCTGCCTGAATCTACCCAATTGTCACCTGGATTCACAGGTAGGCAGCTCTCAGCTCCTCGTCCAGTTCCATATTGAAGCTCACAGTATCCAGTCCACCTCAATTCCTTTGCAATTTCTGTTTCTGGGAAGAGAAAGCTTAACAGAGCCACAATAACATTCAGGCACATTGCTGCCACCATCATTAATTCACTATCTGCCTGTGAAATCAACACAGACCAACCCACAAAGTTTGAGAACTCAACACACATCATCAGTACAGTCCTAGAACCTCTGAAACCCTCTTGCAGGACTTCTGTAGACAGACAACAAGAAAATCCTCTTTCAGGGCTTCTAATAAAGTCCCAGGGCTTCTGTACAAAGCATCACAAACAAAAATCAATGTGAACAGAAAAGACAGAGTGCTGACCTCCACAAGAGTTCCCCTTCTCAGTTCTGTGTTCTTCCAGCTTGGGCTTCTCCTCATATATGGTCATTAGCTCCTCCCTGTTCTTGTCTTTGGCAAATCTCTCCTACTGTGGGTTTCACAAGTCCTATTTCTTAACAAAGACTTGATGTAATCAAGGGCAAGACTTAAAAGAAACTTGAACTGAAACAAGATACTAAATAATTAAATAGCTGAAACAGGGTTCTAAGTACTTCTTTGCTTGCCATTATAGACCACCACCCTATGTGTGTTGTCTCCTATTAGAAGCAGGGATTATTTCAGTTTTGCTATCTGTATATCTGTATAGAAGCCACTGACTCTCTAACCAGACTTTGAACTGAAAAACTGTTGTTGAATGCTACCAGATCCCTCTTGAGTGGCAAGGTACCTGGTAGTGATTCCATCTTAGCAGAGATCTACAAGGCAAGGGCTCCACTGATCATACAGAAACTGATGGAAATCTTCTGAGTTATATGGCAAGACGAGGTTATTCCTCCCAGGAGATCAACGATGCCTTCACTATCCATCTCTATAAAGGTAAGGCAAATAAATCGTCCTATGATTATCAAAGAAGGTCTCTCTCTCTTAGTGATTGCTGACAAGATTCTTACTAGAGCCCTCCTTAATCAAGTGACCCTTCACCTGGAAGATGGTCATCTGTCTAAGATGTGTGGCACCAGAAAAAGCTAAGGAATAGTTGACATGGTGTTGCTACCTGACAACTCCAGGAGAAATAGAGCAGAACAGAAGTCTGTATACCATGTTTTTTGACCTGACCAAAGCTGTCAGTCATGAGGACTTGTGGAATATCATGGAAAAATTTGGTTGTGAGAGAAGTTCATCAGTATTGTACATTAGTTTCATGTTGGCATGCTCACATGAGTTCTCGATGAAAGATGATGCTCTCATGTTTTCCTAGTCACTAATGGAGTGAAGCAGGACTGTGTACTTGCTCCCATGTTTCTTAACATAGTATTTTCCACAATGTTGTCAGACACCTTTAATGAAGACAAAAAAAACCCCACTAAGGTCAGCTACTCTGCTGATGGTAAACTACTTAATTTGAAAAGGCTATAAACCAATGCCAAAGTGGAGGAAGAGTTGGTACATGACTTTTTATTTGTAGATGATTGTGCACTTAATGTAGACTCAGAGTCTGAGATGCAACAGACTATGCATCAGTTCTCTGCCACTTGTGCTAATTTTCCCTGACAATCAACACCAAGAAAAGAGAGATCTTCCATTAGTACCATACCATCCATAGGCAGAACCATTGATCACAGTAATGGAGAAATTTTGAATGCTGTGGAAAACTTAACTTACCTTGGCTGTATACTTTCCAGGGATGTCCACATAGATGATAAGGTTAATGGACACATTGCTACAGCTAACCTTGAGTTTGAGAGGCTCTGAAACAAAGTGTGGGAAAAAAGAGGTATTAGGCTGTGTGTCAAACTAAAGGACTACAGAACCATTGTGCTGACTTCCCTGTGAAACCTGGATAGTCTACCAGCTCCATGCCAGAAAACTGAGCTGCTTCTATTTGAATTGTCTTAGGAAGATTCTGAAGATTTCCTGGCAAGATAAGGTACAGGACACTGAAGTAATCTCTCAAATTGAACTGCCTAGCATCAAACTCTACTGCAGAAAGCACAACTTCAATGGGCAGGCCATGTTGCCCAAATGCCAAATGCACATTTACCTAAAAGACTTCTTTATAGAGAACTAGCACAAAGTAAGTGCGTACACAATAGTTAAAAGAAGCCATACAAGGACACTCTCAAGGTCTCTCCAAAGAATTTTAATATTGATTGTGAGATACAGGAGACACTGGTGAAGGACTGCTTAACATGGCATGCCACGTGAAAGAAGGTGCTGTGCTCTAGGAGCAAAGCAGAACTGCAGTAGCACAAAGGAAATGTAAGTTGTACAAATCCAGAGACATCACAATCCCAAATATTCTGTCAGACACTACTTGTGCCTAACCTGTGGAAGGTAGAGCCTTCCAAACTCTTATTAGAATGATCAGCCACAGCTGAACACACTGTACCCTGACCCCAGTATTGTGATGTCATTGGTCCTCTTTGAAAACAACCAACCATTTTGCATAGAGCTTGACATAAAGTAAATGCTTTCATTTTCAGCTTGCCTAGCAGGAACAGTGGGATGACATCACTAGAAGAACTCTGTGGCCATGCAACTTCAGTATTATTACAGAGTTGAATAATGTAAGTTTAAGTCTTGAAGGACTCATGTCTCTGAAGCCTTTGTTTAGAAACAGTGATGATTTTTTTCTTTTTTTTGTTTTTACTAATTTGTTGGTTTACTTTTAGTTTACAGGATTCAGTTCCACAATTCATTGAGTTTCAAATTTTCTCCCCTCCCTCCTCTCCCCCCATAGCAGCTTACAATCATGTATAGGATCTGCAAATACAGTGATGATTTAATTTTTTTTTCCAATTACATGTAAAGAAAGTGTTCAACATTCACTTTTATAATATTTTGAGTTCCAAACTTTTTTTCTCTTTCCCTCCCTCCACCTATAGGTTCTACATGTACAATCATATTAAACCTACTTCCACATTAATTAGGTTGTGAAATAAGAATCAAAACAAAAGGGAAAAACCAAGAGAAAGAAAAAAGCCAAACAAAAAAAAAAAGGTGAAAATAGTATGATTTGATCTACATTCAGACTCCATGGTTCTTTCTCTGGATGTGGATAGTATTTTCCATCATGAGTCTTGGAATTGTTTTAGATCATTGCATTTCTGAGAAGGGCTAAGTCCATCATAGTTGGTCATTGCACAATGTTGCTATTACTAATGTACAATGTTCTTCTGGTTCTGCCCACTTCACTTAGCATCAGTTCATATAAGTTTTTCCAGGTTTTTCTGAAATCAGGCAGTGATAACTTTTAAAATAAATGTTTTACTATACGGTGAAATGTTAAGACATTTCCTCAATTTGAAATTGATGTGTGAATTTGAAGGTCAACAGATAGAGGATATGAAACATGAGAGCAAGTGGTTATAAAAAGACAGGAAAATATCTTTTGAAAGAGATCATTAAGTGGACTTTAGCCAGTCCTTTAAGTGGACTTTATAGCCACCCTTTCCTATATGACTACTATCAATAAAATCTGAAAAAGGCTTTTCTTAGGAAGGCTATTATTAAATAATTGCTTTTTTCAATAAGGTGTCTTAGAAAGGGGAATACTAGATTGAAAGTGGGAGACAGGTTATGGGCTTGATTCTGCTACTAAATGGCTGTCTGACTGCTTAGCTATGTCCGCTTTGCAGGGGTGGGGTCTCAGTTTCCTCATTTTTGAAAATGAGACTTAGATTACATGACCTCTGTTTCATTCTAGCTCTAAAAATCTAGAATTTGGTTACATAACTTAACTTTAATAGCAATACATATAGTCATAGACTTCTTATAAGTCCACCTTGAAAGAAAGTGATCAAGATTATAGTAGTTTTCACTGCAAAAGAGATTAAGTAAAACCTCAAAACAAAACTAAGCCCTATGAAAGTTGGTAATATCAACATGCCAGAATCTGTAATAATAATGTTAGCCATGACCCACAATTTAGCTCTGGGCTCACATAGATTAGGCAAAATATCACTAGCTTTTTGGCTCATTTGGTTCCCCCATGCTGGGTTTACTTGAGGCATTTACTCTTAGAAAATAGTTTGTGTCAAGGGTTTTATGGATGTGGACCCATAAACAATGCAGAAAATATATATGATTCAAAAAACCATGATTAATATAATCTTCTTCTCTCTTTAGTGGGTTCTACTTTTCCATGAGGTCCTAAAGTCCCATATTCATTCACATGTCAGAACATTTTTCTGAAGGTAGACAGACAACATCCAAACAACCCAGTCAGTCCCTCTTTCATCCCACCAAGATCTATATATGTTTGGTCTTTTGGTACTTCCTTGAGGGCCTCAACTCCACCAATAGGAAACATGTTTGAGGTTACTAGACAGGTATGATCCCTTTGGTTCAGATTTATACTGTCTTTATAACTCACTCAACTGTGGAGAGTTAAAGGAGTTGACAGAGATGGTTTCCTTATGTGTCTAAAGGTAGCAAGAAGCATCATTTGATGCTACTTAATTATCTTGGATTGAAATGCTCATGATAAGCATCTGCAAAAAGTCCACCATGAAGATATCTGTAGTTTATGCTTCAATATCTCTTGCAGAAAATACAAAGGTAGAGAAATTCTATCAATAACTCAATTTGATGCCTGGATGAAAAGGTGGCTATAGGTTTTTGTTTTTTTGTTTTTTGCTTTTTGGAGGGCTATTGGGGTTAAGTAACTTGCCCAAGGTCACACAGCTAGGTCTTTGTGTGCATTAAGTGTCTGAGGCCAGATCCGAACTCAGGTCCTTCTGACTCCAGGGCTGGCTCTCTACTCACTGCGCCACCTAGCTGCCCCGGCTATAGGTTTTTAAAATATTGAAAAACATCACTTAGAACAAAGGAACAAGAGGTCAAAGGTTTATAGATTATAAAAATGCCTCACATACATACTACACATACCATGAAAACTCTTGAGAAATCTTGAGAAGAGAATTAGGAGTCACTAGATATAACATATACCAAATAGCATAATGAAAAACTTCAATTGATTATATCTTTTTTTTTTTTTTAAGCAATTGGGGTTAAGTAACTTGCTCAAGGTTACACGGCTAGTCATTATTTATATGTGGGTGCTCATTTTCTGAGGCCGGATTTGATCTTGGGTCATCCCAACTCCGAGGCCGGCGCTCTTACTCACTGCACCACCTAGCTGCCCCTTTTAGGGCAATTGGGGTTAAGTAACTTGCCCAAGGTCACACGGCTAGGTTTTTTTGGTTTTTTTTGTGTGGGTTAAGTGTCTGAGGCCGGATCCGAACTCAGGTCCTTCTGACTCCAGGGCCACGCTCTACTCACTGCGCCACCTAGCCGCCCCAATTGATTATATCTTAACTGACAGGAAAACTCATTACTGATGTGAGATTCATTTTGAAATCAGTTATCTTTATAGACGTGCCATCAAGTTGTTAGAGCAAAGGTCAAAATCAACACTACAATAAAGCATAAGGAGAAGAGGGAGAGCAATTGAGAATTTAAAAACAAATTTTTGATACCTTTTGTTTTTGTATCACACAAATTTCACTTGTATTTTTCTCTTTCTTCCCTCCAGAACCATTCTATGTAATTAATATTTTTTAAGAGAGAAAAAATAAAGAGAAGAGAAAAAATGTACAAATATGATCAACACATTGGAAAAAAATCTGACAATGCATTCAATGTTCTGACTTTGTGCAGCTCTGTGTCACTTAAATCCAGTTCAGAAACAAGTCAAGACATCACCCCATGATGTCATTGGTCCTCTTCAAAATGAAGGATGAACAACTTTGTTTCCAGTTTTCCGCTACCACAAGAAATGTTGCTATAAATATTTTGGTATATGTGGGGACTTCCTTTTTATCAATTACCTCTTTGGGGCATATATTTTGCAATGAAATCTCTTAGTTAAAGGGCATGGATATTTTAGTCACTTTATCTGCATAATTCCAAATTGCTTTCCTGAACAGCAACAAGATCTATTTAAGCAAGTTGCTGGTACCCCCAAATAGTGTAACTAGTAAGTGTCACTGTGAAGCAAAGTTGACTGGGTAGGAACTTGATTTTTTTTTAACTACCTATTACTTAGAGAAAGGGGAAAAGCTAGTCTCTCCCAGACTTCTTTCCTCCCATCTCCAGTGGCTCACAGGAATAACATTTCCTTTGGTCATTACCCTCTCTGCTCCTCTCCTAGCCAGAAGTTGTAAGTTTTTCCGGGGGCTACCACATTTTAAGGGAAATTAGCTATAGCAAACAATGATCTCTTGGTTTTAGCCTAGTCTTAGTCTTACACAACACCCACCATCTTTTAGCCTTCCCTCCTATACACAACATACTTGATGCAGGAGAGGATTATACCCTATGTGTTGGGAGGATATTTATGTTCATTCTTGCTATATCTTTGAAATAAATATTCTATAGTAGAAGCTAATTCAACTGTTCAGAAGTAGGGTGAAAAGGACTCCTAAAATTGAGGGAACATAGTGGGGGACAGAACCAATGGCAGAGAGGCTAGACATTCCCAAATTATTTTAAATATAACCCTAGGGTAGGGATGAAATGTAACACACCTAGCCTTCAGGCAGTGGGCCAGTATGATTGCTGCTACTGTAAGAAAGGCAAAATGATAGCAAGGGTAAAAGATAAGATAGTAAATTACCTATTTTTCTTAATTTCCTAATCATTCTACTTGGTTGTATTCTGTTGTATCTCCAGAACAGAACAGAACAAAAGTATTGCTTTGAATTAATTCAGTTCTATCATAGAATAAGTACTTAGTAAATATTTTCATGTTAAAATACATTTAAATATTAAATTTTTTCTATAGATTTATGAAAACTAAAATGTTTCTATTTGCAAAATATACATTTCTTTTCTCTTTCTTAGTATTATTTGTTTAATACATTAATTCCCTGGGAATTGTGTCATAACAAATGCAAATTCAAAGACTTTTAAACTGGTGGTTAAAATTTTTGTGTCCTTATTTCTGTTTTTCTGCATTTAACAATATGAGAAAATATGTAGTCCCTCAATTAGTTTCCCCCAGTGTCTGCTGGTAGTCAAAACATTAAGGTTCTAATTTTTTTCTGTAGCTGACATCAATAGAGTATATTGCTTTAAGCATTAATGCCATCTTGCTGTTCTCAGAATACAAACAGTGAATACAGTCTCCAAAACATCTGTCACAGTGCTATAAAATCAAGTGGAGTGGTGATGAAAATGTTTTCCATTTTAGATGATCTATGACTTAAAGAGCTTTTTGTTTAATGAAAATAAGTTGTCACAATAGAATCACTTCTATGTGTTATTCATGTTCAGGATACTATACGTTGAGGATTTTCTTCTTCCTGCCAATCTAAAGTAGCAGTATTTTAGATCATTTTAGATTTCAGATTGTGTTTTAGTGGTGAAATACAAGTAATCAAAACAATGATCACTTATATTTCTTTGAATATAAAAATAGAAAGCTAATAGAATCATTCGAACAGAAACAGATGGTTTTGGAAATATAGAGGAGCTGGCAACCCAGAATTTTGTCAGTAGGAAACTCCTACGAGTCTCTACGAACTTGAATTTTTCAGGATAGGAAATATTTGACGTTCATAATAATGATTCTGAGCTACTGTAAGATCCCTAAGTGCCTTTCATGCCATCAACTACAGATTAAGTTAATAAAGCTGAAGCTATGTGAAACACAATTTAAAGATATTCTGCTGTTTTCTAAGTGCTTGGAACATGTAATTTCATTTATCATAACTTTTGGACATTTATGTTAGTAATTTCATAGATCATAAAGATTCGATACTTCTACTATTGCATTTTAAGAAGTAGTGGCATACATTTTAAGAAGAACATCTGATTAAGTAAAGAAGACTTTTCCCCACCTATACAGGCATACCTTGGAAATATTGCAAGTTTGTCTCCAGACCATTACAATAAAGCGAATATTGCAATAAAGTGAGTCACATAAACTTTTTGGTTTCCCATTGCATATAAAAGTTATATCTACACTATACTGCAGTCTATTAAGCATGTAATAGCATTATGTCTAAAATATTTATATACTTCAATTTAAAAATACTTTATTGCTAAAAAATGTTAACCATCATGTGAGCCTTTCATGAGTGGTAATCTTTTTGATGGTGGAGGGTCTTGCCTTGATGTTGATGGCTGCTTTGCTCATCAGGGTGGTGGTCGTTGGAGGTTGGGGTGGCTGTGGCAATTTATTAAAATGAGACAAAAATGAAGTTTGCTGCATTGATTACCTCTTCCTTGCATAAAAGATTTCTCTGTAGCACGTGATGATTAATGTTTGATAGCATTTTATCCACAGTAGAACATCTTTCAAAATTGTAGTCAATGCTCTCAAAACCTACCACTATTTTATCATCTAGGTTTACATAATAATCTTCAATATTCTTGTGTCTCAGGGAATAGGAAGTCCCAAAGAGAGGGCCAGTTAGTGGAGCAGTCAGCACACACACACTGTCTCATGTAAGTGTGGTTTGTCGAGCCCCAAAACAATTATAATAGTAACATCAAAGATCATTGATCACAGATCACCATACCAAATATAGTAATAATGAAAAAGTTTGAAATATTGTGAGAATTACTAAAATGTGACACAGAGACACAATGTGAGCACATACTATTGGAAAAATGGCACTAATAGACTTGATTGATTCAGGGTTGCCACAAATTCTCAATTTGTAAAAATACAAAACAAAACATAGTACCTGTGAAGCACAATAAAGTGAAGTGCAATAAAACACTAAACGCTAAATCTGGTGAGAGTAAGGTTCACTCATTCCCTCTCACCTCCCCTCTCCCTTCTCCTCCATTGTAAAAGTTTTTTTTCTTGCCTCTTTTATGTGAAATAATGTGCTCCATTCTACCTTTCCTTTTCTCATTCTCCCAATACATTCCTCCCTCACCCCTTAATGTTATTTTTTAGATATCATCCTTTCATGTTCAATTCACCCTATGTCTATATACACTTACCCTAATAGTATGAAATGTCTCATTATTTACAAATAACATCTTTCCATGTAGGAATGTAAGCAGTTCAACTTTAATAAGTCCCTTATGATTTCTCTTTCCTGTTTACCTTTTCATGCTTCTCTTGATTCTTGTATTTAAAAGTCAAATTTTCTGTTCAGCTCTGTTTTTTTCATTAGGAATGTTTGAAATTCCTCTATTTCATTGAATATCCATATTTCCCCCTGAAGTATACTCAGTTTTGCTGGGTAAGTAATTCTTGGTTTTAATCCTAGCTCCTCTGACCTCCAGAATATCATATTTAAGCATGGGGGACAGATCATAAAAAGCAGAAGGAAGATAGAGTGTATAATATGAAGAACAATGAAAACAAAAGTTTGGCCAGGATACAAGATGCAGGAAGGGGAAATACTGTATAATAAGGTTGGTTACCAGGCTGTGAAAGATTTTATTTATTTGTTTGTTTATTTATTGCCTAAAGTAAACATTTAATAAATGTTTATTCATTCATTCATTCATCTCATTTCTTTTTCTCTTTTTTTCAAATGCTTTATTAACTTCTGGTTTACATCATTCATTTCCACCAGATTTTGAGTTACAAATTTTCTCTCTGTTTTTCCCCTACCCACCAGCCCAAAATAGCAGTCCCATAGGATATCCCCTCCTCCAATCTGTTGTCTCCCATATCTTACCCCATACTCCCTTCAACTTTTTCAGTAGGGCATGATGGATCTCTATGCCCAGTGCCTGTATATTTTATTTCCCAATTACATGTAAAATAGTATTAATAATAGTATATATATATATATATATATATATATATATGTGTGTGTGTAAATATATATATATATATATATATATATATATATATATATATATATATATATATATATATATATTTAAACATTTGGTTTTAAAACTTTGAATTCCAGATTCATTCCCTTCCTCCCTTGTCACCCACCCTTACTAGGAAGATAAGCAATTCAATATAGGTTATACATGTATAGCTAATACAAAACATTACCATAGTAGATATATTGTAAAAGACTGATTATATTTCCCACCCTTCTATCCCACCTCCCACTTGTTCTATTCTCTACTTTGATCCTGTCCCTTTTCAAAGGTGGGTGCTTCCAACTTCCCTCCCCCGCCAGCCTGCCCTCCCTTCCATCATCCCCTTCCCCTCCCCACTCTCCTGTAGGGTGACATACCCTATTTAGTGTGTATGTCACTCCCTAACTGAGCCAAATTCAATGAGAATAAGGTTGACCCATTCCCTTTTGCCTTCTTGTTCTTCCCCTCCATTGTAACCATTTTCCCTTGCCTCTTCTATATAAGATAATTTACCCCATCCTCTCATTATATTCCTCTCTTACCTCTTAATTTCACCTTTTAAGTATCATCCCTTCCATTCAACAGGTCCTGTGCCCTCTATCTATGTATACCTATAAACATATATACATACATTCACATATGTATTCATATACCTATATACCCTCCGATATAGACTATATATTTCTATTCCCTTCAACTATTTTTTTTTTTGTTTTTTGGAGGGCAATTGGGGTTAAGTAACTTGCCCAAGGTCACACAGCTAGGTTTTTGTTTGTGTGTGCATTAAGTGTCTGAGGCCAGATCCAAACTCAGGTCCTTCTGACTCCAGGGCCAGCGCTCTACTCACTGCTCCACCTAGTCACCCCCCTTCAACTATTTTCATACTGAGAAAAGTTTCATCAGTTATAATAATCGTTTTTCCATGTAGGAATGTAAATAGTTCAACTTTGATAAGTTCCTTATGATTTCTTTTCCCTGTTTACCTTCTCATGCTTCTCTTGCTTTTTGTATCTGAATGTCAAATTTTCTATCCAACTCTATTTTTTTCATCAAGAATACTTGAAAGTCATCTATTCCACTGAATGACCATATTTTCCTCCAGAACGTGATACTCAATTTTGCTGGGTAGGTGATTCTTGGTTTTAATTCCAACTCCTTTGATCTTTGGAATATCATATTCCAGGCCCTTCAATCCCTCAGTGTAGAAGCTGCCAGATCCTGTGTTATCCAGATCATGTTTCCACAATATTCAAACTGTTTCTTCCTGGCTGCTTGTAATATTCTTTCCTTGATCTGGGAATTTTGGAAACTGGATATAATATTCCTAGGAGTTTTCTTTTTGGGATCTTTTTAGGAGGTGATCAGTAGATTCTTTCAACCTCTATTTTGCCCTCTGGTTCTAAAACACCTGGGCAATTTTCCCTTTGAATTTCTTGGAGGATGATTTCTAGGTTCTTTCTTTGATCATGGATTTCAGGTAGTCCAATAATTTTTAAATTATCCCTCCTGCATCTATTTTCCAGGTCAGTGGTTTTTCCAATGAGATATTTCACATTACCTTCTACTTTCTCATTTATTTGTATCTGTTTAATAGTATCTTGATTTCTCATAAAGTCACTAGCTTCCATTTGCTCAATCTAATTCTGAAGGAATGATTCTCTTCAATGAGCTTTTGAGATTCTTTTTCTATCTGGCAAATTTGGCTTTTTAAGGCATTCTTCTCCTCATTGCCCTTTTGAGCCTCTTTTGCCATTTGAGTTAGTCCATTTTTTAAGGTGTTATTTTCCTCAGTCAGGCTGTTGCCTGTCATTTCATAATTTTCTTGCATCATTCTCATTTCTCTTTCCAATTTTTCCTTCACCTCTCTTATTTGCTTCTTAAGGTCCTCTATGGCCTGTAACCACCTTGTATTTTCCTTTGAAGCTTTTGGTGCAAGAGTTCTGACTTCACTGTCTTGACTTTTGGGTTTTTTGCCACAGTAGGACTCTGCCACCAGACAGGGGAGCTTCCATCCCAAAAGCTGGGGTTTTCTCAGCTGCTGGAGGTATTAGATGAGTGCCCTCTCTGAAGCCTCCACATGCTCTGGCTACCTGGTCACACACCCCAGGATATCCACCCTAGACTACAATCCAAGCAGGTTAAAGCAAGAGCAATTACCCCTCAGACTGGTCGCTTGCTCCCCCTACAGTCTGCAGTCCAGTGGCTGAAGCTACCAAGTGGCTGTGGCAGCATGGGTGAGGCTCCTCAGCAGCTTCTCTCCCCTGGGGCAAAGCTGACAGACTTCCAACTAACACTCTGTCCTTAGCATCTACGTGTTGTTAATTCTGGAAACCGCCACGGCTGCAGGTCCCTCCAGCCTGTGGCTGGTCAGGGCTGATGTGGGGCTAAAATCTCATATTCTTGTGGGCCTGGGATCAACTCCCAGAGAGCTGCGCTGACCAGTCCCTGCCGGGCTGCCAAGCTGTCCTCAGCAGGTAGTTAGCTTCTCTGTGTCATTTTGTGGGTTCTGTACCTCCAAAGTTTGTTCAGAGTCCCTTTTTACATGAATAGGGCAAGGTGGAACCCGGATCCCTGAGGAAGTCCTGTTTCTATTCCACCATCTTGACTCTGCCCTCTGTGAAAGTCTTCAAATGGCAAAAAGACAAATTTGCATTTTATCCTTGAGGTAATAGAAATCTTTTAAAATCTATTCATAGAACAGGGTAATTACCTATTCAGACCAGTTTTAGGAAAATCACTCTGACACCTATACAATAGATAGATTAGAAAGGAGAGACTTAAGGGCAAAAGACCAATTTGGAAGCTGTTAAGATGGTCTAGGGAAAAAAGTGTTAAGGGACTATGATTATGACCAGGTGAGTAGAGAGAAGGGATCAGATATAAGAGATGTTGTGGAGATAGAAATGGCAAGATTTCATGACTCAGTGGATGAGTTGTGGGAGGGAGAGTGAAACATTGAGAGTGACCCTGATATTGAGAACCTTGGAGGCTGGAAGGAGGGTAGTATCCTTGAAAAAAATAGGAAAGTTTGAAAGAGAAGTGAGTTTTGAGAGAAGAATATGATTCCTGTTTTGGACATATTCATTTGAGATGCCTATGTGTAGCATCTCTTTTAGGGGTTTCTCCCCTCCAACCCCTGCCAACTCACTCTTGTACTTGTGGGGTGCCATGGGCTGCTCAGTGTCCAGCACTAAGGATGATTGGAGATGTGAATAAGAAATGACCAGACCATCTGGGTAGTTCAAGGAAGAATGATAAACTCCATTTATTAATTTTTAGTACAAGGTTTTTATAGAGCAAAAGAGACAAAGGAAGGGGACTCAAAAGTTTTTTAATCATTACCTTAGTCGGTTATATCCTGGAAGTAGCACAGAACAGGTAATTTGATAAGGATTTTTTATCTAGGAGACTAAAGTCTTAAGATAAGACCTTTGAGGCCTCAGGTACAGTCATTAATGCAGCCACAGTCATTAATAGATACAATTGAAAGCAGACTTCAAAGCCAAAGCTGCAATCATCAAAAGACATCACATTTAGAGCTGACCACCCAAAGATACCTGAGTGCTGAATCAAATATTTTGGCTCTCAATAACTAAAATCTTGGGGTAGAGCCTTTTGATCTCAGAATTCAAGTAACATCCTTATAAGTGGAAACCATAACAAAGAACTCAGGAGCTGACTTAACAGTAAAGTTGCATCTCAAAGAGGTCTCATATTAAAGTCCACTATTAGGATTAATATCTATGTTCTGAATCAGGCCTTTTTGGCCCCCCACAGTGGGGAAGGTTCTGTTGAGGGTGGCTGCTGCCACATGTTCATGATACTCTGTACATGTGCAAATTTAAGATTATTGCTTATGATCTCCCACTATAATAGTTAGCCAGTAGACACAATTGGAGAAGGAAATGGTAAACCATTCCAGCATCTGTCAAGAAAACTCCATGACAAAAGTTCATGGGGTCACATAGAGTTGGATAAATAATAACAACAAAACATGATTAACTCAAAACAGGCATTTACTAAGATGTAACAGTAAGAAAAATAGAGACAAAATATTCTCACCATAAACTTAGGACTCATTCTAGCATCATCAGAAAGACTGGACATTTATTTATTATATAATAATAGTATGGCACACACATAGGTGTAAAGCCAATCATGAGCAACTCTCCTAAAGATTGCTACTGTGAATAACTTTAAGGATCTAAATAGATAGTATAGTGAACTCTCTATGCAGCAATAAACTAAAGCAAAACATTCAAGTAACTAAAGCACAACATTCACAACAATATAGCATAACAACTTATTACTAAGGTGGCCACATAGTCTTAAATGCAACATATCATTCAGTAAGTCACAATCTCCTCAATCAATATAAAGGACCCATCTAAAGGTTTCTTTCATCTTGACTTAAGACTGACTTCCAATTATTATTAAGTCAAGCATCCTTAAGGGGTAGTGGAAAGTACAAAGGCCATACACCCCTAAGTCACGGTAAGTTACAATATCATCAGTCACCACTGAGTAATATTCTCTTTCATTTTGCCTCAAAGCTGGTTTCCAAACCCCATGACTTCTCTGCTAGGAGCTGACTGTTTCCAGCTCTTGCCTGGATTCACAGGTGGGTAGCTCTCCCAGCTCTTGGGACTCACATATAGGCAGCTCTCTGCTCCTGTTTCATAAGGACTGCTCCACCCCAAGTCCTTCGCAGTTTCTGTTTATAGGAAGACAAAGTTTAACAGAATTATATTATTTGTGCACACTGCTGGTACTATCATCTCAACTCATTTTCTGTCTGACAAAGTAATACAAACCAACAGACAAGAAGTTTCTGTCTGAGAAATCAAACATGAATCAACAATAAAATCACAGGAATTCTGTAAACAGCAGCAAAGTCCTCTTTCAGAGCTTCTGTAACCAGCAGTAAAGCCCTCTTTCAGGGCTTCTGGATCATCAGTAAAGCCCTCTTTGAGGACTTCTGTCCAAAAACAAGGCTTTTGTCTGGCAGACCAATAGATAGAGCGCTACAGAGTGCCGAAATCACATTCTCCCTCTCTACATGTTCCCAGATTGTCCTTGAGCTTTTATCTACTCTTCTCCTTCCTATTCCACCATTCCTATTCTGCACTTCTGGTTTCACTCTTTTGGCAAGCTCCTCCCACCACAGGCTCCATGTGATGATTTTAGGCCTATTAAGGGCAAACTCCCTTAGGCCTATTAAGGGCAACACAATGTATACTGTTTCCAACAAAGACTTGACACAATCAAAGGCCAAGCTCAAAGGCACATGAATAGCTGAAACAAGGAGCAAAGTACTACTTTGCTTGCCATTGCAATAGGCAATGCAGGTGGCCAAGGAAACCTGTTTCCCAAGAGCTATAGGGGGCTGATGTCCTTTTTCTTGTTATAGGGTCTTCATGCTGCTCCTTTTCCTGGCCCTGGTTGTAGTGTCTCTCCTGGGCAGTTTGCTCAGTGGGGTTCCTTATGTCAATTCCTCTCCATAGCTTGACTTCTGACTTCCAGGGATAATTCTCTCTTAACTCTATAATTAGATCTTTCCTCTACTTTCAAGGTCTAATCTTCATAGGGCTGCCTCCACTGTGACCATCTCTTTTTTCTGACTTGTTGGGTATAGTTTCTCCTACTGAACAAGTATTGCAATTGCAAAATACCAAGAACTATGGATGAAGAAGGCAAGGGAAATATTCTTCCTGCCTGTTGATTTCTGGAAGAAGCACAAGGGAAAAACAAAGTGTTATCCCCTTTTATAAGCTATGTCTTCCATCTACAGATGACTGTTCCCAGGCTTCCAGGAGTCATATATAAGGGCTGACTAGCTAGATTCTTAAAGGTCTATCCAAGCTAATCTTTAGTCATCTAATGGCAAATTGCGTTTTTTAACTCCAACAAGAAGAACTTCATCACACCTCATAAAGAGGTAACAAAATCAAAGAAATATGTACATTGAGGTCATTAACACCTTGTCTTTCATAATTTTTTATTTTAAAAATATATATTATGTCATTAAATATTTCTCAATTATATTGTAAAAGAATTCTAATATTCATTTTAAAAAATTTTGAGTTCTAAATTCTCTCCCTCTCTCCTCACCTTGAGAAGGCAAGCAATATGATACTGATTATACATGTGAAGTCATGCAAAATATTTTCCATATTAGCCATGTTGCAAAAGAAAACACACACATACACCCAAATAAGAAAAATAAAGAAAAATTTAAAAGTATGCTTCAATCTGCACTCTGAGTTCATCAGTGCTTTCGCTGGAGATGGATAGAATTTTTCATCACGGGTTCTTTAGAATTATCTTGGATCATTGTCTTTATCAAAATAGCTAAGTGTTTCACAGTTGATCGTTGATACAATATTGTTGTTACTTTGTACAATGTTCTGATTCTGCTCGCTTAATTTTACGTCAGTTCATATAACTTATCCCAAGTTTTTCTGGAACATCCTGCTCATCATTTCTTGTAGCACAATAGTATTACTTCACCATCATATATTACAGCTTGTTCAGCCATTCCCCAGTTGATGGGCATCCTCTCAATTTCTAATTCTTTGTCACTGCCAAAAGAGCTGCAATAAATATTCTTGTACAAATAGATCCTTTTCCCTTTTCTTTAATTTCTTTTGGATGCAGACCTATAAGTGGTGTTGCTGGTTCAAAGGATATGCACAGTTTCATAGCCCTTTGGGAGTAGTTCCAAATTGTTCTCCAGGACTGTTGAACTCTACCAATAGTACATAGGAGTCCCAATTTTTTCTATATTTGTCCTCTAGCATTTGAAGTTTTCCTTTTCTGTCATATTAGCCAATCTGATAGGTAGGTGTGAGGTAGTATCTAAGAGTTGTTTTAATTTGTATTTTTCTAGTCAATAGTGATTTAGAGCATTTTTTTCATGTGACTGTTGATAGTTTTGCTTTCTTCTTCTGAAAACTGCCTGTTTGCATTCTTTGACCATTTGTCAACTGGAGAATGGCTTATATTTTTATAAATTTGACTGGTATAAAGCTAGCCTGGTTATAGAGTATTATCTTTGTGATATATTATTGTAATCTCCTTGGTAGTATTTTATTTAAAAATTTTCCATTGATATTCATTAAGGAAATTGGCCTATAGTTTTGTTTCTCTATATTTTCTCTCCCTCCTTTCGGTATTAACACCATATTTGTGTCATAAAAGGAATTTTGTAGAACTCCTTCTGATGGGGTGCTTGGGATATATATTTGTAACATCAATCTATGTAACATCAGTTTGTAATATCAATTTGTAACATCAATTTGTAAATGGGGTGCTTTGGGATCTATGTCTGTAAAATCAATTGGTAAAACAAGTCTGTAAAATCACATTCCCCCACCCCAACGTCAGAGCATTGATTCTGCCCCTTCCCCCTTCCAGCACTCTGCCCAGCAACAACTCATGACCTGTTTATCTCTGCTTGAAACAATAACAAGCTACCTATGAATCCTTCACTAAACTATCTATAAACATTTTAGCTTAGGCAAATGTTATCTCCCTTAGTTAGAGTGACCAGCTGCACCATGAATCCTTCAATACCCTATCTAATAGGGTAACTCCTTAGCCAATTATACCCACACTGTGTGGCAGTGATGGGTGGCAGACTGGGCACTCCTCAGTGGCTGTGACCAAGGGTTGACTTTATTGACGTGTCAGGCCTAAAACCACACCTCCAGGTAGCTGCCCCCTTGGGCTATTTCCCAGTGAAACATGGGCAATAAGCCTGCGCAGTTGATATTAAAAGTGCATGGCCCTTTAAGCACTGACTACTCCTTAACTCCTCCCTGATCCCACATTTACTCACCTAGTTAGCATAATTGACACCTGATTTACTGTCTTGACTCCTTAAAACTATACCTGTGATTTCTGTAAGGTTTCAGGTTCCATAAGAATCCTTGCCCACTGTGCTGTACAGTGTAACAATAAACTTTACAATCTCAGCTTCCAAGTTTGCTTGAGCCTGGTGAATTCTTTCCAGACTGAATTGCAGGGTTTCTGGTCACTGATAGTGATCAGCGTCTCTGGTAGAACCTATTACCCTTCCCTCGTCACTTCTTGACCTATTTATTTTTCAAAGAGTTTATATAGTTTGGGGATTAATTTTTCTTTAAATGCTTGGTAAAATTCACTTGTAAATCCACCTATTCCTGGGAACTTTTTCATTAAAAACTCATTTATGACTTGTTAAAATTTTTTCTAAGATAAGTTATTTAAATATCCTATTTGATCTTAAATTAATCTTAATTAATTAATCTGAATTAATCAATTAATCTGAATTAGATTCCTCTTCAATTAATCTGAGCAATTTATATTTTTTGAAATATTGATCCATTTCATTTAGATTTTCAGTTTTACTGGCATATAATTAAGCAAAATAAATCTTTTTGTTTCTCTCTCTCTTTTTTTTAGTTTACAAATTTCATTTTCACAAGATTTTGAGTTACAAATTATCTCCCCATTTTCCCCCTACCTACCACACTAAAACAGCAATACAAATGAATATCCCCTCCCCCAATATGCTCTTTCCCATATCTTCCCCCATCTCCCCTCTGACTTTCCAGTAGGACACAAGGGATCTTTATGTCCCAGTACCTATATATCTTATCTCCCAGTTACATGTAAAATAATAATTTTATATATATATATATATATGTTTAAACATTTGATTTTAAAACTTTAAATTCCAGAATCATTCCCTTACTCCGTCATCACCCACCCTTACTGGGAAGATAAGCAATTCAATATAGGTTATACATGTGTAGCTATGCAAAACATTTCCATAGTGGATATATTGTTAAAGACTGACTATATTTCCCTCTATCCCATCCTACCCCACTCTTGTTCTATTCTCTACTTTGATCCTGTCCCTTTTCAAAAGTGGGTGCTTCCTCTCTCCCCCACCCAGCTTGCCCTTCCTTCCATCATCCCCCCTGTCGTCCCCTTTCCCCCTACTCTCCTATAGGGTGAGATACCCTATTTAGTATGTATGTCATTCCCTCCCTAAGCCAAATTCATTGAGAATGAGGTTGACCCATTCCCTTTTGCCTTCCTGTTCTTCCCTTCCATTGTAACAGTTTTCCCTTGCCTCTTCTATATGAGATAATTTACCCCATTCTATCTCTGCCCATCTCATCTCATTATATTCCTCTCTCACTTCTTAATTTCACCTTTTAAGTATCATTCCTTTCTATTCAACTGGTCCTGTGTCCTCTGTCTATGTATACCTGTACACATATATACACATACTTACATATGTATTCATACACTCATATACCCTTCTCTATAGACATATATATGTATGTATACACATATATGCATTTCTATTCCCTTCAACTATTCTCATACTGAGAAAAGTTTCATAAGCTACAATTATCATCTTTCCATGTATGAATGTAAATAGATCAATTTTGATAAGTTCCTTATGATTTTCTTCCCCCTGTTTACCTTCTCATGCTTCTCTTGCTTCTTGTATCTACATGTCAAATTTTCTATTCAACTCTGGTTTTTTTCATCAAGAATGCTTGAAAGTCCTCTATTCCATTAAAATACCATATTTTCCCCTGAAACATGATACTCAGTTTTATTGGGTAAGTGATTCTTGGTTTTAATCCCAGCTCCTTTGACCTCTGGAATATCATATCCCATGCCCTTCAATCCCTCGATGTAGAAGCTGCTACGTCCTGCGTTATTCTGATTGTATTTCCATAATATTGAAATTATTTCTCCCTGGCTGCTTGTAGTATTTTCTCCTTGATCTGGGAATTCTGGAACCTGGCTATAATATTCCTAGGAGTTTTCTTTTTGGGATATTTTTTCAGGAGATGATTGGTGGATTTTTTCAGCCTCTATTTTGCTCTCTAGTTCTAAAACATCAGGGAAATTTTTCTTGAGAATTTCTTGAAGGATGATTTCTAGGTTCTTTTTTTGATCATGACTTTCAGGTAGTCCAACAATTTTTAATATTATCTCCCCTGAATTTATTTCCCAGGTCAGTGGTTTTTCCCATGAGATATTTCACATTGCTTTCTATTTTTTCATTTGTTTGGATCTGTTTAATAGTATCTTGATTTCTCATAAAGTCACCAGATTCCATTTGCTCCAATCTAATTTTGAAGGAAGGATTGTCTGTAAGCTTTTGAGATTATTTTTCCATCTGGAAAATTTGGCTTTTTAAGGCATTCTTCTCCTCATTTGTTTTTTGAACCTCTTTTGCCATTTGAGTTAGTCTATTTTTTAAGGTGTTATTTTCTTCAGTCAGGTTGTTGACTCTTATTTCATAATTTTCTTGCGTCAATCTCATTTCTCTTCCCAATTTTTCCTCCACTTTTCTTATTTGGTTTACAAAATCCTTCTTAAGGTTCTCCATGGCCTGTAATCACGTTGTATTTTTCTTGGAAGCTTTTGGTGCAGGAGTTCTGACTGTGCTGTCTTCCTCCTGTTCCATGCTTTGAATCTTTTTGTCCCCAAAATAGGAGTGTAAAGTTGGATTGCTTTGCTTCCTTTGCTTGCTCATATTGCCACTCAATTACTTGATTTTTGAGCTTTTTGCCACAGTAGAACTCTGCTACCAGAAAGGGGAGCTTTGTCCCAATTGCTGGGGGTTTTCTCAGCTGCTGGAGCTATGAATTGGGTGCCCTCTCTCAAGCCTCCATACACTCTGGCAAACTGGTCATACACCCCAGGACCTCTACCCTAGACAGCAATCCAGATCCAAATAGGTTAAAGCAAGAGCAATTGCCCTTTAGACTGTTCTCTGGGTCCCCCTACAATCTGCAGTCCAGGAGCTCTGAAGCAGCCACATGGTGGTGGCACTTCAGTGGCTTCTCCCTCCAGGGGGTAAAGGCCAATTCCCAGAGTCCACACTGCACTGACCTCTCACTTTGTCTTTAGCATCTATAGGCTGATAATTGTGGTAACCACCACAGCTGCTGGTGATCTGAAGTCCCTCCGGCTGGTGGCTGGTTGTGGCCACACTGAGGTTAAAACCTCAGGCTCATGCTGCGCTGGGCTTGGCTCCCAGAGCACTGTGCTGTCCCATTCCTCCCGGCCTCCTAGGCTGTCTTTAGTGGGAGGTTAGTTTCTCTTTGTCATTTTGTGGGTTCTGGAGCTCCAAAGTTTGTTTAGAGTCATATTTTACATGAATTGGAGGAGATTGTAGCAGGAACCAAGCAGAGTTCCTGTTTCTACTCAACCATCTTGACTCCACCCCTAATTAAGATCCAAAATAACTCTTAATAATCACATCTTGGAGTGGCTAGGTGCTTCAGTGAATAGAGCACCAGTCCTGTAATCAGGAGGACCTGAGTTCAAATCCGGCCTCAGACACTTAACACAAAAACTGGCCATGTGACCTTGAGCAAGTCACTTAACCCCAACTGCCCTAAAAAAATTGTTTTTTAAATTACATCTTTATTTCTGATGCATTAATTTTTTCATCTTTGATACAGTAGTTTAGTTTTCTTCTTTTTTAAAATAAAATTATTCAATGGGCCTGTCTATTTTATTATTTTTCCCCATACAACCAACTCCTAGTTTTATTTATTAGTTCAATTAGTTTCTTTTTTATTTTTACTTTCAATTTTATTAATCTCTCCTTTTATTTTTAGGATTTCAGGATTTTTAATTTTTTCTTTTTCTAGTTTTTAAAAATTGCATGCCCAATGCATTGATCTGCTCTTTCTATATTTTATTGATGTATGTGTTTAGAGATAAAAAAAAATTTCCCCTAAGTACTGCTTTAGCTGCATTCCACAGGTTTTATTATATTGTTTCATTGTTGTTATTTTCTTTAATGAAATTCTTTTTTTTTTAATTTAATTTAATTTTTTTTTAAACAAATGCTTTATTAACTTCTGTTTTACATCATTCATTTCCGCCAGATTTTGAGTTACAATCATTTTCCCTCCATTATTCCCCTACCCAACCTCCCAGAATAGCAGTCCCACAAGATATCACTTCCTCCAATCTGCTCTCTCCCATACCTTCTCCAATACCCCCATCGACTTTTCCATTAGAGGAAGGTGAATCTTTGTGTCCCAATGCCTGTACATCTTATCCCCCAATTATAAGCAAAAGAGTATTAATAATAGTATTTATATATATTTGAAACATTTAATGTTAAGACCTCGAATTTCAGATCCATTTCCTTCCTCCTTGTCACCCATTCCCTCTGGGGAGATAAGTAATTCAGTATATGTTGTACATGTCTAGCTATGCAAAACATTATCATAGTAGATATATTGTTCAAGGCTGCTTATAATTCCCTCCCACTCATCCCACCCCCCACCTGGTCCATTCCCTACATGATCCTGTCCCTCTTCTATAGCGGGTACTTCCAACCTCCCCTCACCCCAAGGATGCCCTCCCATCCATCATCCGTCCTCTCGTCCCCCTTCCCCCTATCCTGCTGCAGGTTGAGATACCCCATTTAGTATGTATTACATTTTCTCCCTGAACCAAATTCAATGTGAATGTGGTTTTGCCTTTTTAGCCTTCCTTATTCTCCCCCTCCTTTGCAACCACTCCCCCTTGCTTCTTCTACATGGGATAGTTTACCCTACCCTGTCTCTCCCCATCTCCTCTTGCCACTTTCCTCTCTCACCTCATAATTTCATCCCTTGGGCATTCTCCCTTCCCAACAAATTCAACCTATGCCCTCTATCCATATATAACTGCAACCATATACACACACATTCACATATGTATTCATATGACCACACACCCTTCTTCCATTATTTTCATAGTGAGAAAGATTTCATCAGTCACCGTTATTGCTTTTCCATATAGGAATGTAAATAGTTCAACTTTGATAAGTTCCTTTTGATTTCTTTTCCCTGATTGCCTTCTCAGGCATCTCTTGCTTCTTGTGTCTGGATGTCAAATTTTCTATTCAATTCTGGTTTTTTCCTCAAGAATGCTTGAAAGTCCTCTATACCACTGAATGACCATATTTTCCCCTGAAACAAGATACTCAGTTTTGCTGGGTAGGTGACCCTTGGGTTCATTCCCAGTTCTTTTGCACTCTGGAATATCATATTCCATGCCCTTCAATCCCTCAGTGTAGAAGCTGCCAGGTCCTGAGCTATTCTGATTGTGTTTCCACAATATTGAAATTGTTTCTTCCTGGCTGCTTGTAGTATTTTCTCCTTGATCTGGGGATTCTGGAACCTGGCTATAATATTCCTGGGAGTTTTCTTTTTTGGGGTCTTTTTCAGGAGGTGATCGGTGGATTCTTTCAACCTCTATTTTGCCCTCTGGATCTAAAACATCAGGGCAATTTTCCTTGAGAATTTCTTGAAGGGTGATTTCTAGGTTCTTTCCTTGATCATGGCTTTCCGGTAGTCCAATAATTTTTAAATTGTCTCTCCTGGATCTATTTTCCAGGTCAGTGGTTTTTCCCATGAGATATTTCACATTGCCTTCTAATCTTTCATTTCTTTGGATCTGCTTAACAGCATCTTGATTTCTCATGAAGTCATTAGCTTCCATTTGCTCCAGTCTAACTCTGAAGGAATGAATCTCCTCAGTGAACTTTTGAGATGCTTTTTCCATCTGGCAAATTTGACTTTTTAAGGCATTCTTCTCCTCATTGCCCTTTTGGGCCTCCTTTGCCATTTGAGTTAGTCTATTTTTTAAGGTGTTGTTTTCCTCAGTCAGGTTGTTGACCCTCATTTCATACTTTTCCTGTATCCTTCTCATTTCTCTTTCCAATTTTTCCTCCGCTTCTCTTATTTGATTTTTAAAGTCCTTCTTAAGGTCCTCTATGGCCTGCAACCCGCTCATGGTTTCCCTGGGGCTTTTGGAGCAGGACTTCTGACCTCACAGTCCTTTTCCTGCTCTATGCCCCCAAAATAGGAGTCTAGGGTTGCATTTTTCTGTTTCCTTTGCCTTGGCATGTTGCCACTTAATTACTTGACTTTTAGGCTTGTTGCCACACTATGGCTTTAAGGCCAGATAGAGGAATTTTCGTCCCGAAAGTGTGGGGGGCAACTTCCGTTTCTGGCAAGCTGTAAACCCACCCACAACTTCCACCCTAGATCACAATCCAGATCCAGGAGGTTAAAGCAAGAGCGATTACCCCCCAAGACTGATCGCTGGATCTCCCCACGATTTGTAGGCTGGGAGCCGGATCTGCCTCTGAAAACTACAAAATGGCATGTCTCCTCAGCAGCTTCTAGCCCCCAGGGGAGGGAGCTGACGCATTCCCCAAATACAGGTCCCAAAGTCCATAGGACACTAACCTCTTACTTTGTCCTAGGCATGTCTATGTTGATAATTCCGGAGTTGCCAGGGTTCCTGGTGTTCTGGGGTTCCTCCAGCCGGCTGCTGGCCCTGTCGCCCTGGGGCTAAAACCTCGGCTCACGCGGTTGTTGTTATTTTCTTTAATGAAATTATTTATTATTTCTATTATTTGTTCTTTGACCCACTCATTCTTCTTTTTTTTTTTTTTTGTTTGCAGGGGGGGAAGGCAGGGCAATTGGGGTTAAGTGATTTGCTCAAGATCACATGGCTAGTAAGTGTTAAGTGTCTGAGGCCAGATTCAAACTCAGGTCCTCCTGACTCCAGAGCTGGTGCTCCATTCACTGCACCAACTAGCCCCATCCCCCCGCCAACCCACTCATTCTTTAGGATTAGATTATTTGGTTTCCATTTAATTTTTAATCTATGCTTCCATTACCCTTTATTGAATGTAATTTTTATTGCATTATCATCTGAAAAGAATGCATGTAATATTTGTGCTTTTCTGCTTTTGTTTGTGAGGTTTTTATGTCCTAATACATGGTCAATTTCTGTATAGGCGCCACGTACTACTGAGAAAAAAGTCCACTCCTTTCCATTCCCATTCAGTTTTCTCTACAAATCTATCATATTTAACTTTTCTAAGTTTCTGTTCATCTTCCTAAGTTCTTTCTTATTCATTTTATGGTTAAATTTGACTTGTTCTGAGAGGGGGAACTTGAGGTCCCCCCACTGTAATTCATTGAATTTTTCTTCAAGAATTTGAATGTTGTATCATTTGTTGCATATAGGTTTAATATTGATACTACTTCAGTGCCTCTAGTGTCCTTTAGCAAGATGTAGTTTCCCTCCTTATCTCTTTTAATTAGGCCTATTTTTACTTTTGCTTTGTATAAGGTCATGATTGCAACCTTTGCCTTATTTTGAGTGTGTACATGCATGTGTTTATACACACATATTTCCCCTCTTTGAATTCATTTAGATGAGAAAGACATTCAATTGTTGCCTACTTTCCCTCTATTTTATCCTTCACCATAAAAGCTCTGCACCTCCTTTATGGGAGGTAAATTCTCCCATTCTTCCTTTCCCTTCTTTTTTGGGGCATCTCTTTTTTTCACCCATTCTTTTTTTTTTTACTTTTTTATGTCATCCCAACATAACAGATTCATTCCTGTATCCTCTTTCTATGCATAATCCTTCTTTCATAATAATGATAAAGTTCTTAGATGCTACATCTATCATCTTCCCACATAGAAATATGAACAGTTTAACTTTACTGAGTCTCTTATGATTTCTCTTTTATGTTTACCTTTTTATGCTTCTCTTGAGTCTTATATTTAAAAGTCAAATTTTCTATTCAGTTCTAGTCTTTTCTTCAGAGATGCTTGATAGTCATTTATTTCATTAAATATCCATTTTCCCTCCCTTGAAAGATTGTACTCAGTTTTCTAGGCTAAGTTAATCTTGGTTGTAATTCTAGCTCCTTTGCTTTCCAGAATGCCATATTCTAAGTCCTCTGTTCCTTTAATGTGGTAGCTGTTACATCTTGTGTGATCCTGACTGTGGCTCACCAATATCTGAATGTTTTCTTTATGACTATTTAAAGTATTTTCTCTTTGACTTTAGAGCTCTGGGAGTTAGCTATAATATTCCTGGAGTTTTCATTTTGAGATTTCTCTCAGGTGGTTATTAATAATTTTTTTCCATTTCTATTTTACCCTCTGGTTTTAGAATATTGGGACAGTATTCCTTTATACTTTCTTAAAATATGGTATCTAGGCTCTAGGTATGAAGGAAAACCTTGATCATGGCTCTTAGGTAGTCCAAAAATTCTTAAACTTTTTCTCCTTGATCTATTTTCTAGGTCAGTTGTTTTTCTGATGAGGTATTTAACCTTTTCTTCTATTTTTCATTCTTTTGATTTTGTTTTAATGTTTATTGATGTCCTATGGAGCCATTTGCTCCCATTTGCCCAATTCTAGTTTTTAAGGAATTAATTTCATCAGTAAGCTTTTGTACCCCTTTTTCTATTTGGCCAATTCTGTTTACTAAGGTGTTATTTTCTTCAGCATTTTTTTGTGCCTCCTTTATCAAACTCTTAATTGTCTTTCCATGATTTTCTTTCCTCGTTCTTATTTTTTAACATAATTCTTCTACCACTCTTATTTGATTTTGAAAAAAAAAATTAGCTCTTCAGGAATTCTTGTTGGGCTTGAGTCCAATTAATTTTTTTTTCCTTTGAGACATTGCTTGTAGCTATTTTGACTTCATTGTCTTCTTCTGAATTTGTGTCTTGATCTTCCCTATCACCATAGTATTGTTTGTTTGTTTTTTATCACATTCTTTTTTGTTTGTTTGCCAATTTTTACAGGTTCTTTCTTGACTTTGAATTTTTATTAAGATTGGGCTCTGTTTCCAGCATGGGATGGGGGAGGGGGAAGCACTTTCCCAAGTTTCAGGCTTTTTCACACTGTGGTTTTCAGAACTAGTTCTGGTAGTTTAAAAGTTTTCAGTGCTTCCAAAGTGCTTCCAAAGTGATCTGGGGAGAAGTATGGTCACTGCTGAAGAAATCTGTGCTCTGAACCTTGCCTAGGCAGGATCCCTACTCTCTTGGGACTGCAATCAACACTGCTTCTCAGGGCTCCTGTTCCCTTGGGTCCCCATATCTTGTTTTATCACCTGCCCCTTTTATGATTTGATCAATTTAGTTGGGGGTGAGGTGAGAATCCATTGATCAGTGGTGTTCTGACCAACCCCAACTCTTTGATTTGAAACATCTAGTTTATAATATCTAATAAGCAGCTGGTGAAACAGAACCTGAGCTCAAGAAAGAGATTGAGGGTGTATATATAAATTGGAAGTCATCTGCATAGAGATGCTAGTTAAATTCACCAGCACCAATGAGGTCACCAAGTGAGAGAATATAGAAAAAGAGAGAGAGAGAGAGAGAGAGAGAGAGAGAGAGAGAGAGAGAGAGAGAGAGAGAGAGGAATGAGACAGAGCCTAACACACAATCATGATATGGATGATGAATGAGCAAAGGAGACTGAGAAGGAATAAGGAAGAGGAAAACCACAAGAAAACAGTGTCACAATAACCTGGAGAAGAGAGCGTATCCTGAAAAAGAGTGTGGTTAATTATATAAAATGCTACAGAGAAATCAAAAGAAATGAGAATTATGAAAGACTATCAGGGTCCAGGAGCCAAGATGGTGGAGGAGAGGCAGTAACTCACCTGAACTCTCCTAACATTACCCTCCAAATAATTTTAAAATAACACCTTAAATAATCTTGAAGTGGCAGATCCAACAAAAGGTCAGTGTGAAACAATTTTTTCAACCCAAAACAACTTAGGAGATTGGCAGGAAAGGTCTATCGCATTTTGGGAAAGTGAAAAAATTGGGACACTAATACACTGTTGGTGGAGTTTTGAACTGATCCAACCATTCTGGAAAGCAATTTGGAACTACACCCAAAAGGCTATAAAATTGTGCATATCCTTTAGACTGGAAATACCACTACTAGGCCTGAATCCCAAAGAGATCAAAGAAAAAGAAGAAAGACCTATACATACAAAAATATTTATTGGAGCTCTTTTTGTGATAGCAAAGAATTGGAAATTGAAGGGATGACCATCAGTTGGACAATGACTGAATAAGATGTGGTATATGATTATAATGGAATACTATGTGCTATAAGAAATGATGAGCCAGCTAGCTAGCTAGAACATTTGTTCTTTTATTTTTTTAGTTTGGTGGTAAAAGAGAAGAGAGAGGATGGTTAGATTTATGGAAGAAGATTTGGGTGTATTTGTAGGCAGTAGGGAAGAAATCACTAAATAGGGAGAGATGGAAAATTGGTTGGGGGAGTGATAATCTTTCATAATTCTCATTTCTTTTGATTTCTCTGTAGCATTTTATATAATTAACCACACTCTTTTTCAGGATACACTCTCTTCTCCAGGTTATTGTGACACTGTTTTCTTGTGGTTTTCCTCTTCCTTATTCCTTCTCAGTCTCCTTTGCTCATTCATCATCCATATCATGATTGTGTGTTAGGCTCTGTCCTAAGCCCTTTTCTCTGATTGTGACTTCTGAAGACTATGGTAAGTGATGTGAACAAAGGTACATGTACAGTTTGGCCTAGGTAAGGAAAAGGCAACTTCTTCATTAAAGATTGGAGTAAAGGAAGGAAAACTGAATAATGACATCAAGGGGTTTTGAGATTCAGAGAACAGACCCCTAAGAGCAAATGACTTCACTTTTGTTAATAAAGTATAAAGCAAGGTGCTTAGTTGAGAGAGTCAAAGGACGGGAAGAGAAGGTAAGTTTGAGGAGAATAGAGGTTTGAGTTTGTGTCTTTGTGGAATGGGATAGACAATCAACTGGAGGAGTAAAAGGACTGCCTTTCTATAATGAGGACCCAGTTGAGATTAGCTAATGAAAACTTATAGTCAGCAGAGCTCAAGCAAATAATATTAAGAAAGAATACTCCTAGTGAAAATAGTAATAAAGCAAGAAAACAGTAGTTCTCCACTAGTTTCTAAATTTCATGCTCAAAGACCGAGAAAAGAGAAAGGTTTGAATTACTTTAAGAAAATAGGGAATCCCAGGACAGGATTTAAAAAAGAAAGAAAGAAAGAAAATCTTTCTGACACTCATTTAGATGAGTTAGGATTTTTTTCACTTTATATAGTTATTTTGTGTTTGGGTTATGATATCTTTGTGTACAAGAAGTAGAAGATCAACATATTTTTTCTAATTTTAAATGTGTTTTATTGAATTTTACAGGCAAAATTCATTATTAAGATATCTAACTATAGATTCAAAGCTTGAAAAATAAAAGTACTAATTTTTATGACATGACAGGGCACAAATGGGAAGGAAGGACCTATAGATTGTGAGCAATGGTAAGTGCCAGATGGATGGACTTCAGCTTGATTAATTTGATGACATGGGTCATCTTCCTTATCAATAACAATTACCACTCTAATCAAACATGGAGACATCCATTGCTAAGATGGAAGATGGTCAAAATGAACAGAGGGTTCATTCCCTTTTATTTATTCCCTCCATAGAGACAAAACAGAATGGGAATAGAGGCAGAGCCTGCCTAATGTCATTGTTTCCACAAAAACATCATCTACAGTTGACAATTTGTGAAAAATAGTTTCATAAGCATGGAACTGAATAGACCAGATTGAGAGCCACTCTAGTGGGGATCCAGGAACTGAAATCAAATCTCCATAACATTACAGTGAGATTCTTGACTTTATGGTTTGGTGTGGTTAAAATAGTCCTATGATGTTATTGTGAAATGATGTTGGTTGAGACAATGTCATGAGAAATCTTCCTATTTGCATTTCTCAATCCTTTCTCTTTTAACCCAATATAGTATTAGATTTCATATCTTTTTTGATTAAGGACCCGTTAATATAGTGATAGAAAAAAGGGTAAAATGTCAGTTACATTAATTTTTAACTGAATTCCATCTTCTGACTCATTTGCCTTCTGCATAGGAGGAGATTTGGGGATAAGGAATGTCTCATGTAAGCTTCAGGAGATGTGAATACAGCATTTCTTTCTGACACTGAGCCCTCATCACTCCAGCCCTGGTTGTCAATCACCAAATTAAAATACTGCAATACATACCACTGCAGTCCTCACAAGGCAGTTAAGTGAGAGGCTAAATTTAGGAGATGAGACATTTCTGATTCCACCAGCCAACAGACCTAAATTAAGATCTAAAATGTCTTCATGATCATCTCCAAATCTGAAGACCTTTCTAACCCTCTCTGCCCATTCATTTCCACTCATATAAGAAATTGAACTTCCACAAAAAAATTGTGATTACTAGGGTCTTTTTTCTCATCTGTATGCTGAGGAGTTTTAGTCAACATGACACCACTGATGTAGTGAAAGGAGTGCTGTTCTGTGAAGGGGGGAAGGGAAGAAGCATGTATTAAGAGCCTACTAAGCTCTAGGCACCATACTAAGCACTTTATAATAGTATCTCATATGAATCCTCACAACCACCCTGAGAGGTGGACATTCTTTTTTTTTTTTAATTAATTTATTAGTTTAGTTTCAGTTAACAAGTTTCAATTCCATAGGTCCTTGATTTTCAAATTTCCTTTACTTCCCTCCCCCCTCTCCACACGACAGCATATAGTCCAGTATATGATCTGCAAATGCATTCATATTAGACATTATTCCAATTACAAAGGCGTATTGTACTAGGTGGGGTGAAAGATGGTAAGGAAGAAATAAAACCAAACAATGAAAAGAACAAGATCATTTAGTTTGCTTCCATCAGGGTTCAGGTTCAGTTCTTTCTAATTATATCTCTGGATGGCGCATTTCTCACTTTCTTGAGTCTTTCGGGATTAACTTATATCACTGCATTGCTGAAAAGAGTCCAGTCTGTCATAGTTGGTCATCACAGATATGGTATGTCTGTGATTGTATACGAATTTCTTCTGATTCTACTCTTCTCGCTCAGCATCAGTTTGTATAAGTCTCTCCAGGTAATTATGAAATCCGTCACCTCTTCGTTTCTTATAGCACAATAATATTCCATTACATTCATATACCACAACTTGTTTAGCCATTCCCCAATTGGTGGGAAAGTGGCAAGAGGAGATGGGGAGAGACAGGGTAGGGTAAACTGTCTCATGTAGAAGAAGCAAGGGGAAGTGGTTGCAAGGGAGGGAAAGAATAGGAAGGCAAAAAAGCAGAACCACATTCTCATTGAATTTGGTTCAGGGAGAGAATGACATAAATACTAAATGGGATATCTCAACCTACAGCAGAATAGGGGGAAGGGGGATGAGAGGAGGTATGATGGATGGGAGGGCATCCTTGGGGGGAGGGGAGGTTGGAAGTACCCACTATAGAAGAGGGACAGGATCAAGTAGGGAATGGACCAGGTGGGGGGTGGGATGAGTGGGAGGGAATTATAAGCAGCCTTGTACAATATATCTCCTATGATAACGTTTTGCATAGCTAAACATGTACAACATATACTGAATTACTTATCTCCCCAGAGGGAGTGGGTGACAAAGAAGGAAGGAAATGGATCTGAAATTCAAGGTCTTAAGATTAAATGTTTCAAATATATATAAATACTATTATTAATAAAAAAAAAAGAAAGGCAGACACAAAGTCTCTGCTTTTCAAAGGAGCTCACATTCTAGAGGGGTGGAGGCCAGGAGACAGTATGAAAATAACTGTGTGCATAGTTCCCGACTGGGCATTATCTGGCTGCAGGCCCTGGCACACAGCAAGTGTTTAATAAATCTTTATTGAAGGACTGAAAGACAATACAAAATAAATACAGTTTTTTGGAAGGCAAACTTAGAAAGATGGAACTGTCAGAAAGATGGAAATGGGAAAAAGCTCCTTCAGAAGACAGGATTTGAGTTGACCTGAAGGAAGCCGGGGAAGCTAGGCCTTGGAACTGAGGAGAGAGAGCATTCCAGGCAGGAAGAACCCCCATCCAAGAGGCAGTTAGTGGTGTGTGACTGGAGCTCAAGGGAAATATTATGATTGGAAATATGCATCTGAGAGTGCATGAGATCACCAAATGAGACTGGTAACACTTGGCAGATAGGTGGTGCAGTGAATATAGCACATGGTCTGGACACAGGAAGACCCAAGTTCAAATACAGCCTCAGTCACTTACTAGTTGTGTGATCCTGGGCAAGTCACTTAATACCTTCTCTTTTCCTCCTGTTTCCTTATCTGTAAAATGGTCAGGGTTGTTGTGGTGATCAAATGAGATAATTGTAAAGCACTTAGTACAGTCCCATGCACAAAGGAAGTGCTATATACAGGTTAGCTGTTGTTATTTCCTGTAGGAGAAACAGAAGAGAGCAGTGTCAGGAAAACCTAGAACGAAGAGAGTGTCCAGGAGGAATGACAGCATCACAGTTTGCATAGCTCTAGAAGACAGGATCCAGAAAAAGTCATTAGTTAAGAGATTATTGGTTACAGTGATCCACGACAATCTCAAAGGACTAATGACAAAGCATATTATGAGCCTCCAGAGAAAGAACTGATACTGTTTGAATACAGACTGAAGCATGTTCTTTTCCACTTTCTTTCTTTGTTTCATCTTTTTTAAAAATTTAAGTCTTCTTGTACAAAATGACCAATATGGAAATGTTTTACATAACTGTACACATATAAATTATATTAAAATGCTTACTGACTCAGGGAAAAGGGAGACGAGGGAGGGTAGGATAGAACTTAGAACTCAGAATTTTTTTAAATGCTAAAAAATTGTTTTAACATGTAATTGGGGAAAAATAAAATATTATATGAAGAAATTATTGGTAACTTTAGAGAAAACAGTTTCAAAAGAATGGTACCAGAATACAGACTAAAGAGAGTTTGGAATAGAAGAACTGAAATAGAGAAACCTAGCATTGATAGCTTTCTCATGGAGATTAGCTGATAAGGGGTTGAGAGATATAGCACAATAGTGAGATCACATTGATAAATGAGGGTGGTTTGGGGTTGGGGTTTTGGGGTTTTGTTTTTTAAGAATAGATGAGTTTTTGGTTTGTGTGTAGAAAGCAGGGAAGGAGAAGATACCGAGTAAGAGATTAAAGATTAGAGAGTGGAGCTAAGGAGGGGGAAATCTGCTGAAGAAGGCAAAAGGGATGGAATTAAGGAGCATGTAGAGAGGTTTTCCTTAAGAAAAACAGTGACCTCTTAGGGGAAGATGTCTGAATGATGTGAGAAGAGGATTGGGGAAGGCAGGGAGAAGAGGGTGAAAAGGATTAATTTTTTCAGTGCAATAATAGTTGCTTATTGATTTATTAATTAGTATCATGAATACATCTGAGGAAGTAAAAAAATTGTCTTCACAATGAAAAGAATCTGTAAATTTAAACCATCTATTTCTACTTCTCTTTGTTAATGAGAATAAAGAAAACTAAGTAAAGAATTTGTCTGGTTGCCATTTACAAAAAGCTAACATGTTAAATTAACATGGAAATACATTCTTTGTTATACTATCATTTTGGAAAGGTGGGTTTCATTCACTTTTCAGACACCTGTATGTATCTACAGCATACCAGTTCTATAAATTTCACCTAGAAATCTAAAGCAAGTATCTTCTTTATTACAACAGGGAGGAGAGTGGCTTTTCATTTTTATCATTTCTTCTGATTTAATATTTATTTTGAACTTTTCTTAACCAGTCAACCTAACTATACATGGAGAGGTGATTCCCAAAGGACCACTTCATCTGTAACTAATCATTTCCTGTCAAGGGTCTATAAGCCTTTGTCTCTTTCAATTGTTTGACCTCAAATTATGCAGGCTTCAGTCCCAGAAACAGATGATATATTTTTCCCCCAAGGACCAACCTAGCTAAATGCAAAAAGGCACATTACCAATAGTCTGGCCATTTGCTGACAAATTCTCTTACTGTGACAATCCATAAATCAAAGAAAAACACACAAGGGTCTAAATCCCCCCATAGTGCTGGTAACTAGTGGCCAAAAATAAGGCATGGAATATGAAGAATAAGACAAATTTTACATAATTTATGTTAGTGAATTTCTCCCCTGGGATGCTAAATTGTCATAATAATTACAACAATAACAATATCTGGTATTTGCATAGAACTTCAAGATTTCCAAAGCACTTTTTATACATTATCTTATCTGATCTTCAAAATAACCCTGTGAGGTAAGTGCCATTTTACAGATGAGGAAACAGACTGAGAAAGGCTAAGTGACTTGTTCAGGGTCATACAACTAGTAAGTATCTGATGCAGAATTTGAACTCAGATGTTCTTGACACCAGGTCAGATAAGCAACAAGTAAATATATTACTGGATGAACAGAATTGTATTGTATCAACATTTTCTCTAAAAAATGAACCCAGAACAGAAAAGATAGTTGCATTTAAGTGGAAAACTAGTTCATGGATTCTCCTTGGAGAGACACATAAAGGAGCTGGCAGAGTTCATTTTATCATGTGTTCAAAGTCAACAAGAATTATCCAAATATCTTGAACATCATATGTCATCTGACACCAATTAAATATCCTAGCCTTTGATTAATGCGATAAAGCCTACCCATAGCTGTTGTCTCTGTTCTCTTTTCCTTCAGAATAGGAATCTTTAAGTAAAACACTTAAAAATATATATTTTTATTATAGTAAACTTGCTAAACACCAACAGATATAAACATTTTCCTATGGGACACAAGAATGGAATAAGATGACTACATATAATTTATTTTAAATACATTTAAAATTTAACATGTTTATTTCACCTTCCTTCTGCTTATCTATATCCCCTTCTGAACCTTCTTCTTCTATGTATTTTTTAATGATTCATTGACACTCTTATCTTTCTTCTTTCTTTTCAAATCACTTCACTATTTTCCCACTATGCCTTCAGCCTCCTCCTTTCTCCCAAATACGTTCTTTCTTGTAACAAAAAGTCAGGAAAACAAATCCACATATTGGCCATGGCTGGAAGCATGTCTCATTCTGCACCTCAGTCTCCTCTCTGCTAAGAGGTGGGAAGCATGATCTATCATCAGTCTAATAGAGTCATAATGGGTCATAGCATCGATAGAGTTCTTTCACATTTTTTCCCCTTTACAATGTAATAGGCATTTTTATCAATTGTTCATCTAGTTCTGCTCACTTCATTCTGCCTCTATTCATACAAGTCCTCAAAAGTTTCTCTAAATACATTCCTTTCATCATTTCTCACAGTACAATCTTACACTACAATTATATGCATAGTCCACAGTTTGTTCATTCATTCCTCATTTGATGTGTATCTACTTTATTTCTGGAAGTGCTGTTTCTACTCTGCCATCTTGGATCTACTTTATTTCTGGTCCATTAATACAACAAAAAAGAGCAACTATAAATATTTTCGTACATATGGATCCTTTACCTCTTTATCTCTTTAGGGTTATATAACTAATAGTGTTATCACTGATTCAAAGGACCTCTGCAGTTTAGTGACTCTTTGATTTAGTTCCAAATTGCTTTACAGCATGGTTGGATCAATTTCATAGCTCCATCAACAGTGAATTATTAATAGACTCACTGTGTTGAGATTGGGAAAATCCCCTGGGGCTAAAATTGCAAGAATAATCTGTATTGCCTCCTACCTCCTTTTAAGCTAACCTAAGGTAATAAAATGGGAGAGGTAAAAACCAGAAAGATATCAAAATCAAACTTGAATTTATCCCTAGATTCAAGATGAGGTCAATGTTATAAGATCAGTAGCAAAAATGGAAAGAAGAATGGAAGAGAGAAATTGTACTGTTTGGGTTTTTCCTGGATTTCCTCTGACCTTGATACAAGTGATCCACTAAGTTCTCAGTACACATGGAGCAATACTTAAACCCCATTACATACTAAAATAAAAACAAATAAAAGTAAAAACCAAACAAAATGCCCTCTGAATGAATTAACAAAGTGGCGCCTGGTGGGAGGCAGAGGGAGGGAGAGAATCTAATAAAATAGGTAAACCATTAATGAATCTAATAAGAAAACCAAATTAACTATCAAGTATGACAAGGAGAATTAACAACAAATTAACAAGAAACAAAGCAAAGTATCAGAAATTATTTTGCCCTGTTATGTACCAAAAACTGATAAATGAAAATTCAGATATTTGCCAACTATAAAACATTCACATTGACTGAACAAAAAGTAGAGAATTTAATTAACTCAGTCTCAGAATAAGAAACTTAATTAACTTAATATGAGACAACTCCCAAAGGAAAGAACACAGGATGAAATGGATTTACAAGTGAATTCTATTAAACATTCAAAGAACGAGTACTTCCAAATATCACAAATTGTTTATAAGAGAAAAAGAAGAAATCCTTCCAAAGACAATCCATGTGATAAATAAAGTCCTATGCCAGGGAGAGAGAAACCAGAGAAAGAAAACTATAATCCAATATCTTTAAAGAACATCAATGAAGCTGAAAAAAAATAAGAGGGTTATACTAGATGATCTTTGGGTTTCTAACTTTAAATCTTTTTTGTTTTTTTAAAGCAATTGGGGTTAAGTAACTTGCTCAAGGTTACACAGCTAGTCATTATTTATGCGTGGGTGCTCATTTTCTGAGGCCGGATCTGATCTCGGGTCATCCAAACTCCGAGGCCAGCGCTCTTACTCACTGCCACCTAGCCGCCCCTTTAGGGCAATTGGGGTTAAGTAACTTGCCCAAGGTTACACGGCTAGGTTTTTGTTTGTGTGGATTAAGTGTCTGAGGCCTGCTCGGAACTCAGGTCCTTCTGACTCCAGGGCCGGCGCTCTATTCACTGCGCCACCTAGCCGCCCCTCTGACTCTAAATCTTGTATGGTCCTTGTGCAAATCTCAAGTAGAATTAGGTGACAAGTAAAATCAGGTGGAAAGGGACACCACAGAATAGGACTTGTTTATTCTTAATGAAATTTAGTGCTCATTAGTAGGCTTTTGGAAAGTTAAATTTTTGTTTCAAAGAAGAGGCACCAAGTAGGCTCTTAGAAAGAAGTCAACAGAACAAGTATCACTATATTCAATGATTTGATGAGATTCTTCTCAATTAACATTGTCAATAACTTTAGAGTTGGCTTGCTGTCCTTAACTGAACCCCTCCTAATCCAATTAAAGGCCTGAAATGCATGACCCCTTTATGTCCCTTTCCAGCTCCACTATCTTTTTATTTTCTAGCATTTAATGGGGGGGAAACATAAAATGCCCTCATCCACCTCCATTAAATAATGTCATTAGTCAGTGCATTTGGTGTGTGAGCATCAGTACCAGATTTGGTGTGTGAGCATCAGTACCAGGAGAAAACATAATATATGTTAATTGTATAAAATTAATTGTTTTCATGAGATTTTCTTTTTAAATTGGCCTGATTTTTTTTTAACACTGAAACAAATACTGCAGTTCCAAACCTAGACATTTATTTTGACACCATTTCCTTTATATGATCCATTCTTTGGAATGTTCATATAGCACATTACTTTTTGAAAGGTTTTTAAAGGGCATCATCCCACCTCATAAGGAAAAGGTTCATAGTCTTAATTTATTTTTATGCTTGAGGCATTCAGAAATATAGAACACCTATCAAAGTGGTGGCCTTAGGTTTCTTAGATAAGGGTTTTCCACCCATCCCTTTGAAGAACTCTCTCTCTTTTTTCTAAGTTACCACTAAGTTTCCATTCTTCCTACTTTTAAATACTTGGTCCCCATCCCACTGGGTCTTCCCCAAGGCTGTTACTCAAGGCAGACAGTTCTCCAACATAACTGTTACTTAGAGAGACATCCTGTATAGAATGATATTTATTCTGACTCTGGCTCCCACATAGACTGTATTGCCAATAAAGTTTCTGAGTCATACTGAAATCATGATAAATTCCCATCCTGAAGTAGCTCTGTCTTACTTGTGCCTTCCTGGTTAGTGTCATATGAATGAATATGATTAACTGTACGTAGTGAAAATAGTATGCTCTGTATAAAGTAAGTTGATTATATTAAATCTGAATAATAGAAAATAGCACAATACATGGTACTACATTGGATTTCATTAGGGATTACAACCAGATTTGTAACACATAGGTCAGTCAAAGATAAACAAAGAGAGAATGAATGAAAGTGGTCTATTAAACAGCAGAGGCTAAATAGTCCTGTCATTTTCCCCCTTCTCTTAAATGCATAGTTTCATAGGCTTCTTCAAATTTAAAAAGGGATTTAAGTAATAGGAGAATTGTATCCTGTTATAGCACTTGTTGTCCTCTTCTGTTGAGAACATTGTATAGAACTTGGGGTATGGGGATCTCAGAGAGGACCAGCACCTCTGGTGTGAGGGCTGCCTATCCTTTTCAGTACTGCTTATTCACCTTTGGTGTCCACCTGGTTCACCCAACTCTCTCTGTGGCTCCAAGAAGCTGTAACATGCACAGAGACTACACCCTGATAAACCATCTTAGCAGATGGGCCAAACAAGGAAGTGGGTAACAGAGGGGCCTCAAACCTGTCAGTGACTTAGGGGGATGTCTACCCCAAACATGTGAAGACTTGCCTGGTGGAATGCATAGAGGAGAGCTTTGTTCCAAGGGCCATGAAGGTAGCTGAAGTAGGCTCCATGAAAAGCTTAGAGCTTGATCAGATATCAAAGATACCAAGGCCATCCTAGGCCCTGGCCAGTCATCTGGACTTTCATCTTATCACTGGACTCTGTTGAGTCAAGAAGAGAAAGTGAGGCTGGCAACTTTGTGCAACCTGGCCTCACTTAAATCCAATTCATGCACAAGTTAAGGTGTTACTCATGATGTCATTCTTCCTCTTTGAAAACTAAGGACAAACAAAAACAACAACAAAAGAATAGGAATCCAGTTCTAATGTCCAGGATAGAAATTCATCAGCCTGTTCTGACCCATAGACTAAAAAAGCATGTCGTAGAGTTTGGGACAGCTTAGCCTGGAGAAGAAGCTATAATGAGAGGTGGTAACATTCCCCAGGACACAGGATGAGCATAGATGTGTAAAGCCAAGCACAAAAAGCTTTTCAGAAGGATGGCTGCTGTGAACAGCTTTCAAGGTTCTGATTATATAGTGTAGTGAACACTCTATTTATTCAGTAACAAATCAGAGCAAAACATTCACAGAAAATCAAGGTACAACATTCACAAGGCACAGCATTCATTACAACTTACCACAGAAAATAAAAATACAGCATTCACAATGACATAATAACTCAACAATTTATCACTAAAATGGCCACAGTTTTCACTGAAGTGGTCACATGGTTTTGAACAAAGTACAATCATTTAGTCAATCAATCACTTAGTAACTCAATTATTCAATTATAAAGTACAGAAGGTCAAAGTCTTCCACCCATGGGACACACTAAGTTACAAATCAGTCACTATTCAGTCATCAGTCACTACTCAGTCATCAGTCACTACTCAGTACCCTCTTAAGGAGTAGTGGGAAATACACAGGCCATCCACCCCTGGGTCACAAGTAAATCACAATTTCATCAATACTCAATACCCACAGAGAAGTCTTTTCATCTTGACTCAGGGCAGGCTTTCAGCTCCCATGATTCCTCTTCCATGGTCCCACTCCCACCCGAATCTAACCAACTGCCACCTGAGTTCAAAGGCAGACAGCTCCCAGTTCCTTGTCCAGTTCTTTGTGCAGTTCCTGTTCCACACTGAAGCTTTCAGTGTCCAGTCCACCTTAAATTCTTCACAGTCTCTGTTCCTGGGAAGTCAAGGCTTAACAAAGCTACAAAGTACCAACACCATAATTATGCTGCCTCTGGGAGCTCTTCAGCAGCTCCAGCTGCCCACCCCACCCCCAAGTCTTCAGCAGAATTTTCAGCTGGTTCCCAGAATCAAAATCACCTCTCAAAATCACGTTCTCAAAATAAAAATCATTCTCTCCAGCCTGGGCTTCTCTTCCTCAGCCTCCAGAACCTGGCTCCAAGAAGATCTGAAATTCCAGCTAGGGCTTCTCTTTATATACCTATTAGTTCCTCCCTGTTCTGCCCCTTCCTATTACATCAGCAACTTCCTGTTAACATCATCAATGGGGGTTCATGCCTTTTGTTTCTTAACAGAGGCTTGATCTAATTAATTTCAAACTAGGTGCTAAGTACCTTTTAGCTTTGCCAATACAAAGGGATCAAATTACATTACTATTACAAGATGCCAGGTGCTTAAATTGAAAGAAACAAGGAAAAGTGGAGAGAGATTGAAAGCAGTTGGCAGGTGGGTGGTTTGAGTAGCTAGTAAGGCTGAGCCACTGGGGCTTTGAACACTCTACCACAGCCCTCCAAAGCCTATGCTGGGTAGGGACAGAGAGATAGAGACAGAAACATAGAGAGAAAGAGACAGAGCAGAGCAGAGAGGAAAGGGGAGAGACAGCTTTAACCTAGAGCAAAGACAAGGCTGGAGCATGGGGGGTGGGGGTGAGGTGAGCTGTTGAACAGATTTGGTAACAGCGGTTTAAGCTGCTGCCACTGGCTCCTTACAGCTGAATGAGCTAGCTAGTTTTGGCCTCAGGAGAGCCAAGTATGGACACTGCGCCAAACTGAATTTCACCTTTGAGAGAGTGCATGAAGACCATGGTATTTTTACTTGCCACTGTTTCTCCATCTTTTCCATCCAGAGAAAGCATATATAGAAACACAATGCTGATCTGTTCTTTAATGTTTGTTTATATTTTCTGTTTAATCAGTACTTTAAGACTGGCTGATTTTAGTTAAAGTGTGATGAATCCCCCTTCTCTGTTTTGTATGATGCACTATTTGCAGATGGGCAGTTGCAAGAGAAAGCCATAGAGACTGGCATGTTATGCACAGAGAGACAGACAGACAAACACAGAGACAGAGTCACAGACAGATCACTGGAATCTTTTTGTATTGTTGGGAATCTTTTAGTCTTGCTGGGGGGCCCATGAGATATATGTGAAATAAAGTGACTAATTGTTATATTTTACAAACTCTCAAAGCAGGGTGAAGAATGCATAAAAGTGGAGTTCTTCTTGAGTAAATTGCAAGGAGATTGTGATTTGATTGCAGCTTTCATTGTTCAGTTGTATCTGACTTTTCATGACCCTGTTTTGGGGTTTTTGTGGCAGAGATACTAGAGTGGTTTGCCATTTCCTTCTCCAGTTCATTTTACAGGTGAGGAAGCTGAGGCAAATAGGGTTAAGTGATTTGCCCAAGGACACACAGCTATCAAGTGATTAAGACTGGATTTGAACTCATGAAAATGAGTCTTCCTGACTCCAGGTGGGCACTGTGCCACCTGGGGTGCTTTATGGAGTAACGTGGCCCTTTATTCTACTCATACATGGAGATATCCTTCTGTAGGAGTGGAGCCAAAGGTGCTATCTAGCATTGAAGGAGAAGTCCTGTGGATAGAGAAGGCAGGTAATGTCCACATTTAAAGATTAGGGGCCAAAGTGGAGTGATTGAAAACTACTCTGTTGTAGTAGTCTCATATGTGAACCTTTGCACCCTATACAAATAATTCTCACAGACACCTGGCTATTCTCAAAACTACTTTATAATATTAAAGTTCAGTACAATATATTTATGCTTTTTATATTATATGAATAATTTGATGTGCCTTCTTCCATAAATTAATTCTATAATTATTTTCCTTAAGACTTTGATATGTAACATTTAAGTTGCAACATATAAAATTGTATCTTCTGGTATTTTTTTTAGAATCAGACAAAAATTTATATTATTTGACCATACAAAATTTATTCTCTCCTTGGAGTAGGACAGTGTATTGTTCTAATGCAGCAGCATAATAAGATTTTTCCATCCACCCACATCATAATGTAAACTATAGTAATCACTTGTGTCCACACTAAATTTTTCACCTGCTTGATCTTTCTATCTGCAAAATAAGCAGCATAGTCATTTCAGGAATCCTAGGTATTTTAATTACATATTTTGGGGCTATATTCCAAACTTAAAATACCAAATTCATAACATTACTGAAAAGTTGCTGTGAAAAGGAAAGCTTGGAAGATGTATCATAATAGTGCCCTTCCTGACCCATTAGGTGATTTCTCTGAGGGAATGGTCCAAAACTGAAGATGGAATTAATTTGAAAGATCTTTGAAAGATCAGCAGGACAGGTCTAGGTCAATTCAGGTAAAATAAATTTGCTGAAAAGCAATTTACTGAAAAGCAATGGTGATATGACATCAAAATAACTAAAACCTATACACACTTATTAAGGTATCACAGGAAGATGAATTGGGTTAAAGTAAAATGACTTGAGGCAAATTGATTTTAGGTGGATTGTCCTGTTCCCAGATTAATAAGTTTGCATTGTGGCAGTGAGACAAATGTTAGTGAAATGTTTTGGATGGGAGCTAGGGCAGAGGCCCATCAGGTAAGATAAAATAGTAATGCATAATGTTTTTATACAATATGGAAGGTGACTCTCCTGTCTAAAAGGGGAAGAGATAAGTTCATACTGAATAAGGCATGTGGATCTTCTGGCTAAGGGTTTTTGGGTTTGGTTTGGTTTAGTTTGTAAAAAATAAGGTGAACAAAATAAGGAAATTTCTGTAATCTGTTAAAGTATAAACTGCAAAACTTTGGGGACATGCTGTATTAATTCAAGTATCAGTAAAATCAGTGCCTTTCCTACACTTTCTCATCCCTGAATTCAATGTCCCATTTCCTGCCTCCATTACTTTACAAAGGTTAGCCTCTATGTCTAGAATGTATCCCTCTTGTCCTCCTCCTAGGCTCAAATTGGGTTACTACCTCCTAGAGGAAGTGTTTCCTGATTCCTATTTTCCTGATGCTATTTTCCCTTCATTTAGTAAGTGCTTATTAAATTCTTTTTGGATTAAATTAAAGAACTTTTTCCTCTTATATGCGCATATATATATCTAACATAGATCTCTATACATTCACACACAAATATTTCAATTAATGAAAATTTATTCTCTCTTCCTTCCATCTCCACCCAAAATGTATGTCTTATCCTTCATCTTGAGTGCAACACCCCTCCCTAATGTAAAGGATAGTATGCTTCTTCCTACTGAAATCATGTTTTGTCATTCCTTTTGCATTCATTGATCAGTGGTCTTAAGTATTCAAAGTTGTTTGTGTATAAATCATTCTCTCAGTTCTGCTCACTTTACTTGGCATCTGTTTATACAAGTATTCCCAGGTTTTCTCTAACCAAACCCTTCATTATTTCTTGTGGCACAAGAATGTTCCAGTTCAGCCATTACCCCATTGATGAACACATCCTTAGTTTCCAGCTCTTTGCTATAGCAAAATGTGTTACTATCAATATTTTGTACATATAGGTCCTTGTTCTTTTTTTTTTAAATTTCTTTGGGAAATGGGACTCTTAATGATATCACTGGATCAAAGGTTATGCATGGTTTAATGACTTTTGGGGCATAATTCCAAATTGCTTTCCATAATGTCTGTACCAATTCATAGCTTGACCAGCAGTGCATTAATGTTCTTGTTTTCCTGAAGACATTATAACATATGTCATTTTTCTTTTCTGTCATCTTTGCCAGTCTGCATACATTTCATTTTCACAATTATAACGAATCAGTTATTTATCTACCTTATCATCTATTCCAGATATTTCTTACAGTACCTGTTTTAGTAATATAAATTCTGTTTAGAAGGAATTAGTATTATAAGTCAGTGAAATGTGCCAGGAGTACCTAATGCACAAAGGAAAAAAAATATTACATAAACCTATATCTGCCTCATCCCTTGATGTTTGACACATATGTATACATTGTCTACCATACTTTGCCATGTGTCCTTACACCACTAGCAACTTGGATTTTTAGAAGTCTGGAAGTCACCTGTTAAACAGTTTTCCTTAAATTCTTGTGAATATGAAGTAGCATTTACTAAATCATCTTTATCACAGTGTGAGTCATTTGTTATCCAAATATTGAATTCCAAAAAAATCTGTTTGTTTTCTTCTAAGTCCCAGCTTCTTTCTATGTAATCCCTCAATCCAGATTGCTACCTGCTGTTAGAGCCAAGGAAATCAGAGTTTAGAGAAAATGTCAAGGAGTCAAAGAACCTTTCCACCATGATTCCTTGCTAATATTTTTGTTCAGTAAGATTACCCATATCCAAGCAAGTGTGTACACATTATTTAGTGAACCTTACATATATCCTCAAACCAGAGACAGTCCTGCTTGTGCTTCCATAATATCCCTCGCAGTAGTGCTGGTAGGTGAACACTCAGTTCTCCATGATAAACTGTTGTGGTATCAATGACTGCTGAGGATAATGAAGGCATGGGGTCAAGTGACTGTTTAGGTTGGTGTTGGCACTGGATCATGAACTACTGAAGATGGTGTCTCTCTGCCTCCAAGTTAGGTTGCATACCTTCCTCATTTTTTTTTTATCAGTATGGCTTTAAATTTTTTGGGACTTCTTATGATCAGCAGTAATTCTCACTCAACTAGTTCTGAAAAAGTGCCAGACTATCTCTTTGGTATTTATAAGGTCCTGCTGTTTCAGACAAGTGTTATATTTATTGACTCCTCTTCATCCCTTAGCTAATATTTCACATTCCTCCAAAAATTCCCTGGCACAGTACGAAGCCCTTATAATATCATCATTCTCCTCACAATCAGTAGTTGCTACCAAAATTTATAGTCCTCAATGAAGATCAAGTCTTATTGTTATGTACCATTTTTTTTTAAAATTGTATTCTGAACCTAACACCAAATAAAACAGCCATGTTTTAAACACATGTTTAAATACATGTTTCTGTCAGGAAGTGATTAGCATACTTCATCACAGGTTCTTGGGGAGGTTGGTCTTTGCATTGATTAGAGTTCTTAAGACTTTCAAAATTGTTTGTCTTCATAGTGTATTATATAATTTTTTTCCTACCAGGTCTGCTCAGTTCATTCTGAATCAGTTTATAGAAATCTTCCTAGATTTCTCTGAAAGTATCCCTTGCATCATTTCTTATGATGCAATAATATAACGTTCATATGTATGCCATAATTTGTTCATCCATTCCTTAATTGTTAGGGTACTGCCTTAATTTTGTTAGTTCTAACAAAAAGATCTATGTATTGATTTTCTAATGACTGAATAGCCAAAATAATTATTTGGCTCAAATATACAATATACACAATAACTAAATAACCATGGTGACTGTTTGGTGACAGTTTAACAATGTCATTTCAGTGATAAACAACAAAACTTCAATGTCACTTTGATATACAACAGAATGACCAATGTTTTAATCAACTGGTGGCTTGTAACAATTGTACTGGAAAATTTTGCTGTCAAATTACCACCTAGAAAGAAAAAAGAAACAAGGATAAAAGCTATTCTTCTTATGATTTACAGTTCAAAAATGTGTTGACACCTAGTATGGTGAGATAACTATAACATTTGAGAGTATGCTCTTCTTAAAAGGGACAAATTTCCTTTAATGTTCCTGTAATGGTAAAGTGTCTGGCCTTAGTTTGACCCCATATTCCAGAGCTTTACTTAAGCCATCAATCAATCAATTGGGCCTCCCTTATAATGCCTCCTTTTTGACTAGATTCAGGTTCATGGTACTTTTTTTATTCATTATCTATTCAAATTAATAACTTATATTAATCCAATCTTCTATCATATTCTGCTCGGTTACATGAATTCAGAGCAAAGGAAGCAGTATTACAAGGTAAATATCAAGGAGTTCATAGTAATTGTCATACTGCACACTTCCAGGGGAGTGCTAGTTACTGTCCAATTAATCTTTTTGTCTCCTCAGAACAGAAATGGAAGGACACAGTCAGAACACTCTAATCAACAGACTTTCAACTTGCTGTAGTAGTACTCATGTTGTCCTTCATTAACAGCTTTCTGGAAAAGAGTCTTTAGAATTTCTCCCAGTGAATGAGGATCTCTTGGCCCCAAGTGTTTTGGGAGGTGTATAGTGATCCACGTAGACACACCCTCTATAGAGACCCAGAGAGATGTTATTGAATGTGCAAATAGTATAGTATTGGGAGAATTAGCTGACATGGTAGACAACAAAATCAAGATTCAGAAATACTTTGAAAGGCTAGAAAAATGAGCTCAAATTAACCAAATAAAGTACAAATAAGTTTTAAGAGTGAGTTTCCTATCTATAGTTGTATGAAAAAAAGCTCTAAATCACTATTGATTAGATAAATACAAATTAAAACAACTCTGATGTACCACCTCACAGCTATCAGATTGGCTAACATGACAAAATAGGAAAATGATAAATGTTGGAGAAGATGTGGGAAAATTGGAACACTAATGGATTGTTGGTGGAGTTGTGAACCTATCCAGCCATTTTGGAGAGCAATTTAGAACTATGTCCAAAAGGCTATAAAACTGTGCATACCCTTTGATCCAGCAATACCACTATTAGGTCTGTATCCCAAAGAGATTATGAAAAAGGGAAAAGGACCAACATGTACAAAAATATTTATAGCAGCTCTTTCTGTGGTAGCCAAGAATTGGAAATTGAGGGAATTCCCATCAATTGGGGAATGGCTAAACAAATTGTGGTAGATGAATGTAATGGAATACTATTGTTCCATAAGAAATGATAATCAGGAAGATTTCAAAAAATTTGAAAAGACTTACATGAACTGATGCTGAGTGAAGTGAGCAGAACCAGGAGAACATTGAACACAGCAACATTGTGCAATGACCAACTTTGATAGACTTAGATCTTCTCAGCAATGCAATGATCTAAGACAATTCCAAAAGACTCATGATGGAAACTGTTATCTACATCCAGAGAAAAAACTATGAAATCTGAATGCAGATAGACGGATACTATTTTCTCTCTCTCTCTCTCTCTTTTTCTATCTCATGTTTTTTCCTTTTGTTATGATTCTTCTTTCACAACATGACTAATTATACATATATAACCTATATCAGATTGTATCCTCTCAGGTAAGGTGGGTGGAGGGAGGGGAAAAATTGAGAACTCAAAATCCTATAAAAGTGAATGTTGCAAACTAAAAATAAATAAATAATTTTTTTTAAAAAATGAGTTCTAGTGCAACAGCCACTTTGGATTCTACTTATACTCACACTCACAGTTTGGATTCCCAGAAGTTGACTACTATTCACAAGTCCTAGGCATACTCTGTGGGTACCCACTTCTAATTCTATAGTTCATGAGCCCCCATAACATGCTGCACCCAGGGAGGAGCAATGTAAGGACACCATGAAAAGAGAAAGGACTTGGAAGCAATGTACTGCCTGATGAGTAAACTGTCTCAACTGCTTGTGTTCTCTATGTGTACTTCATTCTCAGTATGCTCTAGGAACTTGTCCACTCTTCCTTCTGATCAATCCTGTGTAAATTTAGGAGAGAGTGTGCTACCAGTTTTTAGGGGTCAGGGAGGTAGAGTGGAGAATGCTTTGAAACTTCTATTCTTACTATGTCAGTATCCTTGCATTTACTATTATATTTACTATTTACTATTAAATGCCTTTGCTTCAACTTAATTATATCTTTTCACTATTAAACGTAACCTTTGGGAGGCTCTTAAGCTGTAGTTTTAGAAGTACAAACCTATAAAGTATTTAAAACTTAAGGTAGGGAACCCAACCTGTAACAGCAAGGTTGGGTGTGGGTGTATGAGGGATGCTATGTATCCATTTAATAAATACATATTTTCATAAATTATAGGATCATAGAATCATTTATTTACAGCTGGACAGAACCTCAGGAGGCATCTAGTTAAATAAAGATGAGGAAACTTGTGCTCAGGGAGATTTAGTGATTAGACTAATGTCACACAGGTAGGGAACCTCAGAGGCAAGACTTGCTCTTTCCATTGTACCACAACGGAATTATAATTGGAAATCATCCTTGTGTGGGAGGAAATAATGTTCAGGTTATGTGGAAGGAAAACTTATTTCATTAATAACTGATAATACTACAAACACTTATTTATTTGGTAGTAATTCCTCAGAAAATGAAGTAAATAGTTCCCAGTTCACAAAAAAAAAAAAAAGATTCCCAAATAACTGAACAGATACATTTTTACTTTAGTGTAAGGATCAACTAGCTGCTCTCCTAATCTGAGGCCCCAAGATCCAGGCGCTAAAGTAAAATTTAAAATAGCAACCAGAAATTGCAGTAAAAAATTAAACTGTAATCCCCTGTATTAAATCTGTATCTCTTGAGGCTGCTGATGCTTATTTCTTTTTTTTTTAAGTTAATTTATTAGTTTAGTTTCAGTTAACAAGATTCAACTCCATAGTTCCTTGATTTTCAAATTTCCTTTACTTCCCTCCCCCCTCCCCACACGACAGCATATAGTCTAGTACAGGATTTGCAAATGCATTCATATTAGACATTATTCCAATTACAAAGGCGTATTGTACTAGGTGGGGTGAAAGATGGTAAGGAAGAAATAAAACCAAACAATGAAAAGAACAAGATCATTTAGTTTGCTTCCATCAGGATTCAGGCTCAGTTCTTTCTAGTTATATCTCTGGATGGCGCATTTCTCACTTTCTTGAGTCTTTCGGGATTAACTTATATCACTGCATTGCTGAAAAGAGTCCAGTCTGTCATAGTTGGTCATCACAGATATGGTATGTCTGTGATTGTATACAAATTTCTTCTGATTCTACTCTTCAGCATCAGTTTGTATAAGTCTTTCCAGGTAATTATGAAATCCGTCACCTCTTCGTTTCTTATAGCACAATAATATTCCATTACATTCATATACCACAACTTGTTTAGCCATTCCCCAATTGGTGGGCACCCCTTCAGTTTCCAATTCTTTACAACCAAAAAAAAGGGCTGCTAAAATATTTTTGTACATATGGGTCTTCCTCCCACTTCTATGATCTCTTTGGGATATAACCATAGAAGTGGTATGGCTGGGTCAAAGGGTATGAAATTATTTATAATCCTTTGGTCATAATTCCAGATTGCTCTCCAGAATGGTTGGATAAGTTCACAATTCCACCAGCAATGTATTAGTGTTCCAATTTGTCCACATCCTCTCCAGCATTTGTCACTTTCTTGTTTTGTCATCTTAGCCAATCTGACTGGAGGGATGTGGTATCTCAGAGTTGTTTTGATTTGCATTTCTCTAATTAAGAGTGATTTAGAGCATTTCTTCATATGCTTATAGATATCTTTGATTTCTTTCTCTGAAAACTTCCTGTTCATATCCTTTGGCCACTTATCAATTGGGGAATGACTTGTATTCATATAGATTTGGCTCAATTCTCTATAAATTTTAGAGATGAGTCCTTTATCAGAGACACAAGTTGTAAAAATTCTTTCCCAATTTCCCACCTCCTTCTTGATCTTGGTTACATTGGCTTTGTTTGTACAGAAGCTTTTCAATTTAATGTAATCAAAATTATCCATTTTGCATTTCATAATGCTCTCTAATTCTTGTTTGGTCCTAAAGTCTTCCCCTCTCCACAGATCTGTCAGGTAAACTATTCCTTGCTTTCCCAAATTGCTTACAGTATCATCCTTTACACCTATATCATGCACCCATTTGGACTTGATTTTGGTATATGGTGTTAGATAATGATCTATGCCCAGTTTCTGCCATACTGTTTTCCAGTTTTCCCAGCAGTTTTTGTCAAATAGTGCATTCTTATCCCAAAAACTGGTGTCTTTGGGTTTATCGAACAATAGATTGCTATATTCATTAACTGCTGGGTCTCCTGCACCTAATCTATTCCATTGATCCACTACTCTACACCTCTGCCAGTACCAAGCAGTTTTGATGTCTGCTGCTGTATAATACAGATTAAGATCTGGCATAGCTAATCCACCTTCCCTAGCGTTTCTTTTCATTAATTCCCTTGATATTCTAGACCGTTTGTTTTTCCAAATAAATTTTGTTATTATTTTGTCTAACTCTAAAAAGTAGTTTTTTGGTAAATTGATTGGTATGGTACTAAATATATAGTTTAGTTTGGGTAAAATTGTCATTTTTATTATATTAGCCTGACCCAGCCATGAGCAATTGATATTTTTCCAACTATTTAGATCTGATTTTATTTGTGTGAGAAGTGTTTTGTAGTTGTGCTCATATAGATTCTGGGTTTGTTTTGGCAAGTAGATTCCCAAATATTTTATAATGTCTACAGTGACTTTAAATGGGATTTCTCTTTCTATCTCTTGCTGTTGAGTTTCATTAGAGATGTACAGGAATGCTGAGGATTTATGAGGGTTTATTTTATATCCTGCAACTTTGCCAAATTTATTTCTTGTCTCAAGTAGTTTTTTACTTGGGAGGATTCTCTAAGTATATCATCATATCATCTGTGAAGAATGATAGCTTGGTCACTTCTTTGCCTAATTTGATTCCTTTGATTTCTTTTTCTTCTCTAATTGCTACTGCTAGTGTTTCTAGTACCAGATTGAATAAGAGGGGTGATAGTGGATACCCTTGTTTCACTCCTGATCTTATTGGAAAGGCTTCTAGTTTATCCCCATTGCATATAATACTTGCTGACGGTTTTAAATAGATGCTATCAACTATTTTGAGGAAGGCTCCATTTATTCCTATACTTTCTAGTGTTTTTAGTAGGAATGGGTGTTGTACTTTGTCAAAAGCATTTTCTGCATCTATTGAGATGATCATGTGGTTTCTGCTAGTTTTATTGTTGATGTGCTCAATTATACTAATGGTTTTCCTAATATTAAACCATCCTTGCATTCCTGGAATGAATCCTACCTGATCAGAGTGTATTATTTTTGTGACAAGTTGTTGGAGTCTTTTGGCTAATATTTTATTTAGAATTTTTGCATCTAAATTCATGAGGGAAATTGGTCTATAATTTTCTTTCTGTTTTATCTCTTCCTGATTTAGGAATCAGTATCATATTTGTGTCATAGAAAGAGTTTGGTAGGACTCCTTCTTCACTAATTTTCCCAAATAGTTTGTAGAGTATTGGAATCAATTGTTCTTTAAATGTTTGATAGAATTCACTAGTAAAACCATCTGGCCCTGGAGATTTTTTTCCTAGGGAGTTCTTTGATGGCTTGTTTGATTTCTTTTTCTGAGATGGGGTTATTTAGGTAATTCACTTCCTCTTCAGTTAATCTGGGCAACTTGTGATTTTGTAAATATTCATCCATTTCACTAAGATTGTCATAGTTATGTCATTACAATTGGGAAAAATAATTCCTCATTATTTTTTTGATTTCCTCTTCATTGGAGGTAGAGTCACCCTTTTTATTTTTGATACTCATAATTTGGTTTTCTTCTTTCCTTTTTTTTTTATCATATTGACTAAGGGTATATCAATTTTGTTGATTTTTTCATAAAACCAGCTCTTAGTTTTATTTATTAATTCAATGGTTTTCTTAATTTCAACTTTATTAATCTCACTTTTGGTTTTCAATATTTCTAATTTAGTACTTAATTGGGGATTTTCAATTTGTTCTTTTTCTAGCTTTTTCAATTGCATGTCCAATTCATTGACCTCCCTTTTCTCTGCTTTAATTAAGTATGCACTCAGGGATATAAAACTTCCCCTGAGAACTGCCTTTAGTGCATCCCACAAATTTTGGTATGTTGTTTCATTATTATCATTCTCTTGAATGAAATTCTTGATTGTTTCTATAATTTCTTGTTTGACCCACCAATTCTTTAGGATTAAATTGTTTAATTTCCAATTAGTTTTTAGTCTATCTTTCCATGGCCCTTTATTGCATATAATTTTTATTGGATCATGATCTGAGAATGATGTGCTTAATATTTCTGCCTTTCTGCACTGGATTGTGAGGTTTTTATGCCCTAGTACATGGTCTATTTTTGAGTATGTACCATGCACTGCTGAGAAGAAAGTAAATTCCTTTTTATCCCCATTCAGTTTTCTCCAGAGATCCATCATATCTAGTCTCTCTAAGATTCTATTCACCTCCTTAACTTCTTTCTTGTTTATTTTGAGGTTAGATTTATCGAGTTCAGAGAGGGAAAGATTAAGGTCCCCCACTAGTATAGTTTTGCTATCTATTTATTCCTCTAATTCCTTTAACTTCTCCTCTAGGAATTTAGATGCTATACCACTTGGTGCATATATATTAAGTAGTGATATTGCTTCATTCTTTTTTTTTTTTTTAAAGCAATTGGGGTTAAGTAACTTGCTCAAGGTTACATGGCTAGTCATTATTTATGTGTGGGTGCTCATTTTCTGAGGCCGGATTTGATCTCGGGTCATCCCAACTCCGAGGCCGGCGCTCTTACTCACTGCGCCACCTAGCCGCCCCAGATATTGCTTCATTCTTGATGGTGCCTTTTAGTAGGATATAGTTTCCTTCCTTATCTCTTTTAATTAAATCTATTTTTGCTTTTCCTTTATCTGGGATAAGTATTGCTACCCCTGCTTTTTTTACTTTAGCTGAGGCATAATAAATTTTACTCCAACCTTTTACCCTTACCCTGTGGGTATCCCTTTGTTTCAAATGTGTTTCTCGTAGACAGCATATTGTAGGATTATGGTTTTTAATCCATTCTGCTATCTGCCTCTGTTTTATGGGAGAGTTCATCCCATTCACATTCACAGTAATAATGACTATTTGTCTCTTCCCCTCCATCCTATTCCCTCCCCTGTTTATGTCTTTGTTTCTTCCTTCTCCCTTCCCCTCCTTGAAGTTTTCCCTTTTGACTACCCGCTCCCTCAGTGTTCCCACCCAGTGATCCCTCTTCTTAACCTACCCTCTCCCCTTATTACTGTTTCCCTCCCTTCAGTCTCCTCTTTTTCACCCCCCCCCTTACCCTTCTGCTTTCTATAGGACGAAATAAGTTTTTATACTTATCAGAGTGAATTACTCCCCGTTTGATTCCAAACCAATGAGAGTAAATTTCAAACATTGCTCCTCTCCCTCCCTCCTCTTCCTCTATTTAATGAATTTATGTGTCTATTCACATTAAAATCTTAAACTTCACTGATTTAAGTTGATCCTTCTTTGAACCAGAACCAGTGAGAACAGTGTTTAAATGATGTTCCTCTCCCTCTTTCTTTCCCCTCTTCTATAGTGTGTTTTAATGTCTCTTCAGATGGCATATTTTACCTTTTCCTATCTAATCCTTTCCTTTTTCCCATTACAGTCTCTTTGATCCCCTTAATAGTTTTTTTTTTTTTAGACATCAGGTTAGTGCATTCATACCCACACCCTCTAAGTATAACCCTTTTGAAGGTCATGATAATCATAAAGATTTTGAATATTGACAGTTAGCTCCACATATAGGGATGTGTACATTTTGCTCTTGTTGCATTCCAAGTAATGAGCGTGTGTTTGTGGGTGTGGGTGTGTGCACTTATGCATGTGTGAGTCTGTGTTTCTCTTGTTTACCTTTTTATGTCTTTCTTGAGTCTTGTAATTGGAGATCAAATTTTCCATTGAGCTCTGGCTTTTTCATCAGGAACATCTGGAAGTCCCTTATTTCATTAAACAACCATCTCCTTGCCTGGAAGATTATGCTCAGTTTTGCCAGGTAGTTAATCCTTGGTTGTAGTCCTAGCTCTCTTGCCCTACGAAATATCAAATTCCAGTCCCTCCGCTCTTTTAATGTAGAAGCTGCTAGGTCCTGTGTGATCCTAACTGTAGTTCCTCGATATTTGAATTGTTTCTTTTTGGCTGCTTGTAGAATTTTTTCTTTAATCTTGTAATTCTGGAATTTGGCTACTATATTTCTTGGAGTTTTCAGTTTGGGATCTCTCTCAGGAGGCGTCTGGTGAATTCTGTCGATAGTTATTTTATCTTTTGATTCCAGGACCTCAGGACAGTTTTCTTTGACAGTCTCTTGGAGGATGTTGTCTAGGCTGCTTTTTTCATCATGGCTTTCTGGTAGACCAATAATTCTTAGGTTGTCTCTCCTGGATCTGTTCTCTAGGTCAGTTATTTTTCCAGTGAGATATTTTACATTTTCTTGCAGTTTTTTGATCGTCTTGTTTTGTTTGATTGACTCTTGCTGCATCATAGAGTTCTGAGCTTCAATTTGATTGTTTCTAATTTTTATCGAATTACGATCTTCAGTTATTTTTTGAAGTTCCTTTTTTAGGGAGGTATTTTCTCCAATTACTTCACTGAGACTTTTTTCCAAGTTGGTTACTGCCTCCCTGATTTGGTCTTTAAAATTTTTCTTAAGCTCCTCCAGGAATGCTATTTGGGCTTGAGACCAGATCATGTTTCCTTCTGTGGTCTCAGGTGTGGGTAGAGAGTCTATATTGTCCTGTGTATTTTGTTGTTCTTGCCCTGCATAGTATGCTGGAATAGACTTTCTTGCCTTCCCCTTCTCCTTCTGGGCTTCTTTTTTTCCCATTGTGACTTCCTGTTTCTTAGTTTCTCAGGCTATGAGTTTAGGGCCTGATCCTTGACTTTGAATACCTCTGGGTGCCTAGTTTATGGCTAAGTCAGGGAAGTCAATGAGGGATGTAGATGAGTAGGTATGGGTGCATCTGACCACTTCAGATTTCTGCCTTTATACCCCTGGGCTATAAGTAGGCTTTTGTTGGTGAGGCGAGGTGGGGCTTGTTGGGACCCCACCCTCTCTTCTCTTCAGACTCCTGGCTGTCTCAGTTACACCCCTTCTTGGAGACTCTCAAGCCTGGGGCTATTTCCATTAACTTGGGATTCCAATCTGGGTGGCAGACTTATCTTTGGGTTTTCTGCTTCATGAAGGAGGGATGGGAGGATGTGAGCAGCTGGAATTTACTTTGCCTTTCCAGCCCCTGTATCATACAGGCAGGCAGCTTCTAAACTTCCAGGCTGGGGGCCGAATGCAGCTAGAGAAGCCGCTCTTTCCACAGAGGGCCCAACTCTCCTACCTGGCTCCACTGATCCTACCCGATGACTGTGAATCGTCCTCGGTAAGTCTGCAGGCTGGGGCTTTTGCTCTCTCTGGTGTAGTCTGCTTGTCTGCTCTTAGGTCTGGTCTGTGCAGACCCCATGCTCTCTGTGCTCGACCAGTCCTGACACACTGGGCAACCTCCTGGGCTGGACTCTGCCACACTTCGTCTTCCAGTGGGCCCGTCACTCCGGATTCCACTCAGATTCACCGTTTGAGCCTTAGTGACCGAGGAGCTCAGAGAGGTTACTGCTTCCTTTCTGCCATCTTGGCTCCTCCCCCCTGCTTATTTCTTTTAAATTAGAAATTGTCAGCAAGTCTAAACAAAGCTTTAAGAGACATATGAAATATATATCAACCTAAAAAGTTTTTTAATCAGCCCATAAGGCTTTCTTAGGCCTTCTCTTCTTTCCTATGGTATTACACACCACATAAAATTACTGGAACTGCAGAACAGGAAACCAACACATAAAAAGAAAACTGAAGTGAGTCTAATTAAAATAAAAAAGTCTGAGCAATTTGTCTCTAAGGCAGGAAAGCAGAAGCTGTTGGCAATAGTCCTAATGATGTAACAAGATTTCTCACATGAGGGGCCTATAGCAGCAGAACTAGCTAGCTCAGCCTTCAGGGCTGGTACTGCCTAAACTAGCCTTGATATGCTAGAACTGGATGTGTATTGAAAGTTAGTGAAACAAGAGAGCCAAGTGTGATAAAGCTATATAATCATGGGGAACTGAGTCACATGGGTAATTTTTCCTGTGTGTCTGTGTTTCCTGTAGTGTGTGTGTGTGTGTGTGTGTGTGTGTGTGTGTGAACATTGTCATGCAATGGATGAGACTTAAGGATCAGTAGACATCAAAAGGCTGGGCAATGTTACTGAGATATCACAAGGTCAGTAATAGCTACTTCAGCCTTCTGAGCCTTGCCCTCTTCTCTCAGCAGATCTGTGAGAGGTTGAAGGACTGTGGCATTCATTGGTAGTTGGACACTTACAATGACTCCCCACAAAAAGCCTAAAACCAGTTTTCCCTGCTTGGAGGAATTTCATTCTGAGTTTGCTTTGAAAACTCCCTTCAGGGAGTATGATTACTCTTCCTGTAATTGAATTGTGCTTGCTTCTTATTTAAGAGACATGTGAAGTTCCTTCTTGTAGTGAGCATATGTCCATTATCTCTTTGATGTCTATGTTTTCCTACAGAGGCAATCTTAAATGGCCAAACTAAGTGCTAATAACTCATCTAAAAGGATTGTTGGAGGAAAGTCTTGTGTCTTTTATCAGTTTGTTGACTAAGCCCTCCCTAAGGGGAGGGCTATTAGGAGCTATGTGCACATGTACATGTAGACGTGTATGTACATGTATGTACATACACTATAACCTATCAAAACCATGGTATCTATATATGTGTTATTTGCCTAGAACATATATCATGCAATGCACATATTATATATATATAGAGAGAGTACATATAAATACAAATATATTTCATTGAGTCATAACTTTGTTAAATATATTATTATGCAAATTTTTATACATACACACACACATATATATAAGTAGAAGCTTCCTCGGTGACTGAACAATGGAACTGTAGCTGACAAACATAAAGAAGCTATTCTTATGATTTACAGTTCAAAAATGTGTTGACATCTAGTGTGGTGAGGTAACTGTAACGTTTGGCAGTATGCTCTCCTTAAAAAGGACAAATTTCCTTTAATGTTTTCTCTTTTTCCTGCCCTACAGGGTGGCTATTCACACAAGCTGTAAAATAAGTTCTGGGACTAGTTAATCACAAACTCAGCAATCTACCCTAAATAATCAATAATTAACTGTGTTAGGATGATGGCTATCAGGAAAAATAAGATATTTTGCTTATGATTTTAAAGTAAAATAATTAGCATATGCAAAAAATTCATGTGAAATTTCAAGTAATTTATTATTTTTTTTATCCCAAAAATGCTATTGATATTTTCTGGGACTTGGTAAATAAAGTATTTTTAAGATGTAAATTTTTCACATACAAAAAATTAATTCTTTTAAAACACTAGAACTTCCTAGAAAATATTAAGTTATGAAATGTAATCCTAATGCTTTAAAAATGTTAGAAGAATTTTCTCATACTGGGGGTTGGTCTAGGGTGGCAAGAGGTTGGATTACACAATCCCACAAGACTCTCTACACCCTACAATTCTAGAAAAGACTCCTTATTTACTTTGTAGCTGAAATTTATTTTGGTGAACACTTATAGACCTTGCTGCTGGGGAGGAGGGGGTGGATCACTTACATTGGGGTGTTCTGAGCTGGAGCAGGGAAAAAGCCCCTTAGTTGTCCACAGTAACTCTGGCTTTAGTATGGTAGGCCCTCCAGAAGAGCGTGCCACCAGGCTGCTTGGGGAGGGGCAAAATAGCCTAGGTAGGGAAAAAAAAGGAGCCTTTTAAAGCTTCAATGACAATTAATATTGAGATTGGGACTGTGAATGACTGCTATACTTCTAACTTGGGCAAGAGGGAAACCCAGTCTCAAAAAAAACAAAAACAAAAAACTATATTATGCAAATATTGTAATGTACACATGTCTATTAATTATGTTTGTTTGCCTTGTCTTTGCTATTAAATTATATGCTACTAGAAAACCGGGGACTATGACTACTTTCACCAATGGCAAGTATTTATTGATCACTTAGTATGTGATATAGGTGTTGGAGATATAGCATAGCTAGTGGCTATGGTAGATAGATCTCTGGGCCTGGAGTCTGGAGGACCTGAGTTCAAATCAATCCTTAGACATTTACTAACACTGTGACTCTGAACAAGTCACCTAACTCATTTCCCTCACTTTCCTCAACTATAAAATGGGGATAATAATAGGACCAATCTCCCAGAGTTGTTGTGAAGATCAAATAAGATAATAATTATAAAGGGCTTGGCACAGTGGCTGACACAGGAGGAGGTGCTATTTAAATGCTAGCTATAATAGCAGAAAACAACATGATCCCCATAGACATGAAACTTTTAAGCAGGATGAGTGGACAAAACAAACACTGATGATACAATTTTAAACAATATAAGACAGGATATTTGTTGTTATTATTTAGTCTTTCAGTCATGTCTGACTATTCTTGAGCCCATTTAGTTCTCTATTATGTGACAGTCAAATCTGGACGTATTAGAGGAATTTAGAAGAGAGATCACTGAAGAATGGTATGGCCAAGGAAGACTTTATGGAAAAGTAATGTTTAAGTTTAGCTTTAAAGACTAGGAATTATTTGAAATGGTATAAAGGAAGGACATTTCAAGGAGAGAACGTGAGTGAAGGCATTGAGACAGAAATGAGCATAGTCTATTTGTGGCCCAATGAGAAGACCAACCTGACTAAGGCTTAAGCTATCTAGGGGAATAGTAAGAAATAAAATTAGAATAGAATCTCCTTGAAGGCAAGGACATTTCCATTTTTCTCTGTATCCCTAGAGCCTAGCACAGTGTCTGGCCAGGCTCAGTGTATAGTGGGTACTTAAAAAAACTTATTGCATTGAATAAGACTGGATAGATACAACAAGATAAAATTAAGGAGGACCTTGAGAAACAGGCAGATACATTTGGGTTTTACACAATAGGGCTTAAGGAACTAATGAAGCTTTTGAGATAGAACGTTACATAAAGAGAGTGGTATTTTAGGAAGATAAGCCCAGTGTCTGGATGGACTGGAGTGGCAGAAGACTGGATTAAAAGGGACTTTTTAGAAGATGAATGAAGTCACCCAGATACAAGGTGAAAAGACCTGAATGGTAACATATAGAATTGAAAGGAATATCTGTTGTTCCTTTGAGTGCTATGCACCTAGGCACCCTCTGTGAATGGTTGGTCTAATATACTATTACAGAAAGATTAAATAAAAAATTCTTTACAAGTAAAAATCTGTTATTACCTAGTACACAATTTAGTCCAACCATGGGTTTCCATAAACTATTATTCTTCACATTTATGTGGCTTATCAGTCAAGAAATCTTTTTTAACATTTTCTACATATAAGCTGTTAAAAAAGATGTAGTTTTAAAAGAAATTGATTCGGATCATGTAGTCTTAAAAATGAATGAAATAGAAAATGTATCTGGCATTTTTTAGATATAGTGCCTAGCTTAGTTTCATTTTCTTAAATACATGTAGTATAAGCTTTCTGACAATCTAACAGCACTTGATGTTCCTCTTATGCATTAATTTTTCATTTTCAAAAATTAAATTTTACTTTTTTAACCTGAACTTAAGACATGCACAAAAAATGAGCATTTCCATGTACATAACAGAACCCCAAAAGAGTATCATATATGAAACCATTATTCTCCATTTTATACTATTTGCTTATTTTGAGAAGTTTATACTAATAAGTAGCATTTTTTTTTTAAAGCAATTAGGGTTAAGTAACTTGCTCAAGGTTACACGGCTAGTCATTATTTATGCGTGGGTGCTCATTTTCTGAGGCCGGCTCTGATCTCGGGTCATCCAAACTCCGAGGCCGACGCTCTTACTCACTGCACCACCTAGCCGCCCATAAGTAGCATTTTTATATCACTTTAAAGTTTGCAAAGCATTTAACTTATGTTAATTCATTTGACAACAACCCTGTGAGGAAGGTGCTATTAGATTCCAAAGTACTTTCAAAACTGTGTTGGCTTGTCTAAATTTCCTTCTGACTTCTTTTGTTCTGTTCTCTGCATTTTATTTTGTTTTAGATTCTACAAAGGGGTATTAACTTCAAAGATAATAAGAACAAAAGTACATACATTTCTTCCAACACCACAGGGATACTCTCTCCCCTATACTACCTTAGACTTTGGTATAATGGGTTCCAATTTAGTGCAGTTCCTACATAATATTAGTCCCACCAAATTCATATCCAGATATGTTATGATTGCCAGATGAGTCTACATCTCAACTAAAGCTAGACTGAGTCCAAAGGTCACTTTCTTTCTTTCTTTCTTTTTTTTTTTTTTGGGCAATTGGGGTTAAGTAACTTGCCCAAGGTCACATGGCTAGGTTTTTGTTTGTGTGTGCATTAAGTGTCTGAGGCCGGATCTGAACTCAGGTCCTTCTGACTCCAGGGCCGACGCTCTACTCACTGCGCCACCTAGCTGCTCCGTCACTTTATTTCTTACGGAGTTGTTGCTCAGCTGGCTAAAAAATCCAACTTTGAGACTGCCACTCTCCCTTTACTTCAAATGGTAAGTAAATAACTAAGTCTGTATTTTACAGAACTATATAAAGGCCTCAGTGGGGACAGCTAAAGGCCACCATTCTTCCTCACCACACTCAATGAATCAAATGCTTCAAACCAAAGGAGGATCCAAAAAGACTCTCCTGGGCATTTTAAAAAGTATTTCAATGGTCTTTTTTTTTTAAAACACAATTTTTACTACTATCTTTCTCCAATGTGCCTTCACCCTTACCCTCAGCATTAAAAACTGAGAGAGTAAAACAGACAAACCCTTATAACAAATCAGCATAGTCAATTAAAACAGAAGGGGCAGCTAGGTGGCCCAGTGGGTAGAGCTTGGGGGAGCCAAAGTCAGGAAGATTCATCTTTCTGAGTTCAAATCTGGCCTCAAACACTTACTAGCTGTGTGACCCTATGCAAGTCATTTAACCCTGTTAGCCTCAGTTCCTTCATCTGTAAAATGATCTGGAGAAAGAAATGGCAAACCATTCCAGTATCTTTACCAAGAAAACACCAAATAGGGTCATAAAAAATAGGACACAACTGAAAGAATTGAATAACAACAAAAATCAAAGCACATCTATCTCTTTCTGTACCTTGACTCCACCTGCTTTCTGTCAAGAGCTAGGTCCAGAGACAAAGAAGGTCAAACTATTTAGAATTTTCTGAAATTGTTTCTTCATTATTTTGTGGCACAATAATATCTCATTTTATTAATATACTACATTTTTTTTTGCTTTTTTTTCAGAGGGCAATTGGGGTTAAGTAACTTGCCCAAGGTCACATGGCTAGGTTTCTGTTTGTGTGTGCTTTAAGTGTCTGAGGCTGGATCTGAACTCAGGTCCATCTGACTCCAGGGCCGACACTCTACTCATTGCGCCACCTAGCCGCCCTGTACTACATTTTTTTCAGTTATTCCCCTATTGATGGGCATTCTCCTCTCCCTTAGATTCTAGGTCTTTATTTTTCCTTTTCATCCTCCTTCCCCTTCAGGATCAGAAAGTTTGTTTTGTTAAATACTATTGCCCTTGGTATCATCCTTTATCTTTAACCTCCTTTCCCTATCCCTGCTTGTTTCCCTATTGAACTGGATGTATTTCAATGCAAAACTCTATGAGTGTTGAACCCTCCTTTGTTTGAGATGAGTGAAGTTCATTAGATGCCTGCTCCCTCCCCTCTTCCTCTATGTAAATTCTCCTTAGGAATCTCTGTTATAGAAATAGCAGTTCTACTCCCTCCTTACTTGATTTCTTTTTTATAGAATTTTCGTTTTCCTTTTTATCTCTTGCTTCATTTCTTCTAGTTATTTATGTAGCCCTTGTGGAAAATCCATGCAAAATTTTTTGAGTCATTGCTTGTGGTAGTTATGTGTATTCCTTTTGGAAGATCTCTAGATCTGCAGCACTTTTTTTTTATACTGTTTGGTGTTTACTTTCATATAATAATTTCTCCAGTTTTAGTTTCTGAACCAGGGCTAGATTCTGTTCCCTGTTGTACTCTTGAGTGGGCTGATCAGTCCTACTTGGTCTTTCTCTGAGTTCCCTGGCTTCCTAGAATGACCACTTCCTGGAATTAGACCCTCCCCTAGATCTTTGAGGTTCAGAAAGCTGGATTTTCAGGACTCTCTATGACATCTCAGGACAGAGTAGTAAGATCCTGGCCTCCTGATCTGAGCACTAGTGACTGCCATTGCCCCAGAGATTCCAAGGTTGTAACTTTGGGGTTTTTTCTGACTATTTTTGGTCTTTCTAACATCCCTGAGCTCTTTTCAGGAGCCTTCTACTTTTGCTGTATTTAATTACAGAGGCTTGAAGACTATCTATCTCTGGCCTGCTTCTGATAGCACTAGGAGACTGGCTTTGTTTACCTTTGCAGGTGCTAGCTTTACTGGTGGCTCCCTTTCCTATTGCCCTTGAGCCTCTGGATGACTTTTTGTAGTTCTGTGATTGAAGAAGTCATTTAGCGTAGTTTCCCAGTGGATTTCTTGATCATTATTCAGAGTGGTACAAATTTCAGGTTTTTGCTGAATATATGTATATATATATATATATATATATATATACATATATATATATATATATGTATATATGTATATATGTATATGGGAGATGACTACTTCTTTTCAGGCAGCCATTATAACTAGAGTTCCTTTCTTTGCTTTTTAAAAATAGATATTTATAATGTAATCCTGACCTTGCTTTTCACAGTTGTAGTAAAGAGATAATTTCTCACTCTCAAACAAGCCAGATGCTACCTGTATTTTCTTGGTAGCAAACAGAGTAATTTGTTTCCATTTTAACCAGTCTTTCTAAAAGGGTCATGCTCTAATAATAACTTTTGTATAAATAACTGCTACAAAGAAGGAAAACTCACATTTTGGAAATTAGAAACAAAACAAAACAAAACAAAAAAACCCACATTGCATTCTATTTTCTATCTGAAAAAGCCAAAAGTTGATCAAGAATAAATTCATTTTAGATTATCTTTTGGGATTTTAAAGAAATGCTGCTTAAAATGGATCACATAAAATGTTCTCAATGTTGAAAATGAACATTTCTGGAACTTAATATTAAATAATAATAAAATTCAGTGGCACTGGTGAGACTGAGCTGTCAGTCACCCAAGTCTATGACCCATCCCCATGTGTGAACTGATTGCATTTCCCTTTGCATGGGCAGAGCTTCCCTAACCACTCATTGTCTTCAGAAATGGCTTTTCCTTTCAAACACAGGACACTGCTTTTCAGGCAAAAGAAAAAAAATGGCTATCTCCCTCAAGTTGCTTGTCCATTATGGCTCAAGTCTATTAGAAACATCTTCTTGGAAATTTTTCTGTCTCTGTCTCTGAGCAAGTTTTAGGACAAATACACAAATTTTCATCTCTATTAAATGTATGGAGAATTAACTCCAATTTCCTTTGCATAGGCAGAGCTTCCCAAACACACACACATTCTCTCTCTGAAATTTTTAGAATAAATTCACAAATTTTCATCTCTATTAAATGTGTGGCTCTGAACTCCCAACAAAATTTTAAGTGGCAATATCCAAACTGGGTTGACAAAACCTCAATACTTTAGATCACTTTCCCTTTCTACTTTTTATCCTTACTCCTTTCTAATCTTCATGTGTAACCAGTGCTTTGGATTAGGTTGGCCTGAAATCAGGAAGACTCATCTTCTTGAGTTCAAATCTGGCCTCAGATATTAAATGCACTGTGTGATACCTGAGCAAGTCACTTAACCCTATTTGCTTCAATTTCGTCATCTGTAAAATGAATTGGAGAAGGAAATGGCAAATCACTCCAGCATCTTTGCCAAAAATTCCAAATGGGGTCATGAAGAGTAGGACACAAGTAAACAATAATAATAATAACAACGTATTAGTCAAAGAGAGCTCAGTCTTTAAGGACATTTGAAGTATATTCCTCCTGACATAATTCCCACTTGGACTTCAGAGCATGGGCAAGTACTGTTTCTGGACTGCTTAACATATGAAGAAGAGGAGCCTTTTGATCGACTGTTGAGCTGAAACTGATAATGAATACATAAGGTATTAACCAGATGATACAGTCTCTCCTTTCTGGTCTATGTTCAGATGAAAGGTGCTGTAAGCCCTGGGTGGGAAGTCTTTATTTCCTCATCTAGAGCACTTATTTACAAATGGTCTTGTATGTGGCATGGCTATTTCCTATCTCTATTGATTCTATTCCTTCCTGCTCTTAGTTGAAGAAATATTGGCAATGGAACAGTTGAGGCTGCAGTCTTGTTAGATTTGAAAGGTTGGTGGGTAGTGATCCACTGAAAATAAGAACGAGGTCCCAAAGTGCAACCTGAGGAACCCAGTCCAGCAGCAAATCAGACCCAGTAGCTGAGGCATCATCCATCAACCGTGTTGCATTTGGAAATGAACTTTGTTGGTAAATGAATGCCTATAGCAAATACCTTATGTTTGAGACCATTCTCCCCATGGGAGAAAGGGAGAGAGTGCCCCAATCTGGGAGAATGATTTGCATTTCTATTCTTGCTATATTTTCTTGGTAAATATTATTTTTAAAAATATAATTGATGCTAACTGGCTAAATGGAAGTCGGTTGCTATTCACAAGATAGGTGGGGGTGGATATCAATGATATAAAGAAATACTATCTTTAATTCATTATTTCTGTTGGGCAGAACACACTGGAATCAGAATGTGAGCCAATAGCATTAGAAAGGAACCCCCCAAACCTCAGGAGCATCCCTAAAACATTGAGGGGAGGACCTAACTAGTAACCTTCTGGGGATCCAACTCATCAGTGAGAGTAGGAGTTGGGATAATGATTCCCAGTTTCTATAAGGGCTACACGCGCATGTATTCACATACATAGAACTATCATATATTTCATAGACCCGTTTTTAATAGTTTCAAAAAGGTAACAAGAAACCCAAAATACCACAACTAATCAGTCTGCTCCCAGATTGAAGGGAGGAGAAGGTAGTGTGCTTTTCTTCTCCCCTCACGCTTTTTTTTTTCCAGATGGGACTGATAAAAGCAGGAAGTAGATTAAAATAATTAAGAGTTGATGGACTTTCTACTCCCAGAAGAGGAGAGGGACCCACGCTAGACTCACCAACTATAATAGGACCATGATCTACCCAGGTCTCCCTAGTCTAGTCTTTCCCTGAAAGGTAACCAAACTGACCCTAGAACCAGATTATCTCAGAAGGCCAAGGTTCAGACTTCACCTCCTTTAACACAGCTTCCTGATAGACTCTTGTCATATGGTCTTCCTGGTCATCTAAGCACATAAAGGCCCACCCACTTGGGGTTTGGCCTTTCAGACGTGTTAGATGTCCCATGTTCCTGAGTTGCCACAACCTGACCTAAGGACCGGACATATTTCCTTAAAGGGACCTGGGGGTCTGCATCTACTTAAGCTAAGAGTGGGAGTGGCTTTGTTGACTAGTCTTTTCACCCTCTGGCTAAGTAAACCTCCTTTTCTTATCTGAAAAATGACCTATGAGTTCCTCATTTCATTCCAACACTGAATATCAACAAACTGTCCTGCCCTGAGTCAGGATGGCTCCTAATACCAAGAGACACAGGTTGTTTTATGCCCTGGTGGCACTTCTCTGCATCTTCAACACTTAGGGCTCTTTATACCATTGTCAGGGGGCAACCAAAAAGTTCAAAACAAGGACCTCACCTATGAATCTATCTTAGTCACCAGTTTCTTCCATGTTGCCTCTTTCTGCTGTCTTCAAAGTCAAGGTGAACCAAAGTGTAGGAGGGAGGAATTCAGTCACTCTCTGAAAAACAGAAAGAATTGGAAGATATTTTACAGGGGTTTTTAACTTGGGGTTCATGAACTTTAAAAAATTGATAACTGTATTTCAATATTTGTATTCCTTGGTATTTTGTTTTTTGTATTTGCAAACATTATCCTTAGAAGGGGTTGTCAAAGGACTCCACAGGCTTATCAAATGGTTCCATGACACACAAAAATATTAAAGACCCTTGCTCTAGGTAAAAGCTCTCCTTCCCTTCTTGTCTCTTAGACTTTTATTTTTGGCTCAGACTGATTCTAGTTGATCTCAGTCTACTGGGAGGAATACTACCCTTAAAACTATAACCTAGGAAAAAGAAAGAAGAAAAGTGGGGGAAATGGATTTTAATCTGTAGGGTCATTTAAAAAAAAAAAACCAAACTATTTTATTATGCATTATATCAACTGCTTCTTCAAATATACATTGCCAGTCTGTCTTAGTATGGTTTTTCAATAAAGTAGTGGCAAAATGATGGACATTGGTTCTTTCTTTCCCTTACTCAGGGAATCTATTTATCAGTACTGATAGGCACATTTACTTTTTAGAAATGAGAAAAAAAAATGACCTTGTATTTCAGCAGTTCTTATGTGTTGCCTGAACTTCTTTTAATGATGTTATCACTACTTTTATTAGCTTTCTGAAGCTGGAATGAAAGACATGAGCAAAGTAGTGTCATTCCTGTTACTCTACTAGAAAAGAACAATGAGGCAATGGACCAGAATCAGTCTTTCTTCTTTCTCCTAATTTTCTCTTCTTCCTTTAGACATACTCTCTCTATTAAAGAAATGCTTCTCCATATACAACTCACATTTGGTGCTGCTTATATCATATGGAAGTGTAGTATCCCCAGGAGTGTGTTGGAGCCAGCTCAAACTGGCTCATGAAAACCAATTGTTAAGTTTTCAATGTGAGCATTTACTCCTCAGAAATCAGCAAGCACTACAAATCAGGGCTTGATTTATTGTTTTGTTGATTGTCTAGATTTAAGAAAGTAATAGAGAAAATGTTAATAATACAGATTAAATATAATAATAATAGCTAACATTAATATAGTACCTACTATATGCTAGACATTTTACAAATATTATCTCATTTGATCTTCACAACCACCTTGTAAGGTAGATGCTATACTTATCCCCATTTTACAAATAAGGAAACTGAGGCAAATAGGGTTAAGTGAATTGCCCAGAGCCAGACAACTACTAAGTATCTGAGGCCAGATTTGATTTCAGGTCCTCCTGACTCCAGACCCAGTGGTATACTATCTACTATGCTACTTAACTGCTCCATATATGTATATAAACACATATGTAATATAATATATGTACAAATATTATATATTCATATACATAAACACATTATGTAGAACACATGTTACACGTATAAATGGGTATATGTGTGTATATATGCTATTTTTATACATAACTTAATAATATAATTAATATGACATAATATAGCTATAACTATTAAATGATATATTTATATAATATAATAAATTAATAATAATTAATGTGTATTATGAAAAACTGGAGCATAGTTTAGGTTGGACCTTGAGACTTTACTTTGTGGGCCCCCTCATCAAAACTGACCTATCCTGTCTGTCTGTCTGTCTCTCTCTCTCTCTCTCCCTCTCTCTCTCTTTTTTTTAGAATATTTCTATTTGATAGAAAGTATTATACGGACAAGGTTACCTAAATTTTTAATGGCTCCATGTGAATTTTCATAATATATTCCTTTAAGCAGAATGACACTAGATTGGTTAAACAAATCAATTTAACAAACATTGCTTTGTGCAAGGCATTGTGCCTGCTAGGGATAAAAAAGACAAAATGAAACCATCCCTACCCTCAGAACACTAATATTCTAATTATGGGGGATTTGGGGCAGTTAAAATTTCAGGCAAGCTGAGGAGAGTCAGGGCAATGGGAGTAAGAGCTATACTTTTGTGCTGAGGGGTCTGGGGGAAGCACCCCACAAATGACACCAAGCTCCTTGATGCACTCGAGTGGGCTGCTGGACGACCTAAAATAAGTGCTGCTTGGGGTTGATGAGACAACAGAGACAAAGCAGAAGAAGCTGCTGAATTATTTTACTTCTGAGTTCTCCACCAAGGAGAATGTCCTTTGGATAAGAAAGGACAGAACCAAAATGATCAGTAGGGAGTTTATATTCAAGCTAAGTAAGGAGATTCTAAGAAAGCACCTAGTTCTTCTTGATAAATTCAAGTCATCTGGCCCAGAGGAAGGCAGGCTACCCTCAGATACTGAAAGAATGGCAGGTATGATTGCCAAACCACTGTGGATGATATTTGAAATACTGTGGTCAAAATGAAAGATTTCACAAGACTGGAAAAGAGCTAATGTTCCAATTTTCAAAAAAGGGAAGGGAATGGAGCCTGCAAACTAGAGGTCAGGAAGTTTGATTTTGATTCCTATGAGAATTCTAGACTAGTGGAGTCAAACTCAAATAGAAACAGGCAAATTAAACTGTACATGAGGATCCTTGCAGGCTACATATTGACTTAGAAAAAAACACATTTATTTATCTATGTTCTATTGTATTTCTATTTATTTTGTTAAATATTTCCAAATTACATTTTAATCTGGTTCTGGCTATACGTGGTAGTATTGAGGACTGCAGTGCATGTGGTTGACATCTCTATTCTAGACTATATTATTACAATCTTAAAAACCAGACAGTGATAAGAAAGAATTAGCGTGGCTTCATTAAGAATAATTCATTCCAGACTAAGTTTATTTCTATTTTTGACAGGGCTCAGATGTAATGTTGTAAATATAGTTTGCCTACATTTTAGCAAAATGTTTAATAAAACATTTCAAACTATTTAATTTTGGAACTCTTCCCTGTGTCTGACTTGTCCCTATTATTGGGGAGTGGATGCAGACTCAACCCATTATTTCTAGCTGGGCCCAGACCACATCAGGGACCCATCAGAAAACAAGGACATGAATCTCACCATCTGTCCTATTGCCATGTGGGGAATCTATTCCCCTATTCATTTTTATCTTTTGGTCTAGAAACAATAAAAAAAAATTCATTGCTATTGGAAAGGTTGTGAAAATTGATGATTCTATGGTTATATTCACAATCACTGTTGAATCCTCAGACCAAACATCCATTACTGGCCTCCATTCCCCTGTATGTGTCATTTCCCATTTTTGGAATGTAAAGGCCTTCAAGGCAGGGGCCTTCTCACTTTTGTATTGCATCCACCGAAGCTAACATAGTGCCCAGCACATAGTATATTTTTAATAACTACTTTTCCTTCCTTCTCCCTTCCTTCTTTCCTTCCTATCTTTCTTTTCTTGTGAAAAAAAAATAGAAAGATTTAAGCTAGAAGACAAATTAAAATTGACTAAATGACCAGACCCAAAGAGCAGTCATTAAATTATCAATGCCAAATTAGAAGAAAGTCTTCAGTGGAATGTTCTAGAGATATGTGGAGATAAATTTTTTTTTTTTAAATTAGCTACTTAGATGAAGACATAGATTGGAAAACCATCAGATCTGCAGATGACACAAAGCTATTAGGGTTACCTACAGGCTGAATGAAAGAGATAGGCACCAAAAACATCTCGACAATCTAAAACATTGGGCTGAATAAAATTAAGTTTAATAGGGATAAGCATGAAATCTTACTTAGATTAAAAAAATCAGTTTCACGAGTACAAGATGGGGAAGTTATGGTTTTAATGGAGTTTGTCTGAAAAAGATCTGGGGGTTTTAGTGGCCTACAATCTTGGTATAGGATGTGGCAGCCAAAAATGCTAATGTGATCTTGGATTGCAGTAAGAGACTGATAGCTTCCAAGAATAAGGAAGTGATAGTCCCCTTGTATTCTGTCCAGGTCAGGTCACAACTGAAGTGTTATCTTCAGTTATGGAAGCTGCAGGTTAGGAAGGATATTGGAAGCACAATTCCAGAACTGCCTCAAAGTGGAATCAGCTTCCTTGGGAGGTAATGGGTAATTTGTAAGCAGGGAATAGATGATCTATCCAGGGTATGAGTTGGACAAGATGGCTTCAGAGGTTGCCTTCAACTCTGAAATTCTGTAATTTCACAATAAAGCTGTCACTACTCAGTATAATACAGGGCATCTTTCAGCAGGATTTCTTGGCATTGCCTGGCCTGAGGGCATGCACCGTACAAAGTGTGCATGTTTTGTGTTCAGAACAAGGCTGCAATGAAGGTGTGCAATGGAACAAGGGCAAGTGCTGCCAGAAACACCTCAGGTTCATTATGTGTTTGATTCTAAATTAATTTGTTTTGTCATTTGTGTGTTCAGAAACCTTTTGCTGTTCCCAAATTTTTCATGACCCCATATAGGGTCGAGACCCACAGTTTAAAAAGCACTAGTATAGGCTTAAATGTATCATATGAAGAACAATGCACCTGTTTTAAGTCTTATCTATTGAAAACTGTGCAATGAGAGTGTTTTTACAACAGTAATTATCTTTTTTTTACTTCAATTTTCTACTCTTAAAATGAAAGATGATACTTCCTGCCTGTTCTTGATGTGACTTGCTACATAAAAAGAGAGACAAAAAGCTCTGCTAGTGTCATGAGATTTAAGATGCAGGAAATGGAAAACCTGATATTAATGGGAACAAGAGTGTTTGCTGCAAAATTAAGATTATCCGTCACAGATGAATGAACTGGCCTTTTTTTTTTTTTACCAGGCAGTTATACTGCTGTCAGTTTTTTTAATATCTTATTTGTGATTCAACTGTACATTTGGTCTCAGTATGAAAAAGAACTATTGAAAAGAATATTTGCCATAACTACAAATAGAGAGATAAGAAAGGATTGGCTTTGTTCTCTCTGTCTCTCATGGAAAGGTTACCGGATGGTTCAATTCAATTCAAATCAATTAAACAAACACACAAGAAGAGCAAGATTGAGCAGGAAGCAATGACCTCATGGGCCTTTGCCATGAAATTGAATGCTAGGTTAATTTGGAAGGAATGCAGAAAGTGTGAAGGGGGTAATGACAACTTAGTAAGAAAAGGTAGGAGACAACTAGATTGAATGAAAGGATGAGGTGTTTGTAACTTGTCTTCCAGGCAATAGGGAGTAGTTAAGGGTTTGAGTTGGCGGATGACAAGGTCAGACTTGTGTTTTAGGAACATCAATTTGGCAGCTGAGTGGAATATGGATTAAAGAAAGACAGGAAGCAAAGAGACTAATTAGGAGGCTGCTGAAATAATCTAGATGAGACATGAACTAGGGTGGTGGGCATGTGAACAGAGAGATCAGGATGGATGTAAGAGAGGCTATGGAAGTGTAATTCATTCATTTCTTTTTTGGGAAAAGTAGCTGTGATATAGCAACTGATATAAATTTTTAAGCTTTTGTTTTGGTGTCGGACCATAGCAGAAGCTTTAGTTGAGGCTGTATTAAATCAAGTTGCTTTTTTTTCCCCTTCTTTTTCACAAACAGCCTTGGACCGGAAAGGCAACCAACCACTCTTTTTAAAGTGATTTGGTAGATAAGCTTGCAACACTTATTCCACCCCACCCCTCAGTTTCACACTGCTGGACAGCCAGGTGTGCTGCATTTAGCCCCTCCCTCAGGGTTCTCCAGTACTCAAAGGGTGAAAGGGATGGTGGAGGAAGGGCTATCTGCTCTTTGCCTTTGGCTCAAGGTCCCACAGATTGTGTTCCTCAACTTTTCCTCAGCACCTCAGATCCACTTAACCACAAAGCAGTCAGATAAGCTTTTACAAGAAATATTTACTTAAAAGTTATAGCAAGAACAAGCATATAAATTCCACCGCTCCCAACATCTGAGGGCATAACCCTCCCCTTAACCCCTCCCCAGTCCCTTGAGAGGGGCTGATACTAGTTTCACAGTTTAACTCGATTCCCATATAGAACAGTGTCACCAAGTTCCAAGTCCAAAGTTCCCCTTGGGCTCAGATCCTAGTACCCTGGCTTCTCATGTTTTCTATGTTAAATTGGCAATAACATCTAGCCCAGAATTTTGGCTCCAAAGTTGCCATGATTCCAAATCTCAGGTCCAGGGCTCCACCTACATGTCGAACAGAAAAGGACAAGTGATACAGACCACAGAGGCCAAAGGAGGGATAGTCCTTTCCCCACATTCAGCTTAGTTCATGGTGCCTATACTATGGGTGAGGTAGACTTTCACTCTTGGAGGGAGGGAAGGAGGGAGAGGGGAAGAGAGAGAGACAGAGAGAGACACACACACACAGAGAAACACAGAGAGAGACAGAGAGACACGCGCACACACACAGAGACACAGAGAGAGAGAGAGAGCTTCTACCCATATGGTAGGGGAACACAGAATGTCTCTTCCTGAGTCTTATATCTCTTACATGGGTGCCTCCACTTTAGGTGATCTGGGCATACACCAAAGTAAGGTTATACATACTTATACTTTAATATTTCAAGGATGTGGGTGCACCCTCCACTAATATAAAAAGCAATCTCTTTACATACTTGCATCATGAGTCACTGTGGCTAAAAACCATCACCTGGTGGCCTGCCCTCTTATGATTCTCTCCACATTTAGCTATGTTAGTTCTCAGACAGGTACACACATGGTGCCCAGACTCCTACTTGAAATCATTTCAGGTTGGTAGAACTTAACCGAGCTGGCATAGCCTTGAGGTTCCCTAACCTAGAGGAGGCATCAGGGCAGGATGCACTTATATGCTATGAAAAATAAATCATAACAATGGTTTTTGAGTGTTTAGTTTTTGTTGTTGTGCCTATTTGGTTTTGACACAATAGCTCGTTAGAATACATCTCTATAATTTATTTGAAGCAAGATTGGAAATACTAATCTAATTCAGGAACATTCTTTCCCACTTTTAAACATGGATAATTATCTCAGCCACATAGGTAATGTTAAATATGTATGGGAAAGCCACCGTGATTCCATATCATTGTAAAAATTGTGCTATAATGAGAGTCTTCCAATAGCCAAACCTCCTCGGTGCAGTCTATCACCAAAAAATGTTCCATTATAACAGATGATATTATTACCAAATCCAGGGTTTTTGCAACAGTTAACAGCAACCCTGCTAATGTCCATATTAGTCAGGTAATTGTATATTGGTCAAAAAGTGCTGGTGACTGTTAGATTTTTGAATTTCTCTTTCTAATCCAGTTTATGTGATTTGATGGTAAAAGCAGTTGCTTAGCTATGAATGAGGACATATATTTTCTTAAAGCTTTTAAATTATTTAGGTTGCAATTACATTAACTAGATTTAATATAGGTTAAGTGTTAGAAGAACCTGCTATTCATAGCCCTAGGTAGGGGGAGGTTGATGTTAAGATCTCTGATTTCAGTGGTATGGTACGGAAACTCCCTTCACCAATTGGCAATTTCTCTTCAGCTTGTCTTAGAGAATTGCATGGGATCACTGAAAGGAAATGTGACTTGCTGAGTGCCACTAATTAATGCATTAGAGACAAGTTCTAGGATGATCCCTAAGTTCAGTTAATGACACTTTATCACATCAATCAGACTTGTCTACCACAAAATTTAATTAACATCAATAAGAATTTATTAATCACCACATTGTGTTAGGCACTGTACTAGTAGATGAACTACTTAATTGCTTTAATATATTCCATCTTCATTAAAAAACAACAACAACAAAAAAAAACCAGAAACATGTCTGAAAACATAATTCACATGAATTTTTACAAAGGGGCAGAATTCATTTCTTTGTTTCACTCAAAGTTTAGGCATATAATATCGGGAAAATGTCTAGTTTTTTTGATAATATGACATTTAAACTACTATATTTTTGTTTGAGATTTACAAATATTGCAGAAAAGTTAGCTAGTGGAATATCAATGTGAGCCACATGTATGTTGGTAAATGTTTAACAACTGATTGTCTGAAAAAAATGTATAGATTACACATTTTTAAGTTTAACCTGTATTCTTAAATTTTCTCCATCAGTCTCAACAACCAATTAAACAATGAATCAAGTCCTGGTTCCAAGGTGTAAATACTCATACTGTAAATTTAACAATTAGCTCTCTAGCAAGATGATTAGAGCTGCCTCCAGCACACCTCTACAAGATATGTCATCAAAAGCTATGAAAAAATCTCTGTACATGGCCTAGTACAAAAGATAAATGACTCTGACTGGGCAGCTAAGTGATATGCTGGAGAACATGTCGGGCCTGAAATCAGGAAGACACAAGGTCAAATGCAGCCTATGAGAACCCTAATTCCTAGCTGTGTGACCCTTGGCAAATCACTTGTCCTCTCTCTGCCTCAGTTTCCCCATATGCAAAATGGAGATGATAGTAATAACCCCTCCCTCCTGAGCTTGTAGTGAATGAGATAATATTTGTGAAATGTTTCACAAACCTTAAAGTACTCTATACCTGCTAGCTATTACTACTACTGTTACTGCTTCCACTACTAAAATTCCTTCTAAATACTATACTTTCTTCTACAAACACACTTTTGAGTAACATAGTACTCTTTCCTGACTGTTATAATCTTTGCATAGTTTTTTTAGTCTCATGTATAGAAAGAGAAGATGTAGAAATAAGCCCAGTGACAGAGTAAGAGTGAAGTTAGTGATGTTGCCTTTCTACTTATCCTCTTTTGGTCGGGGGCAGCTGACATCCAAGGACCCATAAATATCTCGTAACTTTGGTAAGATTTTGAAGGCATAATGGGTTTGACTTCATTTGTCTGGAGATGCCAAGATGGACACCTGGGAAATGTTGATTACAGGAACTGGTTTTCACTGACAAATCATCAGCACGTTTTCTTTCATAGTGACTTCACACGAAAGACTAACAGACCATGGTTTTTCAAAAGAGATATTCATATACCTAATCACTCTGTTAGTAGTGGAAAACTGGTTCTGTCAATCAATGAAGTGCAACTTAATCTTGAAAATTATAAACAGCTGTGTACATTCTGTTCAAAAAGCCATTCCTTCAGTCTACACATTTTCTCATGGCATTATTTTGCAATGATCCCACATCACACTAACTCATCAAATCTGGAGAGCTCCCTTGAGGGCAGCACATGGGACGTATGATGAAGTATCAGCTATACTTGCTTCATCTCTTAACTTTAAAGCTACCTAAGTGATTTCTAATAATGTGTTTTTTTTTTTTAAGCACAAGTCTTTAGAGCTGGAAGGAGCCTTAGGAAATGGCAGGTTCTGGTTTCAGAGAGGGAAGTTATTATTCTTTATCTTTACAAATGAGGCAGCTGAGGCAGGGTTAGGGGGGTTAGGGAAGAGTTTGAAAAATCAGTGGCAAAGGCAAGCTTAGAATTCAGCTTTCTTGCATGGGATAGTAGACAGAGTGCTAGATTGGGAGTCAAGAAAACCTAGGTACATATCCTGCCAGAGCTATATGACTTGATTTTCTCATTTGTAAAAATGAAGAGGCTGGGTCAGATGGTCTATGAAGGCTAGTTGTAAATCTACAATCCCATAATCCTATGAAGTAAAAATCAGTGTTCTTATGACAGGACACTATCTCTTGTGCCTCTGAGTAAGCTGAATCCTTTCAACACTGTCATATTGAGGGAGATGTCATTGTATATAAACTCATACACAGACACTTGTAGTTTTTCAGAGATTTGCACTTGTCCATATGTTTTTCACGTGATCTTGTGCATTTTATATGATCATAAATTTAAGGCTAGCAAGAATCTCAGAAACCAAATACTCCATACTTTACAAATGAAGAGATTTTAAGTGACTTGTCCAAGGCCAGACAGTAAATGGCAGAGCTAAGATTCAGGTCTGTGTTCTGTGACTCCAAATTGAGCTTTTTGTTTTCTTGTTCTATCTCTATTACAGGATTAGTTACTTGGTTATAAAGCATATTCTTTTTTCTTTTTAATTTCTTGATAGCATCTAGGATAGGACTCTGTACATAATAAACATTCAACACTTGACAGATTGATCTGCTTTAGAGAAAATGCCACAACATAAAAATAAGTAAGGGAACTTGGAGTTTTGTGACTGACATGTACTGATCACAGAAGAGATTGTGTCACTTATTGATTTAAAGTCATCTCACTGCTGTTCTGCCATCAGAAAGGAAGATCACCTTTACGTTGTGGTTGAAAGTATAGGAAGGGGCAGCTAGGTGGCGCAGTGAGTAAGAGCTGGCCTCGGAGTTGGGATGACCCGGAATCGAAACCGGCCTCAGAAAATGAGCACCTACACATAAATCATGACTAGCCGTGTAACCTTGAGCAAGTTACTTAACCCCAATTGCTTTAAAAACAAAAACAACAACAACAACAACAAAAGAAAGTATAGGAAAAACTTAGTTGGGTAAACAAATTATTATAGTCTCCATCAGTGACTTAAAGGTTCATTTTAAGTACACAAATAGAAATGACAAAAAAGACCCCCTTCCATTTTGTTAACTGAATAATATGCAGATCAGTCATGGAAGAAGAGCTTTCCTTTTCTGAGGTTACCCTGAATGTCAGAAATGTTTGCATGTGATAGACACTGAAGATCTGTATGTCTTCCTAGGTTAGCTATAGTTGGCTATAGTTCGACCATTTGTCATATAATTCAGACTGCAAAAAGCCACTAAGAGGTGAAAACAGAGCCTTTTAAGCCTTAATTATCCAGATTGGCCAGCTCTGAAATGTACTTGATAATTGCTCAATTCTCCTCTTTAACTGACCAACATAGTCTAATTATGCTTACAGATTATGCAAAAGTTAGTTCCTGTAGGGGTAACAAGGCCCTCAATTACTGAATTGATGCTTACCTGGGGGGGGGGAGGGGAACTATGATTCTCTCCTAAAATATAAACCTTTTCTTGGAGCCTCTAGACCCCAAGTGTTCTCATAGGGAGCTAGGCACACATAAATACTGACTAGAGTTTATCAGAATTGTTTTTATCTATGAAAAAGATTGAATTTTACTTGTGCTACAGAAAATGACCTGAAGAATAAATGTTAATTGCTGATTCAGAAAACAAATTCCACATGGTTTGTGTGTAGAGGACCACAGGCCTGTAGGATTTTGACCATGATGTCTGAATAAGCCCTCTCAGCTGAAGAGCCTGCTACCAGGCCTGGATCAGTGCCCCATCCCCCAGGAAGGCGCTCAAACACACAGGTGTGAGTATTATGTCCTCGAGATAAGCAGGGTATTTACACAGCCTGGGAACAAAGAAGTGTACAGTGCCTTTAGGGGAAAACTATTAGGAAGCATCCTATAAAAGCTTGTACACAGGGAGGTGTGTATGTGTAACTTTTACATGTTCTATTAGCATATTTAGTCTACATTGATTGATTGAAGAGAAATGAGAAATAATGGATATATTATATCCATAATTCCTCAGTTCTCTGCTTCAGTCGATCAATCTAGACTAATTATCTCACACACACGTTAGTACATTCTGAAGTTATTCTATAAGATTTAACAATGATATCCATTTCTAAGTTCCAGAAAATTAGTTGACACCAAATAATAACTATTACATTCTAAGAAGGATAAGACCAATTGGGTAAACATAATTAACTATTTATAATTAACCAATAACCAACAATTTTCCTTACTACCTTCCACTGATAAGCTTTATTCCTGGGATATGAAGTGAACAGAATTGCCATATACATAACAAAGCAAAGCAAGGATTAGTACAATTATCCAGGACATTTGGGGCCACACATGTCATCTATATAATTAGATCAACTCTCCATTTCTTCCAAGCAATGGAGACCTAAATATAATGATGATATTTATATGATATAGTATTCTATACTGTTATCATTTTAATCTGTTTTATAGATTTGTTTACATTTTAATCCATGGCAATTTGTATCAAAAGTATATAAATGTAAGAAAACAAACATAAAATGGTCAGGAAAGGGCTAGAAGTGACAAACTGTCCTTAAGTCAACATACTGTTGGAAAGAAATCAGACAGTCATGTTAGCACACTGATGATTTTCAGTTATTTCTATGTGGAAATGAAAGGGTTAATAAAATTGCCACCTATAGAGCTATGGAAGATTGATATACTTAGGCTGTGCATAAATAATATCAAATGAAGTACTGCACAATTATCTAGTGATTCTGCATGCCATATATTGCCAGGCTGAACGATTCATGACAAAGTCACCTTTTTGCCCCTCAACAGTAGAAGTGTGGGAACCTGATTTATCTAAGTAATCAGTTCATTCCTCTACTTCCTTTACTCATTGGCAGAAGGGAAAAAAGGGGAGTACTGGCATTGGCTAGTTTGTGTTTACCTAGTTCCTTCCCATTCTATTCATTTTTCTATAGTGTTCTCACATGGTTCATTTTCCTTTGGCTTCACATGGAGAAAAATCTTTTTATATTTGGTTCTGCATCACACATGAGAGGCACATCACTAGTAGGGAGAAAAAATGTCAAGTTCAGCTAACAGATGTTAGTCTAGCTTTCAAGACCTCTCTACATCTTCTGGCAGAATATCAGTCCCGTCACCACATTATTACAAAGTAAGCCTAGGAAAAGGCATTCCATCTTTCCTTTTAATTCAAAGGTACATATTTTAGACAAAAATACAAGTAGAATGGGAAAAACCAGAAGTTTTAAACTCCTTTGGGAAATAGTGAATCAAAGAAAACAGTATCTAGGAGGTTTGGTCCTGCTATTTCACATTAGAATGGAAGGGATGATAAAGTAGCTTTTTTCTGTAATCAGAAAGGAAAATAAAAATAAATTAAATTCTCAGCTTGAAAAATAGATGATCAAACCATTGGCTCATTGGATAGTGTGATGTATTTGTTCTCACTGCTTAACCTTGGTTGAAAAGATTTGAACAATAGTTTATCAGAAAAATGAAAAGCTATTCATTCAGAAATAGGTTCTTTCAAAATCTATTTTTTCAATTAGTCCTTGACAAATTCCTAAGAACTATGTCCACTTACTCACATGGGGTCCCCTTTAAAACAGGCTCAGAGTGCCTTCTAGACCAGTGTAATCAATGAGCAAACATTTGTTAAGCACCTAGGTGCTTGCCACTGTGCTAGCCCTAAAGAACGCAGAGGTGATGAAGACCTGCATTAGGGTGTTTGCAGTGTCAGAGGAAGGGAGGCATAGATGCGAGATATTTCAGGGGGAGAGTACAGAGGAAAAGAGAAAGGGGAGGCATGACTGGACTTGACAACCGACTGGGCACAGGGGGTGAGAGAAAAATGCGGAATAGAGGATGACATCTAGGTTATGAGTCTGGATGCTGCCATCCTTGTGAGAAATGGGAGGCTAGTGGAGTCTTTGGTATTAATAACAAAGCTGGAAAGAGGAAGGGCTTGGAGAGAAAAGATAATGGGTTCTGTTTTGAATCATTGTGCGTGTGAGATACCTATGGGACATTCAGTGTGAGATGTCCAAAAGGCAGGTGGTGATGATGTGGTCCTGGAAGTCAGGAGAGAGAGAGATGAGGGCTTCAAATATAGTTCTGAGAATCATCAGCACAGAGGTGATAAGTGAACTCACAGGAGTTGATGAGACTACAAAGCAATATAGTATAGAGGGAAAGAGAAAAGAGCCATGAGAAGAGCCTTGGGTAGCTACCACAGGTAATGGGTGTGACCTGGATAAAGACCCAGGAAAGGGGACTGGAAGAAGTTAGAGTGATAGGAAAAACCAAGAGGGCAATGTCATGAAAATCTAGAGGGAAGAGAGAGTGTGATTCATGGCATCAGGGGCTGCAAAGAGTTCAGGAAGGACAAGCAATGAGAAAAGGTCTTTATGTTTGAAGTTAAGAGACCACTAGTGATATGGGAGAAGACAGTTTCAGTTGAGTGGGGAGGTCAGGAGCCAGACTGCAGAGAGGGGAGTGAAAGGAAAGGAAGTGGTGGCATTGATTCCAAAGATAGCCTTCTGAAGGACTTTAGCCAAGAAGGGGAAGAGAAACAGGAAAGTAGCTAGTGGGCTAACTTGGTTTAACTTAGGGTTTTTTAAGGATGATGTATAAAGCTAGCTAACATGGGCACCAGGCCACTTGTGTAAAGGGGCAGCTCAAACTTTCAATGCAGTGAGCTGCTAGTATTTTTTAATACTGTCATTGCTCTTTTCTCTCTGAGTCTTTTTCTGTTGGGCACTGTCAACTACAGGGATGATGTGACTTTGATGTCACATTGTGTTTTTGTCCCTCCCCCATTGGATATTGTATCTTTGTTGCTCCCTGTTATCTCTTACTCTCTAGCATTTATCTGTTCTCTATGGAACCCAAGTCCCAAAATCCATTGTTTGTGGGACTTTGTCCTTATTGGTGTAGATCAATTCCCTGCACCCATGTGAGGGGCAGGCAAAGTTGACAAGTGTGGGAGAGAGGAGAGTTCTATTCTCTTTAAACTTTATTGGAGTTTCTTGAAGTCTTTTCTGCAGTTATTTCAGGTGCTTCTGGCTTTTGGCTTCCAGCTTCAAGGGAAAAGATGGACATCGTCAGTCTCATTTCAGGGTGATAAGGGAAGAATAAAATTCTGAGAAGAAGCTGACATGAGAGGATCGAGCAGTATTCATCAGTCCCCTATTACTAGCTTGCTACATTAGAGATTTCAAGGAGTTTCCCCTTTGGTGAGATCTAGGTCTCTCTCTTGATTGGGCTGAGTTACTTCACTCTCAATGGGAGAGCTTCTTTACTCTGTATTGTTTGGTATATATTCTCCTATGTATACTCTCTCTGATTTCTGTTTTGCTATTGACTTGGATGAATGGATTTCTTTGATAACTACTATAACATACTTCTCCACTCCATCCCAGCCACACATAGGGAGAGTGTCATCTTTGATCTTTCTGTAACCCACACACATTCCACTTCTATGATCAAGAGAAGTTTTTCTGATCATAAAGATATCATAAAATATCTTATCAAAGATCATTTATCTGATCATAATCTCCTATCATTCCATCTCTCCCTATGCCTTGTTCTTCCTAAATATATTCTGTCCTCTCCATAATCTCCAATCTACCTGTCCCTCAGTTCTTTCCCAAGCTCGCTCGCTCTCTCTCTCTCTCTCTCTCTCTCTCTCTCTCTCTCTCTCTCCCTCCATATATATATTTATATATATATATGCTTTTCTTCTTTTCCAAGTTTGACCTCTCAGTGAACCAGCTGGTCTACACTATCTTCTATTCTTGAACTCAAATCCCTTGCTTCCTTGTTCTATCCCTGCTTATGCTTTATGAAACCACAGTGGTGGATTGCTACCACCATTTAGTCATGTGCTGATAAACAGACCTGAAGATAGTCACACGATGATAACAACTGGGTCTGCTATAAATTTGCAGTCTCAACTGGGGCTTCACTGAAGCATCAAGACCTTTGTATTCCTTCCTGTTTGATACTCTACCCCATTCACCACATCTGCTGTTAAATTCTTCAAGCCTTCCACACCTCCACCTTCTTGGCTGAAGAACTTGCCACATACTTTAAAGCAAAGGTCAAGGTCTTTTTCTGTGACCTTTTCACCTCTTCAACAACCCCTACACTATTTCTTCCTTTCTCCAGACTCTGATAAAGAAGAAAGCCTTCCCCTTGCTAAGAAAAGCCCTTCTACATGTATGATTGATCTCATTCCCTCCTGTCTTCCCCAACAGATTGTCTCTACTATCATTCCACTTTTTCTCTTGCTAATCTTCAGTCTCTCCCTATCTGCTACTTCATTCCATGGTGACTATAAATCTGTCCAAGTTTCCCTCATCCTCAAGAAATCTTCATTGGGTTTAATCCCCACTAATTACAATATTACTCTAAATCTCGTCTCTTTCTCTATTCAAATCCTTGAGAAAGCAGCCTACACTTGGTGGCACCAATTCCTCTCACATTCTTAGCACTTTGTAAGCTGGCTTCAGACTTTATCACTTAACTGAAACTGTTCCCTCCAAAGTCATTAATCTCTTATTTTTGGAACCTAATGACCTTTTTCTCAATCCTTCATTCTTCTTTACATCTCTGCAACCAGTGACTCTGTTGACCACCCTCTCCTTCTGTATATTCTCTCTTCTTTGTGTTTTTTTGTGATTTGGTTCTCAGTTCTCCTCCCACCTTTCTCTTTTACTGGTTCAGCATCCATATCACTTCCATTAATACATTAACTGTGTTTACCCTCTGAGGTTCTGTCCTGAGTCCTCTTCTCTTTTCTCTCTACATTTTCTCATTTGTTTACCTCATCAGCTTCCATGTGTTCAAATGTCATCTCTACCCAAGTGATTGTAATGGAAATGCAAATTTAAAGATCTTCCCTGCCCCTAGCTTAAGTGCACCTGGAGCCTGTGGTGGGAGGCTTGTTTTTCAGGAAAGCCCACACCTTGATACTTTGTGATTGGGCAGTGGGTCCAGAAGGTTGTTACAATCTTTGAACTAGGAGAAGGCTATATAAACTCTGATGAGGGGCTTTGCTTTGGGGCTCACTTTGAGAAGTGTTGTGTGATTTGACCAGATGAGACTCTGGGAAGCCGTTGTTGAGAGCCCCCCGGCTTTGAAAACCCAGATGTTGATGCTTCCCTCTCTGGTAACTGTGATTTGGTATTGATGTAATGGTAGGACAGTTTGGAAGCCTGTCTGCTTGATCTGTAAGTTCTGTAACTCTGAAGTTCGGGTGCTGATCTTTTTCCCCTGAACTAGGTAATGTATGTTTGTTTGATTAAAGTAAGTTTGTTAACCCATTTTGAGTTGCTTTCCTTTTGAAAAGCAGATCTAAGAACCTGTGTTGGCAGTCACCCTGGGGATATTGGGGTGCTTGCTGCTACCAAAATGGCAACGAGGGATGGGATCTGCTGAGTGAAAGGAAAGTATGGGGCTGGGATAATTGTTTGTTTCCCAGTTGTGGTAGCTGTGATTCTGTGGAGCCATGGAGCAGGAGAGAACGACCTGCATGCTGACTTCACTGAGCTGAGAGCAGGAATGGTGAGCTGCCTGCATGGAGATCTGTGGAGATGCCTGGAGCCGCTGCCTTCTGCTGGAGGAGAAGGAACCCAGGAGTTTGGAGTTCAGCCACAGGACAAGATAAGGACTGTGTGGCAAAGCTGGGGCACTGAATGTGTTTCCTTGCTGCATCCCACAGTTTGGGACCCAGGGGAGGATGGACTTGTGACTGGTGGGTGGGGTGAAGTGCCATGGACCCCAAGGACCCCACTTTGGTTTTGTTGCCCAGCTCCCTCTCTGGACTTGGAAGCAGGGGCTGGAGCAGTGTTGTGGGAAGGACACCCCCCCCCTCCTCCCAGGAGAACTTTATGTGATAATGCTTTGTATTTTGTGAATTGATGTGAAAATGCAATGTACTTTGTTTAAGACCCAGTGGCCACTTTGGTAACTTTAGATGTACCTTAAAAATATGACTTAAGAAATGGTTAGTGGCTAATTGAGATGTAAATTGTCTATGCTATGGGCATACTTAGTAAGACTTTACTGAATAAGTGACTAATTGTACTTTGAGATATTGTTACAGATAAGAGACTAATTGAGCTAATCAAGACTTTGCCCCACAAGTGGAAGACTTGTACTTTGAAAACTGATGTAACTGATTGAGTTAACTTAAGAGTGACTATTTTTTGATTTTACTGATAAGTGGACTGAGTTAACATTTGCCCCATGAGTGGAAGACTTGGACTATTGTATTTTGAGATTATATTGTGATTTTCTTATGTACCTGGAAAATGTGACCTAAGAGATGTTTAGTGCTAATTCAAATGTAAATTGTATATGCTATGGGCATGAAAGATCTTGGGGCCGAATGTAATGGAGATGCAAATTTAAAGATCTTCCCTGCCCCTAGCTTAAGTGCACCTGGAGCCTGTGGTGGGAGGCTTGTTTTTCAGGAAAGCCATACCTTGATACTTTGTGATTGGGCAGTGGGTCCAGAAGGTTGTTACAATCTTTGAGCTAGGAGAAGGCTATATAAACTCTGATGAGAGGCTTTGCTTTGGGGCTCACTTTGAGAAGTGTTGTGTGATTTGACCAGATGAGACTCTGGGAAGCCGTTGTTGAGAGCCCCCGGCTTTGAAAACCCAGATGTTGATGCTTCCCTCTCTGGTAACTGTGATTTGGTATTGATATAATGGTTGGACAGTTTGGAAGCCTGTCAATTTGATCTGGAAGTTCTGTAACTCTGAAGTTCGGGTGCTGACCTTTTTCCCCTGAACTAGGTAATGTGTGTTTGTTTGATTAAAGTAAGCTTGTTAACCCATTTTGAGTTGCTTTCCTTTTGAAAAGCAGATCTAAGAACCTATATTGGCAGCTACCCTGGGGATATTGGGGTGCTTGCTGCTACAGTGATTCTCAGAGTTATATGTTCAACTCTTGTATTTCTCATAAATTCCAGTTTTGCATTGGCATATCAAACTCAACACTTCTGGATCAGAGCTCTTCCCTACCATTCAAACCTACCCCTCTTCCAAACTTCTCTATTATTGAGGGCACCAGTATATTTCTCTTACCCAGGTTCACAATCGTACTCTCACTCACCTCCTTGCACATATCCAAATTGTTACCAAAATGTTGGTAAATTTTTATCACTTCTTTCTTTACAATATCTCTCATACCTAACCCCTTCTCTCTAATACACAGCCACCATTCTAGTTCAGGCCCTTGGCACCTCTCACGTAGATTACTACATTAGTCTCTTTGGTCTCCCTGGCTCAAGTATCTCTCCAATCCAATCCATTTTCCATTCAGCCAATACCATTTTTGACCCCATTTGACCACATCATCCACAGTTCAAAACTCCAGTGGCTCCCTATTACCGCTAGGATTAAATATAGCTCCTCTGTTAGGCCTTTAAAGCTTTTCACTCCCTGGCCCCTTCCTATCTTTCCATTCTATTTAAACATGAATCCCCTGCAAGCTCTATATGGTCTAGTTGTATTGGACTGCTTGTTTCCCATACATGATGCTCCATCTTCTATCTGTGTCTCTTTGCATTGGCTGTTCCTCATGTCCAAAGTGCTCTCCCTTGTCACCTTAGTATTCTGAAGTTATTGGAATCCTTCAAGAACCAGCTAAAGCTCTGCCTATTGCCAGAAGCTTTTCCTGGACTCTAGAAGCTGCCAGTGCTTTCCCCTTCAAGATTAATTTATTTGTATGTGTTTTAATTTAATTAATTTAATTTGTTTTAATGTGTTTAATTTAATGTATTTTAATTTACTATGTATGTATTAATTTATTTGTATGTATATACACTCATGTATGTAGGTACATATGTGTGTCTGTGTGTGTGTGTATGTCCCTTCCCTGTGTATCTAAAAATGTCTATGTTGTCTTTTCCATTAGAATGTAAGCTCTTTGAAGTCAGGAATAGCTTCACTTTTGTTTTTGGATCACCAATGCTTAGCAAGTAACTGACATAATTAGATACTTTACAAAAGCTAGTTGTCTTGCTAGCCATGTGACCTTGGGCAAGTCACTTAACCTCAATTGCCCTGACTTTCCCCTTCCAAAAAGCAAAAATTAAAGAAGCTTGTTGCTATTGTTATTCAATCCAATCTTTGTGATCCCATTTAGGGTTTTCTTGGCAAAGGTACTGGAGAGGTTTGCTCTTTTCCTTTTCCAGCTCATTTTACAGATGAGGGAACTGAGGCAAACAGGGTTAAATGACTTGCCCATGGTCACATAGTCACTAAGTGTCAGAGCCCAGATTTAAATTCAGGAAAATGAGACTTCCTGACTTCGGGTCCTGTGCTCTACCCACTGTACTAGCTGCCAAATGCTTGCTTTGACGGATAATTATTTGACTTAGGGATAGAAAATACCCAATTTGAAATGGTGAAAGAGCAAAATCATTTTTCCCCACCCACCTGACTTATATTTCCACATTTTGGGGGGTATATTTCAGTCACCTTAGCTTTGGTGCTATATTTTGGCCAGTTAAATTTTTTATGATCTTAACTAAAGATAATCATTATGTGTGTGTGCGTGTGTGTGTCTATTTGTCTATCTATCTATCGATCTATGAATTTGGAAGAGAAATGTGTTTGTAACCTTGATATGAAGTGTTTCAGACCTTGTGGTAATATTTTTGAGCAATGCTAGTTTTTTTCCAGACCCAAGAATATTGGTGAATCAAGATTTTATTTCTGAAGAAGATTAACAGCATTTCTCTAAGGTTGGTTTTATTAGTGAGCAGATTCAGTGATTAGCTCAATGCATGATTTCAGTGATGACAGAAGGGTGACCTGCTCCCCTTAAATAATTCTGCCAGTTTCCTGCTGCCTGGCTTTATTGGGATGTCAGAATAAAGCCCAAAGGCTATTTTTTTACATTAGCCTTCCATCATGGAAGGTTTGACTAGCTTATTTATAACTAGAATCGGGTACCCCTGTTCAAGAAGTTTAGTTTTAGGACTCCTATAAATACTTGTATAAATATTACAATCAACCTGCTGTTTAAGAAAGTTTCTGTGTTCCTGATGGAATCACAAAGGAAAAAGTCCCATTAGGATGCTAACCTACCTCTCCTCAGTAAAATGATGACATATAGGAGAAATACGTTGGCAAAACCATTGCTTCCTTGGTAATATTCTTTGTGTTTCTTAAAAAATACCGATCTTACATAATATGAAGTTTTGTCAAGGCCACATAGACCTGTGCTGTTTGCCAAGGGACTATGTGGGGATGTAACTAGTCAAAAGGTCAACAAAATCCAAAGTAAAATCTTTATTTATTTAATTAAAAAAATTTTTTTAGAGGTTATGAGACATGACAGTAATGGGATTAGAACCTAGCGCATTCTGATTTAAGATTTCATTTTTCCCCCAATTCCATGTAAAAGCAATTTTTTAGCATTTGTTTTTAAAAAAATACTTTAGTTTCAAATTCCCTCTCCCTTCCCTGTCCCCTGCTTATTGAGAAGGCAAGCAGTTTAATATAGGTTATACATGTGCAGTCATATAAGTCATATTTCCATGTTAATCATGTTGTGAAAAAAAAAAGACAAAAAAAACCTCAAGAAAAATAAAAGTAAAGAAAAAGTATGCTTTGATTTGCATTGACACTCCATGAATTCTTTTCCTGGATATGGGTGGCATTTTTTTACCATAAGTCCTTCAGACTTGTTTTGTATCATTGTATTGTCAGAATAGCTAAGTCATTCACAGTTGACCATCACACAATATTACTGCTGCTGTGTACAATGTTTTGGTTCCACTTATTTCCCAAGTGAAATTTTAGAAGTGGAAAATGGAAATAGTGTTTTGTCTGCTTACCAATTAAAGCACTGCAAAATCTAAAGAAGATGATAGAGAAGTGAAATAGAAGATAGATAAGATAGAGAAGTGAAATAGAAGATAGATAAGATAGAGAAGTGAAATAGAAGATAGATAAGATAGAGAAGTGAAATAGTAGATAGATAAGATAGAGAAGTGAAATAGTAGATAGATAAGATAGAGAAGTGAAATAGTAGATAGATAAGATAGAGAAGTGAAATAGAAGATAGATAAGATAGAGAAGTGAAATAGAAGATAGATAAGATAGAGAAGTGAAATAGAAGATAGATAAGATAGAGAAGTGAAATAGAAGATAGATAAGAAGAAAGAAGAGAGAGTCAGTTGAGTCCAACTCTTTGTGACCCTATTTAGGGTTTTCTTGCCAAAGACATTGGAGTGGTGTGCCATTTCCTTGTCTAGTTCATTTTTACAGATGAGTAAACTGAGGCAAACAGGGTTAAGTGACTTGCTCAGGGTCACACAGCTACTAAGTGTCTGCAGCTGGTGTCAATGTCAACCAGAGCAGAACCAGCTTCTAACCTGGGAATGGCCACAGTCAAACAGATAAAACCAGAGGCAGGTGTGTCAGGGATTAAACAGAAGCTTAATTAATTTTAGAATGAGGAAAATGCTTGCAAGCAGAAGCCCCCTCCCCACTTCCTCCCAAGGAGGGCTTAACATGCTGGGACAACGGTAGGTCTTATATACATAAAACAAAACACAAGTAGGCTGGACCACAACACAATCATTTTTGGCAGTTCCAATGGCAGGCTCATGTGTGGACAATGCAGGTATTCCTGGGTCCTGTGGCAACACTGATTGTCTTAAATTTTAAGGGTTGTTGAGCCTTGAGATTATTCAGTGAGGTACAGAAACAGCATGGCAGGAACAGGAGTGCAGTGTATAATTTGGTTACACAAGCACAGGAATTCAGGAATTGTTAGCATATCAGGACATTTTGATGGATGGCTTTAGGCTACAGCAAAACGACTTTCAGGTCCCTGGGAAATAACAAATCTAAGCAACTATTGATTAATATAAAAATCATAAATCCCTCAGTGAATACCTGATGCTGGTCAAAGCAATACACTTTGCTAGAGGGTGAGATCATTTAGAGCACAAAGGATTGTTGTCATGCCAAGCTCAGAGCACAGCCTGCTTGCTGGGCCTCAGCTCTGGGAAACCGGTGTCTCCAAATATCTTGACACTGGATTTGAACTCGTGGAGATGAATTTTCTTGACTCCAGAACTAGCACTCTATCTACTACGCCACATAGCTCCCCCTGAAATTGAGAAAGACCTCCCCAAAAGGGATTATGGAATAACAAAGGTAGAAAATTACATTGGTGCTGGCTATGTTAATGGATATCGTTGTTATATGTTAGAATGCATTTACACTGGCCCTAGAGATCTAATACCTAAGAAACTGAATCGGCATATACTGAGGGCCAACACCAGCCATATTTTACCTTGATTAGACCTGAACATCTGTGGAATGTGTATCCTTGTGGCTCTCAGTAAATAAAAGTAGAACCAAAGACATGGTAAGTACCTATGTAGTGTTATTTCCATTTTAAGGCAAGTGCAGTGTTTTTACAACTGAGAATATCATGAAGATAGGGAGAAATGATTGCCCCACTTAATTTGGTGGAGCTAGACATAATACTTACTTGTCACAAGGTCTTTGAATTGTATCTCACAAATACTGATGTTCTGTAATTAGATAACAATTTATTTGGCCTAAGTTTTTATGTTCTGTTATAAAACAAGTAAGCCACAGGATGGGCTAAGGGCTAACATCAGGTCCTTTCCCAGACTGTGTTTTGATAGGCAGGAGAGCATTAGTTAACTGGCACAGAGGATGGGAGCAGTCTAGGAAACAATATAAAGCAAATGAAAAGGAACAGAAAACAGAGGCCTGAGGGCACATAAGGCTCAAGACTTGGTTTACTTCATCTTTTTCTAGGCTGATTCTAATTATTTTTAATTTGAGAAACATGAAGCATGAAAGTTCTAAGTGTTTTGCCTAGGATTGGCCTCACAAGTTAATAGCAGAGGGTTATAATATTTTCCCATCATTAGAACAAATGAAGCGTTTTCTTAGTATTTTGAAATCTTACTCTATTAATTATAGCTAGAAATGCAAAAGAGGACTGATCAGTTAGCTAGGCAATTCAGGACAAAAAGAATCTACTACAAAGCCCTAAATGTTTAAGTATTTTAGTTGACAATGTTCTTATTGGATCAGACTATTATTTCCTTCCTCCTTTACTTTGTAGTCTAAATATCGTATAACTGGTATAAAATGTACATTAATATTCTGGGTAATGTTATAATATTGGTTATGTAACTGAGCTTTGCCCACATTATCTATGATGGATACAACTCATCTGGCAGATAACATGCATGTGCTTCTCAGAGAAAATAACTTATGCTTGCTACCATGTGGGTGAGAACAGTCTCTTTCCATTAGTTTTGCAACTAGAACAGGATACTACTTTAAAATCCTAGGATTCTGATAGGTCTAGGGAATAACCTACAGCACCATGAACCATGGGTAGGGGAAAGGTCTATTTCCCTACCTTCTTTTAGGCCATATGACCCCAAGAATCAGGCTCCTTTTCAGCTCTAGGTGTAGGTGGTGGAGTCCCTCGATCCCCAAGCTTGAGCCCTGGAGGGAAGAATCTTGGAGGCAAGATTCAAAGCCTAATGTTCTGTCAACTCAGCTGGGAAGCCCTCTTGGGTCCAAGAATTCTATCACCATCACCTGGAACTGAAAAGGACAAATGAAACAGACCAAAACCTCAAGCTTAATTCTTAAGGCCACAAGGTGTGTGTGGGAAGGAGAAGTAGCCCTTTCCCTCACACCAGCTTAATTCATGATGCCTGTGCTATGGGTGAACAGGACCTTAACCCTGTCCCCCCACCTCTTGTTTTCTCCCAGAAGCAGATCCTTGTCACTCCCATAAAAATGTCTCCATCTTAGGTGACTGAACAAAGTCTTATTATTATGCAAAATATTCAAAATCTTTGGGGATGAAGAAACAATTGCCATATTTTTTTTTAAACAAATGCTTTATTAACTTCTGTTTTACATCATTCATTTCCACCAGATTTTGAGTTACAATCATTTTCCCTCCATTATTCCCCTACCCAACCTCCCAGAATAGTAATCCCACAAGATATCGCTTCCTCCAATCTGCTCTCTCCCATACCTTCTCCCATACCCCCATCGAATTTTTCATTAGAGGAAGGTGAGTCTTTGCATCCCAATGCCTGCACATCTTATCTCCCTATTACAAGCAAAAGAGTATTAATAATAGTATTTATATATATTTGAAACATTTAATGTAACGACCTCAAATTACAGATCCATTTCCTTCCTCCCTTGTTGCCCATTCCCTCTTGGGAGATAAGTAATTCATTATATGTTGTACATGTCTAGCTATGCAAAACATTATCGTAGTAGATATATTGTACAAGGCTGCTTATAATTCCCTCCCACTCATCCCACCCCCCACCTGGTCCATTCCCTACATGATCCTGTCCCTCTTTTATAGTGGGTACTTCCAACCTCCCCTCACCCCAAGGATGCCCTCCCATCCATCATCCCTCCTCCCATCCCCTTCCCCCTATCCTGCTACAGGTTGAGATATCCCATTTAGTATGTATGTCATTTTCTCCCTGAACCAAATTCAATGTGAATGTGGTTTTGCCTTTTTAGCCTTCCTTATTCTCCCCCTCCTTTGCAACCACTTCCCTTGCCCTTGCATTATACCCTGTCTTCTCTCATCTCCTCTTGCCACTTTCCTCTCTCACCTCATAATTTCATCCCTTGAGTATTTTCTTCCCAACAAATTCAACTTATGCCCTCTATCCATATATATGTAACCATATACACACACATTCACATATGTATTCATATGACCACACCCCCTTCTTCCATTATTTTCATAGTGAGAAAGATATCATCAGTCACAGTTATTGCTTTTCCATATAGGAATGTAAATAGTTCAACTTTGATAAGTTCCTTTTGATTTCTTTTCCCTGATTACCTTCTCAGGCATCTCTTCCTTCTTGTGTCTGGATGTCAAATTTTCTATTCAATTCTGGTTTTTTCCTCAAGAATGCTTGAAAGTCCTCTATTCCACTGAATGACCATATTTTCCCCTGAAACAAAATACTCAGTTTTGCTGGGTAGGTGACCCTTGGGTTCATTCCCAGTTCTTTTGCCCTCTGGAATATCATATTCCATGCCCTTAGATCCCTCAGTGTAGAAGCTGCCAGGTCCTGGGCTATTCTGATTGTGTTTCCACAATATTGAAATTGTTTCTTCCTGGCTGCTTGTAGTATTTTCTCCTTGATCTGGGGATTCTGGAACCTGGCTATAATATTCCTGGGAGTTTCTCTTTGGGATCTTTTTCAGGAGGTGATTGGTGGATTCTTTCAACCTCTATTTTGCCCTCTGGATCTAAAACATCAGGCAGTTTTCCTTGAGAATTTCTTGAAGGTGATTTCTAGGTTCTTTCCTTGATCATGGCTTTCAGGTAGTCCAATAATTTTTAAATTGTCTCTCCTGGATCTATTCTCCAGGTCAGTGGTTTTTCCCATGAGATATTTCACATTGCCTTCTAATCTTTCATTTGTTTGGATCTGCTTAACAGCATCTTGATTTCTCATAAAGTCATTAGCTTCCATTTGCTCCAGTCTAACTCTGAAGGAATGAATCTCCTCAGTGAACTTTTGAGATTCTTTTTCCATCTGGCAAATTCGACTTTTTAAGGCATCTTCTCCTCATTGCCCTTTTGGGCCTCCTTTGCCATTTGAGTTAGTCTATTTTTTAAGGTGTTGCTTTCCTCAGTCAGGCTGTTGACCCTCATTTCATACTTTTCCTGCATCCTTCTCATTTCTCTTTCCAATTTTTCCTCCACTTCTCTTATTTGATTTTAAAGTCCTTCTTAAGGTCCTCTATGGCCTGCAACCCACTCATGTTTTCCCCTGGGGCTTTTGGAGCAGGACTTCTGACCTCACAGTCCTTTTCCCGCTCTATGCCCCCAAAATAGGAGTCTAGGGTTGCATTTTTCTGTTTCCTTTGCCTTGGCATGTTGCCACTTAATTACTTGACTTTTGGGCTTGTTGCCACACTATGGCTTTAAGGCCAGATAGAGGAATTTTCGTCCCGAACGTGTGGGGGGCAACTTCCGTTTCTGGCAAGCTGTAAACCCACCCACAACTTCCACCCTAGATCACAATCCAGATCCAGGAAGGTTAAAGCAAGAGCGATTACCCCCCAAGACTGATCGCTGGATCTCCCTACAAATTTGCAGGCTGGGAGCGGGAGCTGCCTCTGAAAACTACAAAATGGCATTTGTCCTCAGTGGCTTCTAGCCCCCAGGGGAGGGAGCCGACTCATTCCCTAATACCAGTCCCAAAGTCCATAGGACACTAACCTCTTACTTTGTCCTAGGCAAGTCTATGTTGATAATTCTGGAGTCGCCACAGCTCCTGGTGTTCTGGGGTTCCTCCAGCTGGCTGCTGGCCCTGCCGCCCTGGGGCTAAAACCTCGGCTCTTGCGGACCTGGGCTCGGCTCAGCTCCCGTGCTCTGCACGCTGCACGCTGCCAGGTCCCAGACCACTGCACTGGTCCTTCCTGCAGGGCTGCTGGGCTGTCCTCAGAGGGAGGTTAGCTTCTCTGCATCATTATGTGGGTGCTGGGGCTCCAGAAGTTGTTCAGAGTCCCCTGTTACATAGTTTGGGGGGAATCTGGGGGCAGAGTGGCTTGGATGAGCTGTTTCTACTCTGCCATCTTGGCTCCGCCCCCCACAATTGCCATATTTGCTAACTCAGTATATCTTTAAAAGTAAGTGACTTTGGAGCTTTGAGCGAGAGTTAGCTCTATAAGCTCATGAGAAGCACGGCGGAAGACCCTTTCCCCCAAGATGGCGCCGAAGACGAAGAAGGAAGCCGTTGTCCCCCCCCAAGACAGAAGCCAAGTCCAAGGCTTTGAAGGCCAAGAAGGCGGTGTTGAAGGGTGTCCACAGCCACAAAAAGAAGATCAGAACATCCCCCACCTTCAGGAGACCCAAGACCCTGCGGCTCCGAAGGCAGCCCAAATACCCTTGGAAGAGCATCCCTCGCCGGAACAAGCTCAATCATTATGCCATCATTAAGTTTCCTTTGACCACTGAGTCTGCTATGAAGAAGAATGAGGAGAACAACACCCTAGTCTTCATTGTGGATGTCAAGGCCAATAAGCATCAGATCAAACAGGCTGTAAAGAAGCTGTATGACATCGACGTGGCCAAGGTCAACACACTGATCCGGCCTGATGGAGAGAAGAAGGCCTATGTCCGTCTTGCTCCAGACTACGATGCTTTAGATGTTGCCAACAAAATTGGAATCATCTAACTTCTTGTTTTCAGCTGTGTCCTGTTCCACCTACAATAAAAAGTTTTCCAGGAAAAAAAAAGTAAGTGACTTTAAAAGTAAGCTTTCAGTGGCTATTTTTTCTTTTTATCAAACATGTCAGAACTACTTGAGTCTATCCCTGGCAAGAAGGGAGGGGGACAGATTAATGCCCTTCCCCCCAACCAGGGAGAAATGGCAAATTGTGAGTACAGAGTACCTAAGTACATTTATGGGCTTAGGTTAGCCAGAATGTGGACAGCATTTGGTTGTTTCTTCAGTTTTATCTTTTTCCTGAGTATAGTTGACTGAACAGCTATCCTAAAATTGACATGTCCCGCCTTTGAGGCAACCTTGTGAATTGAGAAGTCTAGAAATTCTAGGTTTTGTGATTGTATCTAACTACAAAAGTACAGCTTTAACACCATAGCTAATTGGACAGATAAGTAACAAAAAACAAATTCACAAGTGGATAGAGGACCAAAAAATTTAGTGGGCAACAAGTTATCTTAAAACTAATTGATCTACAATATATAAATATTGGGGAGATGTAATTAGCTATTTATAATTAGCTGTAGTAATGAAATACAGTCATATTGAAAGCCCACTCATCTCTTGTTTGTTACTGGTGTTCTATGTAACAGTTACCACCAGAAAGAGAGGGATGCTGAAAGGGCAATTGGAGGGAGCTTAAAACAAAGCTCCTGTTGGACAAAATTGTCAAGAGCTAGCCCTGACCAAATTATTCAAATGGGTGAGTAGGCTCATTCTCAGCACCAATATGCTTGAATCCCCTTCTCCTTTCTTAGTAAGCCTTATTTTATATTTCCTTCAAACCTCAATTTAGGATTTACTTCCTTCAAAAAGCCTTCCCTGCTTCTAGCCCCATTTTGTGCTATTCATTTTTTTCTGAGTTTCCTCAGTACTTAATTATGGTCTGTATCACACTACTGTGCCCCGATGTGTATCTTAATTAATAACAATTATCTGGTTGTACCATGCCTATTTGGCTTATCTTCTCAGCTATACTAGAGGCTCATTAAAGGTAATGGCGATGTCTTCTAATTCTTTTGGAATTCCCATAATTCATTAGTTCTTCATAAACTTATCCAAAAATTTTAAAATGAGCAGCTCAAAGTAAGATTAGAAACAGGGGAAGCTTTTTGGAGGAAGTAAATCCTATATTAAGGTTTGAAGGAAATGTAAAATAAGGATTAATGAAGAAGGGGAGGGGATTCCAGAAAAGGAGTGGTAGGAATGAGTCCACCCCACTATCTGAATAATTTGGCTAGAGCTAGCTCTTGCCAAAGTTTGCTTTTCTGAAGTACAACATGGCTGTGTTTTAATGATTTCTATGTTATTGATAGTCCCTAATAGTGCTTTGTATGTGGTAGTTGTTTGATAATTGGTTTTCTGAATGAATTGAATAAAGCAAAAATATAAACAGTAGGTCATATATTGTTTCTCTTTCAATTTGTAAAAATTATGAATTTTGTATTTTATCAGCAAATAAATTCTAATATACAAATATAGCACCCCTTCTGGGTATCTTCCTCCAACTAGCACTTTCACTCATGAGTTGGGTCCCTAGTAGTGATGGTCTGTTACATTTAGGTTCTAAAGCAAATACTCTGTTTACCCGCTGCTAGCTAACATTATATATTGCTTATGAGCCCCAGCTGGTGCACTTCCTATTAACAGTCAGTCAATAGATATAACTAGTTCTTAGCAAAAGCATTTAATTAATCGGTATAATAAAAAAAAGTAGCTGCAAAATATCCCTCTCCCAGTTATCTTGGTTACACTCTCACACAAATATACACAATATCCAAGGAAAAGTGAGCACAAACTTAAAATATAATGGCAGTAAGGCACACATGCAGGATATATACACAGCAAAGGCAATTCACAACTCCCAGTACTACAGGGCCTAGAAGTTTGTTCTACTGTAGTATCTTTACATAGCTCCCATTTGGCATAGCATCTCTGCTGGGTAGATTGTTTCATTGATTTTCCAGGATCTTTTCCTCTTAACAACTGGAAGTCATCTTTGTTGTCATAGGTCCTATTCTTTAAAGATGCTTCCCAATTGAAGTTGTTGTCTCTCTACATGCCATTTTGTCTGGTGTGTGTATGTGTATTTCTGCTCCCTCCTGGGTCTAATATCTCCTAATTGTAGAGTAACTCTATCCAGTTCAAAGACACATGACCTCTGGAGTATAAATTCCTTCCTCTTTATCCCTACCAACTTTAAATGTTTTCAGCTTCCCAGAGTTTAGCTATGTATGGTTAATTTGTTTACTAAAACAATGAGAGTACTCCCTTTTGTTACTCCATAAAGGATTTACCAAGTATAGGAACCTTTGGAAGGGTGCCACACCTTATTAACTCCTTGTGATAACATTATGGGCTTTCTAGGCCACAGACCAGATGTTGGTCAAAGATTAGCAATTTTACCTCCCTCTCCCCTCCCACTGGCCCCTCTCTCTATGCCCTCACAACAAAGAATTGTTCATGTAACAGTGAACTTTTATTAGGTAAAATACCTAATTCTTTTTCTACCTAGAATTCTGCATGTGATTTTATAAAATCCATCAAAGTCATCTGCCAACTTTGCTTGAAAGTCAATAGTCTTATGATACCTCATGCCAACATTAAGTACTTTTGGAGCCTAGAGGGCAATTTGCTGATGAGCAGGGTATCTCAAAGTATCAAGCTTGTTTCTTGTATTTCTCATCATCCTAACTAAAGGGCTGCTCTCATGACTTCAAGGTCTTTGCTATACAGGCTCATAAACTTGTCCTCTCTGATTATGTCCTCAGTTTTCTCTGATACAATAAAACCTATAGGGAAGTGAGATTTGAATGGATATTAAATACATAGCCAGAAAGCCTTATCCACTTCCAAGGAAACTGCTTGATGTTGGTGGCTACTGAGAAAGTCCTAGTGTCCTTTTTAGCTTGATTAATGGGTGGAATTTTGGCCTCAAAACAACTATGTAATTGTAGCAATAATTAATGAGCATTTTATATGTGCTTTATAAAGCCATGCATAAAAAAGGTAAGTCTTTTCTCTAGGATACACTAAGGCTTTCCTTGATGGTGTCATGAAAGATTGAATGTTTCCATTAAATGTATTTTAATCTAGCAGGAAGAAAGGAACATTATAATTATATGAATAAAACAACACCTAAATTGCAGTCAAAGAAGACTGGGATTTATTATTATGGGGAAAATTTGCTTCTACCAAAATTAGGTAAGACTCCATAACTAAAGTGAAGTAGAAGGCTGAGGTAATTACTTAGTTATTTTTGCATCCCCAGAAGCCATAGCTGCTGAAAAAATTGAAAAGAAAGTACTCAACCACCAGAGTCTTTGGCACAGTCAAAAAGTTCAAGAAATAAGGTTTTATGACACCAAGAAAGATGCATTGCTATCTGCCTCGACCATGAACCCAAAGGACCACTGGGCCTCTCTATCTGACTAGGAACTGAAACCTTCCATATGTGTTGATTCTCTCTCTTTGAATGTGAACTCCTTGAGAACAGGACTATCTCACTTTCCTGTTTGTATTCCCAGGCACTTAGAACTTTAAAACTGGGAAGATGCAAGTCTTTGGGCATAGTAAGTGCTTAATAAATGATTTTTCATTCATTCAAATAAAATTAGGAGTAATCTATCTGCAGTTATCTTAAAAACAGCAAAGTACAACTTAAAGCAATATCTAATACTGTATTTTACCTAATAATTCTTAACCACTGCATAATTGTTGAACCCTGTTTTTTTTTCCAGTCCAAAAATTGGTTTATAACCTTTCATTGCTTAATTGTTGCATGTTATGATTCTATTTGACATGCTACTTAAAAGGTAAACAGATCAGCAATATATTCACCAGTAGCACATGAATACTCATTTATCTCTTATACATCTAAAGCCTAGAATTCTCTTATTCATCTGGAACCTGGAAGAGCCTAGATTTCTCAGCCCAGACACATTGTCAATATATTTCCAAAAGCTGACTTACATGGTTTGTTTAGAGTGCTACAGTACTGATGTTGTCACTCAACCCAATGAGGAGCCAGTAGGTGCAAAGGGAGTGGGCGTTCAGTCGAAGCTGCCATGTATAAGTCATGTGATATGGTAAGATTTGCAATTTTAACATATATTCCCAATTTTAACATATATTAATAAGTATTCCATGCATCATAATCTTGCACCAAAGACAGTTTAGTAATAAATAACTTTTAACTAATACCAGCACATTTTTTAAAAGCTTCACATAATGGTTGCACCCCACTTTTCTGCAAAAAAAAATTGGCATAAAATCTGCCACAATTATGCAGTAAAATATAGTAAAGCACCTTACCATTTCTGGGAAATGAACCAGAGTGGGAAGGGAAAGAAAACAAGCACTAATTAAATACCTGTAACTATGTGACTATGCTAAGTTCTTTCTTATTTGTTTCTCACAACAACCTTCTGAGATAGGTGCTATTATTATCCTCATTTTATAGTTGAGAAAAGTGAGAGGTTAAGTGACTTGTTTAGGGTCACACAGCTAGCAAGTGTCTGAGTTCAAATTTGAACTCAGGTCTTACTGATTCCAAGCAGGTAACTCTAGCTACTGCTCCCCTTTACTGCTTGAGATGGGCCGATGTGCATTTTTATTTAATTAGAGACTTTTAAACATCTAGTTGGATAGTGTGCCCCAAGAGTAAATGCTGAGGGCAGTTATTGTGTTTTAAATAAATGAAAAATTAAATGAAACCTTTAAAAGAAATAATACCCTATATTCTCTGTATCATACATCGTGATTATTTTAGTAACAGTACAAATAATACCTTTTCCATCCATAAAGTTCTTACAAAGAAAGGAAGGGGAAAATAATGACAAAAATTTTCTGATAAACGTAACATCTTCATGTCCTTGCTTTTGAAGTAGTTGCTTATGTAATCATATGAAAAACCCACAAGTTGAAAAAAAAATTTAAACCTAGGTATAGTTTGACTGTAACATCAAGGATTCAGACTTCCCCACAGGTAAGGCAAAAGTCTAAAACCCTAACTGGGAACACTGGGAAATGTAGTCCTCACCAGATAGTTCTCTCCTAAACCTGAAAGAAAATGGAACTATTATGAGTTTTGGAGTGGGGTCAAATTAGGAATTTTGACCTTGTTGGTCTGAGATGGGATGCAGAGGAGACAGCAATAGATTGAGCTCCTACAAGCCTCTTGCATCGTGGTTCCATGACTACAGACTAAGTATAGTAGTCTGGGTTCAGATAGAATAAAGCACTTAGACTGAAACTATTGGTTAAGAATTGAGGAAAAGATGTGAAAAACTTTAATCTCAACGTTAAAAAAAAAAAGCTTGTGCTTATGGTGGACAGACAATACCATATATTTTCCTTCACTACTTCTTTGAGCTATTTCAATTTATTGATATGGGTGTCAGCAAAACATCTATGATCCATCATAATTGCTTTGTTCACCATGTCTGTACGTTAATTCCATGACGGAGGTGGCAAACCTGAGGATGGCAGAGTCTAGTTGGAATACTCAGAGTATAATCTGGTCAAAGATGTTAATCTCTATCCAAAATGTTCAAGTTTCTTCTTAGCTGGGACCTCTAGAACTGAGAGTGTGAAAGGATCTTTTTTGTTGTTAGTAACTTTTATTTATAAACTCTTAGAGAATGAAGTCCACATGGTCCAAGACTGCTTCTCCCCTTGGTTAAATAAGAACTATTGTAGTAACTAGAGTAAGGTGTCTTAGACCTGAGGCTTCACTTAGCCTCTGATCTCCCAGTGAGGGACAAGATAGGGGTGAGAATCAAAGGGAAGTTCATGACTGTGGTCACCCAGTGGGAGGTGATAGGTGAGGTCTGGAAAAAATCAGCTCCTTGACCCTTTCCTATGGAGAGGAAGATTTTTTTTTTAAGGAATATTGGAGGAAACTTTGCTCTACAGTGACATCTGCTGACTACATGACTCTCTCAGAAACCAATGTTTAAATTTATAGTCTTATTGTGAATATTTTTTAAAACGGAGGGAGAAAGTAATTTGTTTTGTACTTTTTTTTCTACTTTGATCAGATCTGTAATTTCATTTGTATGAGATAATTCCCTCCACCAATGTAGGCCACTAATTATTCTGTACTTTGTAGTCAGGGAGTTGGAGAAATTGAAATTGCTCTTGAACCCAGGTTTTCTTGAATCCTAGGCCAGGACTCTAGTCATAATGCCTGGTTGACTCTCTTATGACCTTCTATGACATATTCATTTGGGGGACACAGTTCAAGATCAAACTCAATTGTTTTGCCTCCCTAAAATGAGTGGAAAGTCTGACAATCTACTTTCACATCAACAAATACAAACTGAACTTAGACTTTGTGGAATAATGATTTTTTAAAATTTCTTCCCATTAAATAACAATAATTCATTCTGATTTTTCCTCAGTAGGTTATTCAGAATGAACTATCCAACTGATTACCCCCATTCTTCAACTCACTGTGTGGGGGCTGACAGTCAAAAGGCAATACAAAGAAAGGAAAGGAAAAATAGTGACTCAAAAATTTTGTACCTTTAGACAAGTGATGAACTATGATTGCTCAGTATGGGGATTCTAAGTGCCCTGGTTATATTAGAAAGCATAATTAGTTTCCCTCCTATTGGCCTGAATTTCCCAGTGGGTTGGATAGTATTTATCTTTCTGCATTTCCTTCTCTAAATTATGGAGCATTTTTGCTCTTTTTGTGAAGAAAGAATTTTATTCATTCCAGACAAGGTTGTCTTTTAGTAGTTGATAGACATTTCCTTGTGTTTAGTTGGAATCATCGCCCTTTGGAACAGGAAGGGACCTTAGAGATAATCTAATTCAACCTTCTCATTTTACAGAGGTGGAAGTGAGACTAAGATGAAGAGATTTGCCCAAGGTCAAATAACTATTTAGCAGTAATCATAAACTAACTTATACGGCTTGTCTATGTGATTTGTCTCTTCAAGGCTTCTATTAATGGCTAAATTAGCATTTGTTAACAAAGCATCTTGGAATTGAAAATACTATTTTTTTTTAAATTAGGAAGTTTAAATGGTCTCCAAAAGAGAAGGCAGTTGAACAAAGCCAAAGCTAGCATCCCCAATAGCACATTTCATAATGATTGTATTCAAGTAATTCCATCCAAGGGGCACCTATTTAATTTACTTCCTCACCCTGTCTTTCTGGCCCAGTTTTTAAGAGAATCATTTTCCCCTTCCTGAGGATAGCATTTTTTCCATCTTCACTGCAAAATAAACTTTCAGGTCAGAAAATTTAAAAAAATAGAAAATTTGGGACATTTTATCTTTATCAGGGAGGTTGCTAATATTTTGAAGCTATATTAATTTTTGTTTTCATTTTCTTTTTCATTTCTGGGAAGAGGAATAAGATTTTTTTAATAGATCAGTCTTTCATACCTATTAGATTGGCTAACATTATGGAAAAGGAAAATAATAAATTCTGGGGGGGGAATTTGGAAAATAGATAAATTAATTTACTTTTGGTGGACAATTTGGAACTATGCCCAAAGGGCTGTAAAACTTTGCATACCCTTTGATCCAGCAATATCAGTAATAATATCTCAAAGAGATCAAAGAAAAGAGAAAAGAACCCACTTGTACAAAATTATTTTTAGCAGTTCTTTTTGTGGTGGCAAAGATTTAGAAACTGAGGGGATGTTAATCAATTGGGCAGTGGCTTGAGTGAGTTTGAAGCATATGATTGTGATGAAATACTATATATTCCTTTAAGAATAAATGCAATGCTGTAAGAAACAGTGAGCAGGATACTTTCAGAAAAATCTGGGAAGACTTACATAAACTGACACAAAGTTAAGTGAGAAGGACCAGGAGAACATGGTACATAGTAAAAGCATTATTATATGATAACCAACTGTGAATAATTTAGCTATTCTCAGCAATACAATGATCCAAGACAAAAGGACCTATGATGAAAAATACTATCTACCTTCTGAGAGAGAACTGATGAACTCTAAGTGCAGATTGAAACATACCTTTTCACTTTCCTTATTTTTCTTGCTTTTTTTTTTCAACATGGCTAATATGGAAATGTGTTTTACATAACTTCATGTATATAATTGATATATTACTTGCCTCCTCAATGGGTGAAAGATGGGCAAGAAGGAGGGAGAGAATTTGGAAGTATTTTTTTAATGGATATTAAAAACAGATAAATAGAAACTTAAAGAAAATATTTCTCCTTGATGGTTTCATGGATGTATTCATTATCAGTCAGGCTATAGAGGAAGGGAAACTCTTTTCCCCATATGTTAGATTTAGGATTCAGTCTCTTTCCTACTCAATGGGATGCCAAAGTTGAGAAAATACTTTATTATTTATTAATGTTAATTATTAATAAGTAATAATATTATTTATTAATACTAATAATTACTGTAGCTTTATGTGGATAGAAAATTATCTGTCCTATAACTGTAGGTCATGCTGACTTCAGTGACTATCTAGGGAAGCTGGAGTACTTATTTTGGGTCCACCTAGGTCTTGACTTCTCCAATAGCTCATGTTTTGGCTTTGCCCAAATTATATTGAATGTTTATACTTTTTTGCTAAAATACATCTGAAGTGACCTTACCTGGTTAATTGCTCTTTTCTAACTGCCTTACTGCCTATATGCTGGCTACCTAGCTGCATGTCCTTATATCCTGGTGTGAACTGCATGTAGTGTAAAACTTAACAGAGATTTAGGACAGAGCCACATTTTTTTTCTGGCTCTCTTCCTCTGTTGAACTGATGATAAAATTCCTTCTAAAACTTTTTCAGGTTATGAACTTTATTCTCTACTGACACCAGAAAAAATTAGAATAAAGGAAAACAAAATAAAATATTCTTTGTCTGGCATCACTAGCAAAAACATTAGAATACCATTCATTTCCAGAAAGGGTTATATTTGCATATTAATAAAAAGGATATATTCCTCCCTGTGTTTAGTTAGAATCATAGTATACCTCTTTTGGGATATTGATGCAAGGTATCTTTTAGGTGCAGTTAGAGACTCTGAGATTCAGAGAGGCAGTATGTATAGTGGTGAGAGTGTTTGGCTTGGAATTACAAACACATGGATTTAAATTTGCTTCAGATACTTATTAGCTGTGTGACCCTGGGTAAATTACTTAAACTCTCCGAGCCTCAGGGAAAATGAGGGTATAGCAGATGTGCTGACCTCTAAAATCCCTTCCAGCTTTAAATTTAGAATCCTATGGACTTTAGTAGTTCATGTTTTCTGCCATTCTTATCAACTCCGGGTTCACATTTTTCTTCTACAATCCATCTCCCTCTATGATCCTTGATTACTTTGAGATCCATGTTGATGATCCAGTATCTTCTTGAGACCCTCTGCCTCACTGTTTCTTGGTTTACAGACTTCTGTCTCCATTCATATTAATCTAGAAGCAGCAAGACCATAAGTTGGACCCTGCTAAGGTATGATGATTGCTGATATTCTCCTCCTAAGGTCATGAATCCAGTGTGCCCACTCTCTCTGACCTCAACCTCCTTCCCTTTCGTTTCTTTCTTAGCTTAATGTTCTAGCTTCCTTCCCTCACTTGGTGACTCCTCCCATTTACTCAGTACATTAGGTCTTCTGTCCACTCTTTACTTCAATCAGACACTTAAGCATTGTCTTCACAAATTCTAGACTCTTATCCTTCCATCAATCCTAGTGTCGTGTTTTTCTCAATTCTTGCCCCTAGACTGAAGGAAATAATGGAGTCATATATATCATTACCGTTTAATAATGAAAAATTGTTCTAAATCTTAAAGACCAACTGAACCAAACTCCTATTTTTAATGATGACCAAGAGATCTCATGATTTGCCAAAGATAACAAAGCTCATAAGTATCAAGCAAGTCTCCTGACACCAAATCCAGTGCCCTCATCTTCCTCACCTAGTCACTCCATGTGGCTTAAGAATCCTGAAATTCTTCTCTTGAAGATTCCCTAAGGAATATACTCCTTATAGTGGTCATTCTGATTTCTTTCATTGTCCTCAAACTCTCCAACTTTCATCCTTTGTCCTTCCATTCCTAGCAGATAGCCTTGCCTTTTAGTATAGCATTTCAGTTTTACAATGCCTTTTTCCCACAATAAGTCTATGAGATACTATTATTAGCCCCATTTTATAGATGAGGAAAGCAAGACTCAGACACAAGACACGGCCAAGAGAATAGACATGGTGACCATGCTGGTTGTCTTACATATATAAAGGAGACAGTTGATACCTGACCAGTTGATTTCTCAAGATATAATCAGAAATGACGACGATAGTTAATTTACATAGCACTTTGTGTGCCAGGCAGGCACTGTGCTATGTGCTTTATAGTGATTACCTCAATTTGATCCCCATACTAATCCTGGGAGGTAGGTGCTATTATTATCCCTATTTTACAGATGATGAAACCAGAACAAATAAAGTTTGTGACTTGCCCAAAGTTACACAGCAAATAAGTGTATGAGGCCAGATTTGACTTCAGATCTTCTTGACACCAGGACCAGCACTCTGTGCTCTGGGTCACCTAGTTGCCCTGTGAATATATTGAATAATAAAGTATTACCACTTTGTTATATCTTTACAAAATATGAACCCCTTTTCCTGATGGAGTTAGAAGGGCTTATGAAGGGCTTTAAAGAACTAAACCTGACAAGTTAAGTGGTTAATCGGCTTGAGAAGATCCAGGCAGAAACCACACTCAAGGAGGAACCCAGCTCCTGGTGAGAGCAATGGAGATATTATGGCTGCGGAAAAGGGGAACTGAAAGAAAACCATGTGGAAGTCAAGAGACTGGAAGCAGGATTGAGGACAACTGCCACAGTGAAAACAGCCAGAACTCCAGGAATGAGGCCATATCCTATCTAGAACAAAGAGGATCAGAAGCAAAGCTATGTTTCTGAAAACCAGCTCCTCCTTCCCACACTTCCCACATTCAGTCTCTCCTTTCTCTCCTGGAACTCTCTCTAGGGAACCTGAAGCCTTCTCCTCTGGACGCAGGGAAACTGTTTACCTTTGTTTTAAACATTTACTTTGTATTTACTAACACTGTTAACCACAGGCATTTGCTAATGTGGATGAGGAAATTTATTGGGACTGTCCTTGGGAGGAGGCAATTGAGGAGGATCTATCCCCAGAGAAGAGAATTTTATCACAAGGGGTTTGTTTGTTTTTGTTTCTGTTTTTTAAAGCCATGCCTCTGGTTGTGTGGTCTTGGAGGTAAAATAAGAGAATTTTAGATCCTTTTGGTTACAATAGCCTAGAACAGAGAGGGAATGTTTATATTCAGAAAACCTTTTATTCAATAAATCAGTACTTTGCAGGGGGTGGGAGGCTGGGGAGGGTAAGCAAATAGGAGCCACAGAACAAACCTGCTCACCGCTGCTATATTTAAGGCAGAAGTTGTGTTAGCAAAGTGTAAAGCTACACACAAAAGGAAGGGCATCTGTGTAATGGATTTTTATAAGAATCACCTGGGCATGAATTTGCACTTGGGCTAGCCTCATTAAAGGCTCCATTAGAGTGGAAATTCACATCCAAATTCATAGTATGGCCTTATCTCCAGCGGTTTTTTGCTGTTGGTTTTTTTGTTTGTTTCATTTTTGTAGGCTTCATGGAAAGAAGACCACCACGTGATCATTCTACTACTCCATTGCTTCCAGATAGGCTAGGAATGGAGATGCCCTCCATGTGGCTGAGAATAGAGAGGCTCCTTAGAGAGATTAGGTGTTCTCAGGGGAGCAAGGAAACCCACAAGATGCCTGTCCTACATCCTATCACCCCTCCCATTGTCACCCACTGATGTTGCTGTAGTAGTGTGAGCTAGCTGCAGCAAAGGAGGAGTTATGATAGATCCTAGAAAACTGTGGCAGAAATGCAGGAACCTAGAACACCAGCAGGTTAAGGCCAGGTGTTATGGAGGACACTAGACAGCAGTGAATTACAAACCCTCTTGCTTCCTGCTGAGCTCCATCCTCAGTGCCACATGTAGCTCCAGTGCAATATTCACAGCACCAATAGCAACTATACCAGCATAATTCTGAATAATTCATAAATCTGGTCTCAAGAATAATATACAAATTTAAGTGTCTGTTCGACTGTATATATGGCCCATAAACAAGTTACATAATTTCTCTGAGCCCCAATTTTCTCATATGTAAAATGGTAATAATAATAATATTTACAGTGTCTACTTCACAGGATAGTTGGGAGGAAAACGTTGAATAAATTTTAAAGTGCTAGAAAAAAAATGTGAATTTGCCTGTTCTTATAACTATTATTATTATTGTTATTTATCTTGTTCTTATTTTTCTCTTTGGAATTCTGATAGAAACATAAGTGACTATCCTCAATTATTTTATGTTTAATGGTCTATGGACTTAAAAATGGTGTATGGACATAGATGATAAAATAACTAGTTTTTGTAATGAATAAAAATATGGGGATATAAATTTATCTTCAGTAGGCTTACTGAATGTATTTTCAGGATAATTCCTGAAGCACAGAGAATAGCAAGATTATGTTATACTTTATCCTGGCCAACATGATTTTGTTTTCTTATGCCAGGTTTCAGTATTTCAGAAAACTTCATTATACTCAGCTTAGAAACCATGATCATTTTTTTATAATAACATCTATTAAAATATGCAAATTTTAATCAATTTATGGATCTACATGATATTTGGGGCAACTCTGGGTAACAGTGATGATGTTTTGGTTCAAGATAGCTTATTGAATTCTTACAAATACTTTGAGGTCTGTATTTATAGCCTGAAAATTAGTTTTCATATAAGCTTGGGAAAAAAGTAAGCTTCTTTCTGAGATATAATTCTGGTCACAAGGTCATATCTTGATGAGTATGTGGTAAGTGCTAAATTTTTGCATCTTGATGATATATTTTAGTTTTTAGTATTTCCTTGTATAATTCTCATTGCTCAGCAAATTATCTCATTAAGGACAACCTATCTATAATTTCTAGTAGCAATGACTTAGTGTTGAATAGTTATCATAAACTTGTCCACTTCTATAAACAAATCTGCATGGCAGTCAGTTGGTTAATGCTTCACTATTGACATACAGATGTTTAAGTTCATAAGGATGTTTGCCAAGCAGGGTTCTTTGATTTCATTCTTGAAATATTATGGAATTCATTTGAAGATAAACCACTTTCAGTGATACCTTCTGTCAGTCTTTACTATTTCTCGGTGAAGTGAGCTCTCTACTTGTACCAAAATTGTGTTATAGGTTGGTTTTAAACACATTTATATTGATGCTTAAAAAGAAAACAAAACATCACCAATATTTTCTTCCCTTTTCCTCTTCCTGGAGAGCCATCCCATATAACAAATAATGTTTTAAGGAAAAAAGAGAATAAATAAGAAAAATGGTTAATATGTTAAAAACTCTGAAAATTTGTACAATGTGCCACATCCATGGTGGTCTCACCTCGGTACCTTCCCATATTTACTCTTTGTTTTTTGCCATGGGCTGCTCAGTGTCCAGCACTTAGCATGATTTGGAGACGTGAATAAGAAACGACCAGGTCATGTGGGTAGCTCAAGGAAGAACCATGAACTCCATTTATTGATACTCAGGGAAAGGTTTTTATAGAGCAAAGAGACAAAGGATGGAAAGGAAGAGAAATCATTATCTTAGTCTGTTGTATCCTGGAAGTAGCATGGCAGTAAGGCCTATTGATACCTAGGTGCCATAAAGTCTTAGGAAAAGTCAGTTATCTCTTATCACATGCAGTCAGTTACATCTCAAAGGGTGCTCTTGAGAGCTGGCCTCAAAGCCTAATGGCCAAGGCCACTGACTTCCTGCAAATGTTTTGGACAACTAAAGTTTTGGGGCAGAGCCTTAGGTCTGGGCCTCAGGTACCTCTTACTGCAGCTGCAGTCATAAACAGATACAATTGAGAGCAAACTTCAAAGCTGAAGCACAATCCTCAAAAGACATCATGTTTAGAGCTGGCCGCTCAAAGATACCAGAGTGCGGAATCAGACATATCTGGGGACAGAATGCTGTTGATCTCAGGCACTCCAACAATATCCTTTTAAATGCAACGTATATCAAAAGAACTCCGGAGCAGACTTAGTGAAAAGTCGCATCTCACAGAGATCTTTGACATGCAGGTCCACTGGTATCAAGGTAATTATCAGAGTCCTGGGACAGGCCTCTTTGGCTCACCACAGTTTTTTTTACTCTTTTATTTCTTTACCTTTACTCTTTGTTTCCTCTTCTTTTCTATTACAAAAAGTGATGCTAAAATTATTTTGACGTGTACAAGAAATTTCTTACCAGTGGCCTACTCGGACTCATCATTGTCTTCTCCTCTTTCTTCTGCTCCTTCTTTTTCTTCTCCTTCTTCATCTTTGTCTTTGCCTTCCCTCCATACATGTATTCCCTCTCTCCACTTGGGGTGCCATACACTTACATGTTGGTGCTCTTTTCATAGGAATATAAGTTTTGGTCATTTATATTTTATAAGATATTTTGGGGTTAGGGCTAGATTTATTTTAAAATGTATTATTTATTTATTTTTGTTTTGTTTTCAAAGAGCTGGGAAATTTACTTTTTGTTCTTCACAGTTTGCATTTATGATTTCTTGAAAAATAGCTCTGAGAAAACAGGCTTTTAAAAAGCCCATTGTTATTCAAATATAGCTATTTGCTACTTGACTGGGTCTTTAAACCTAATCTCTTTGGTTTTCATAGAATGGCCAGTAACAGCTCTCAGTCCATACTTCTGTGGCTCATTATTTAGGTTTTGAAGGCTTAGAATGAGTGTAAGTAGCAATTATTTTCTGTTCTATATAGAAACTCTAAGGTTCTTTCCCTCCTAAACTAATACTTTTGTGATGTTAAACAAGGCCATCTTTTGTCTCAACTCTTACCTGGCCCTTAGTCATTGAATGGGCATTGCCTCAAACAAACCAGGCCTGTGAAAGAGCTTAATTTAGAAAGGTCTGAGGTCATCCATTTCATTCTGGGCCATCACCAGTACTCCTGACTTTTGCCTTGCCACACTGGACTCCAATGACTTTAGAGGAGAGAATGAGGTTTTGATTCCCATGCAAGGCAAGACATTAACCTCATGGTATCATTAGTCCTTTTTGAGAATGAAGGATGAACAGCAACAATAACTTGGAGTATAAGCCTAGTAGTGGAAACTCAGTGTGAAAGGGCATGGATATTTTAGATACTTCATTTGCATAATTCCAAATTGTTTTCTGTAATGTCTGATATCAGTTCATAGTTCCACCGACAATGCACTAGGGTGCTTATCTTCTTATATCCTCTGCAACACCAATTATTTCCATCTTTTGTCATCTTTGCCAACTTGCAAGGTATGAAGTGAAACTTCAGGGTGTTTTGATATGCATTTCTCTTATTAGTAATTTGGAACATTCTTTCATATATGGTTGTTATTTTGAGAACTATCCCTTTGTTTGTTTTTGCTTTTTGGAGGGCAATTGGGGTTAAGTGACTTGCCCAAAGTCATGCGGTTACTAAGTGTGTCAAGGATCTGAGGCTGGATTTGAACTCAGGTCCTCCTGACTCCAGGGCTGGTGCTCTATTCACTGTGCCATTTAGCCAAACTGAGAAATGTCCCTTTTTTTAAAGGAATACTTTTCAGTTGAATGTATACAAGTAATTTTGTGTACTTTGGTGAAAACTCCCAAATTTTATGTATTTTGTAATTATGTGGAATGGAATTTGCCTTTTTATTGTTGCTTCTTGAATTTCGTTATTGTAGAGAAATGCTATCGACTTTTGAGGATTTTATTTTGGAGTCTGCAATTTTGCAGATGTTACTAATTGTCTCTAGTAGTATATTTGCTAATTATCTAGGATTTTCTTTTTTTTTTTTTTGATTAAACAAATGCTTTATTAACTTCTGGTTTATAGCATTCATTTCCACCAGATTATGAGCTACATTTTCCCCCCATTTTTTCCCCACCCACCACCCCAGAATAGCAGTCCCACTAGACATCCCCTCATCCAATCTGCTCTCTCCCATATCCTCTCCCATACCCCCCTCGACTTTGCCATTAGGGCAAGGTGAATCTCTGAGCACCAATGCCTGGACATCTTATGAAACACTTAATCTCAAAACTTCAATTTTCAGATCCATTCCCTTCCTCCCTTGTCACCCACTCCCTCTGAGAAGATAAGCAATTCAGTATGTGTTGTACATGTATAGCTATGCAAAATATCACCATAGTAGATATATTGTAAAAGACTGCTTATATTTCCCTCCCACCCATCTCACCTCCCACCTGGTCCGTTCCCCACTTTGGTCCCGTCCCTCTTTGATAGTGGGTACTTCCAATCTCCCCTCCCCCGAGAATGCCCTCCCCTCCATCATCCCCTCTCTCATCCTCCTTTCCCCCACTCAGGAGAGTGAGTGAGGGTAAGATGTTCCATTTAGTATGTATGTGGTTCTCTCCTTAAGCCAACTTCAGTGAGAATATGCTTTTGCCTTTTTGCCTTCCTGTTCTTCCCCTCCCCCGCAACCACCTCCCCTTGCCTCCTCTACATGAGATAGTCCACCCTACCCTGTCTCTCTCCATCTCCCCCTGCCACTTTCCTCTCTCACCTCTTGACTCCTTAAAAATCATCCCCTCCTTGGGGCGGCTAGGTGGCGCAGCAAGCAGAGTGCTGGGCCTGGAGTCAGAAGGACCTGAGCTCGGATCCGGCCCCAGACACCCAACACACAAACAAAAACCCAGCCTCGTGACCCCGGGCAAGTCACCCAACCCCAACTGCCCTCCAAAAAAAAAAAAAAAAAGAATCATCCCTTCCCATCAGATTCAACCTGTGCCCTCTATCCATATATACCTGTGAACATATGCCATGTACCCTTCTTCAATTATTTTCATAATGAGAGAGGTTTCATCAAACACAGTTATTGTTTTTCCATGTAGGAATGCAAACAGTCCAACCTTGATAAGTTCCTTTTGATTTCTTTTCCTTGATTACCCTCTCAAGCATCTCTTGCTTCTTGCATCTGAATGTCAAATTTTCTATTCAACTCTGGTTTTTTCCTCAAGAATGCTTGAAAGTCCTCTATTCCACTGAATGACCATATTTTCCCCTGAAACAAGATACTCAGTTTTGCTGGGTAGGTGACCCTTGGCTTCAATCCCAGCTCTTTTGCCCTCTGGAATATCATATTCCATGCCCTTCGATCCCTCAGTGTAGAAGCTGCCAGGTCCTGGGCTATTCTGATTGTGTTTCCACAATATTGAAATTGTTTCTTCCTGGCTGCTTGTAGTATTTTCTCCTTGATCTGGGGATTCTGGAACCTGGCTATAATATTCCTAGGAGTTTTCTTTTTGGGATCTTTTTCAGGAGGTGATCGGTGGATTCTTTCAACCTCTATTTTGCCCTCTGGGTCTAAAACATCAGGGCAATTTTCCTTGAGAATTTCTTGAAGGATGATTTCTAGGTTCTTTCTTTGATCATGGCTTTCAGGTAGTCCAATAATTTTTAAATTGTCTCTCCTGGATCTATTTTCCAGGTCAGTGGTTTTTCCCATGAGATATTTCACATTGCCTTCTATTCTTTCATTTGTTTGGATCTGTTTAATAGTATCTTCATTTCTCATAAAGTCACTAGCTTCCATTTGCTCCAGTCTAACTCTGAAGAAATGAATCTCCTCAGTGAGCTTTTGAGATTCTTTTTCCATCTGGCAAATTCGACTTTTTAAGGCATTCTTCTCCTCATTGCCTTTCTGAGCCTCTTTTGCCATTTGAGTTAGTCTATTTTTTAAGGCGTTATTTTCCTCTGTCAAGCTGTTGACTGTCATTTCATACTTTTCTTGCATCTTTTTCATTTCTCTTCCCAAATTTTCCCCCACTTCTCTTATCTGCTTCTTAAGGTCCTCTATGGCCTGTAGCCAGCTTGTATTTTCATTTGGGGCTTTTGGTGCAGGAATTCTGACCTCACAGTCCTCCTCCATGCTTTGAGCCTCTTTGCCCCTAAAATAGGAGTCCAATGTTGAACTTTTCTGTTTATTTTGTTTCATTTGCCTAGGCATGTTGCCACTTAATTACTTGATTTTTGCGCTTGTTGCCACAGTAGGACTCTCCCACCAGACAGGGGAGCTTCCGCCCAAACGTGGGGTCTTCACAACTTCCACCAGTTGGGTGGCCTCTGTAAAGCCTCCACCCACTCTGGCAAATTGGATACCCACCCCAAACTTCCCCCCCAGACCACAATCCAGATCCAGGCAGTTTAAAGCAAGAGCGATTAACCCCCAGACTGATTGCTGGATCTCCCTACAGTTCACAGACCAGGAGCTAGAGCCACTACTGACACTGCAAAATGGCTTCTGTGCAGCTGTTTCTTCAGCAGCTTTTCGACCCCAGGGGAGGCAGCCTCGAGTTCCCCAAATACTGGTCCCAAAGTCCATAGGGCACTAACCTCTCACTTTGTCCTAGGCATATCTGTGCTGATAATTCTGGAATCACCACAATTGCTGGTGTTCTGGGGTCCCTCCAGCCGGCTGAAGCCCCAGCCACCCTGGGGCTAAAACCACGGACCTGGGCTCATCTCCCAGAGCACTGTGCTGTCGGTTCCCAGCGGGCTGTGCTGCCTGCTCTCAGAGTGCTGAGCTGGCCGCTTCCTGCAGGGCTGCTGGGCTGTCCTCTGCAGGAGGTTAGCTTCTCTGTGTAGTTCTGTGGGTGCTGTGGCTCCAGAAGTTGTTTGGAGTCCCCTTTCACATTATTTGAAATTTGTGTGGGGCAGAGCACACTGGAAATGCTGTTTCTTATCTAGGATTTTCTAAATAACTATTGTTATCATCAAATAGGAAGGTAGCTTTAGTTCCTCTTATTAATTTCTTTCTCTTTAATTTACCTTAAATTTCTTTCTCTTGTCTTATTGTCATTGCTAGCATTTCCAGGACTAATTTAACAATAATGGAGAGAGTAGGTATCTTTATTTTACTCCTATTTTTACTGGAAAACCTTCTGGTGTACCCCCATTGCATATGATTTGGTTTTAGATACTTTATGATATTAAAAAGGTTACTGTATGCGCCTCTACTTCGTAGAGTCTCTAGGAGAAACGAGTATCATAAATTGTCAAAGGCTTTTTATTTTTTACATCTACTGATATAATCATCTAGTTTTGGATGCTTTTGTTTATAATGTGGCTAATTATATTTAGGTACAACTAGGGAGCACAAATGAATTGAGTATCTGACCTAGAATCGGGAAGGCTCCTCTTCCTGAGTTCAAATCTGGCCTCCGGCACTTAATAGCTGTGTGAACCTGAGCAAGTCAGAGTTTCCTCATCTGTAAAATGAGCTGGAGAGGGAAATGGCAAACCACTGCAGTATCTTTGCCAAGTAAACTCCAATGTGGTCACAAAGAATCAGACATGACTAAAATGACTGAACAACAAAAAATTATATTTATAGCTTTCCAAATGTTGAATTATCCTTGCATCTCTGGCATAAATACAATTTGGTCATAATGAATTATTTTTTGGATGAATCATTGCAATCTACTTAATAGAATTTTATTTAAAATTTTTGAATCAGTATTTATTAATGACCCTTTCTGTGTTTTATCCATACATTGTTTAGGTATTAGAACTATATTTGTCTCTGATTTCTTGATCTTTTCTTAGAATAATTTCTCTAGTATGGGTATGAATTGTTCTTTAAAAGTTTTATGAAATGGGGGGCGGAGCCAAGATGGTGGAGTAGAAACAACTCATCCAAGCCACTCTGCCCCCACATTCCCCCCAAACGATGTAAAAGGGGACTCTGAACAACTTCTGGAGCCCCAGCACCCACAGAACGACACAGAGAAGCTAAACTCCCGCTGAGGACAGCCCAGCAGCCCTGCAGGAAGGACCAGTGCAGTGGTCTGGGACCTGGCAGCGTGCAGCGCGCAGAGCGCAGGAGCGGAGCCGAGCCGAGCACAGGTCCGCATGAGCCGAGGTTTTAGCCCCAGGGCGGCAGGGCCAGCAGCCAGCTGGAGGAACTCCAGAACACCAGGAGCTGTGGCGGCTCCAGAATTATCAACATAGACTTGCCTGGGACAAAGTAAGAGGTTAGTGTCCTATGGACTTTGGGACTGGTATTAGGGAATGAGTCGGCTCCCTCCCCTGGGGGCTAGAAGCCACTGAGGACAAATGCCATTTTGTAGTTTTCAGAGGCAGCTCCCGCTCCCAGCCTGCAAATTTGTAGGGAGATCCAGCGATCAGTCTTGGGGGGTAATCGCTCTTGCTTTAACCTCCCTGGATCTGGATTGTGATCTAGGGTGAAAGTTGTGGGTGGGTTTACAGCTTGCCAGAAACGGAAGTGGCCCCCCACACATTTGGGACGAAAATTCCTCTATCTGGCCTTAAAGCCATAGTGTGGCAACAAGCCCAAAAGTCAAGTAATTAAGTGGCAACATGCCAAGGCAAAGGAAACAGAAAAATGCAACCCTAGACTCCTATTTTGGGGGCATAGAGCAGGAAAAGGACTGTGAGGTCAGAAGTCCTGCTCCAAAAGCCCCAGGGGAAAACATGAGTGGGTTGCAGGCCATAGAGGACCTTAAGAAGGACTTTAAAAATCAAATAAGAGAAGTGGAGGAAAAATTGGAAAGAGAAATGAGAAGGATGCAGGAAAAGTATGAAATGAGGTCAACAGCCTGACTGAGGAAAACAACACCTTAAAAAATAGACTAACTCAAATGGCAAAGGAGGCCCAAAAGGGCAATGAGGAGAAGAATGCCTTAAAAAGTCAAATGTGCCAGATGGAAAAAGAATCTCAAAAGTTCACTGAGGAGATTCATTCCTTCAGAGTTAGACTGGAGCAAATGGAAGCTAATGACTTTATGAGAAATCAAGATGCTGTTAAGCAGATCCAAACAAACGAAAGATTAGAAGGCAATGTGAAATATCTCATGGGAAAAACCACTGACCTGGAGAATAGATCCAGGAGAGACAATTTAAAAATTATTGGACTACCTGAAAGCCATGATCAAGAAAGAACCTAGAAATCACCCTTCAAGAAATTCTCAAGGAAAACTGCCCTGATGTTTTAGATCCAGAGGGCAAAATAGAGGTTGAAAGAATCCACAGATCACCTCCTGAAAAAGACCCCAAAAAGAAAACTCCCAGGAATATTATAGCCAGGTTCCAGAATCCCCAGATCAAGGAGAAAATACTTCAAGCAGCCGGGAAGAAACAATTAAAAAAAAAGAAAAAAAAAGTTTTATGAAATTCTCTTGTGAATCTTTCAAGATCAGGAGGTTTGGTTTTTTCCCCTTTTGTAGGTCATTCATAGCCAGTTCTATTTCTTTTTCTAAAACTGGATTATTTAAGATTTCTATTTGATTTTCTGTTTGGACATTTTATATTTTTGAAGGTATTCTATTTCTTCTATGTTCTTAGTTTAAACATAACTGTACATGCTAGATTCTGATAATCTTTTTATTCTGATTTTGTTGTGATTTTTAATTTTGTTCATTAGTTTTTATTTCTTGTTCTTAATCAGATTGGCTAACGGTTTATTAATATGTCTTTTCAGAGAACCAGCCCTTTCTTTTATTTATAATTTCTATAGTTTTTTTTCTAGTTTATTTCCCCTGTAATTCTCAATCCTCAATATCTTTTCATTTTTGCTTAATTTAGGTTTATTTATTTATATCAGTGTTATCCTGGACTCCCCACTTTCCCTCACCCCACATAGCCAATCAGTCCTCAAATATTGCTGTTTCAACCTTCACAACATTTCTCACATCTAGCCCCTGTTTTCTACTAGCACACATACCAGCTTAGTGCAGGATCAATTAATTTCCCACCTGAGATTCTTGCCATAGTATTCTACAAAAAGCTCTCTACACTCATTGCTTTGACTTTTTTTTCATTTCCTGCTCACTTCTCAGAGTGTTGCACTCTTGTTTTCAATCTCACCATTCATTGAAGCTGTTCTTTTAAAATTAAGCAATGGTTTGTTTCTTTACTACTAACCACAATAGCCTTTTCTTAGTCTTCAAGCTTCAGGTAACTAGGTGATATCATGTATAGAGTGCTGGACTTGGAGTCAGGAAGACCTGAGTTCTAGTCCTGCCTCAGATATTTTGTAGCTGTGTGACCCTGGACAATTTACTTAATCGCTATGTGCCTCAGTTTCCTCATTTGTAAAATGGGAATGATAATAGCATCTACATCCCAGGATTGTTATGAGGATCAAGTAAAATATTTGCAAAATATTTATATAGTACTATATAAGTGAGAACTCCTCTTCTTCTTCCTCCTTCCTACTGCTGATATTAACTACTACTACTACTACTACTACTACTACTACTACCACCACCACCACCACCATTACTACTACCACTACCACTGATGGGGTATAGGCTCTGGGAACTCTTGAACCTCTTGAATCTTCCCACTTGATCTGGAGTTCCCCAGAGGCCAAAAGTCTTCCATTATCCCTAGGCCCAAATCTGTTACTCTTAACCTACCCAAGCCCTCCATTGTCCAGCTACTTCCTAAGTTTGATCCTATCAAAATATCTATACCCAAATCTGTCATCCTTAATCTAGCCTAGCCCTCCATTGTCTATCATTTCCAGGTAGCCTTCAGCTATTTCCCACCCTTAATCCCATTCCTGGAGTCTGAGCTCAGTCCCATCAAGATCCTCTCTAGAATCCTCCTCAAGAGGCTCCCTAGACCCATCCTCCCACACTACTAGACTACCCCCAGATCCCTCCCACTGTCTTTCTGTATAAAAGATCCATCTTGCCTCCACGAGGAGTCTCAGATTCAATTTAGCTTAGACAGTGTATTTCAGATTGTTCTGGCCTATTTGCCAATACAAGCATCACAAATACTTAGGCTCCTTAAAAGTCTACCCATTATGGTGAATCTTTAATAAACTTTGCTTTACTTTGAGAGAAGGCTTGAGTCAAATTCATTTGGCAGGACCCAGCATGTGGGTATTTTGGGGTCCTGAGCACCCATAAACCCCAAACCTCATCACCACTGCTACTACTGACTCTCCTTAGTGTTTGATTTTGTTAACCACTCTCTTTTGGATACTCCTTCCTTCCTGCTTTTTTTGTCACATACAGTTCTCCTTATTTTCTTCCTATTCTTTGATAGCTCTTTCTAACTTTTCCTTTGCAGAATCATCACCTGTATCCTCCTTATTAGGTATGGGTGCACTCCAGAGCTGTGTGGTATCAAATTCAAATAGAAATGGTTCCTTGTGGACCACTTATTGACTTAGAAAACCACAAGTTAATATTATCTACCTTGCATTTTATTTTTATTTCCTAAACATTTTCCAATTACATTTTAATCTTGTTCCAGCTGCATTCCAGTTTTGTGGGCAACGAATTTGATATCTCTGATTCAGAGGACTGTCCTAGAATCTCTTCATTTTTTTCCCCCTTCTACAATCTCCTCCAGACCCACTCTGCCTCCTAACTTAACTTTCCTGTTTCTGTTGAGGTTACATCGCCACTTCCAGTTACCCAGGTTTCCAATATTGTGGTCATCCCTGACTCTTCCTTCTCACTCATCACCCCGCACCCATCCTCTCTCATTTGCTAAATCTCATTGTTTCTCTCTTTTGTAATATCCCATTCTCTCCACTTATTCTACCTTCCACAAAGATGTCAAATCAATAAGCCTCAAGTACAGGTCCGACCAGGTCACACCACTGCTCAAAAAATTTCAGAGACTCCCAGTTGCCTCTAGGATACATACAAGCTCATTTGTTTGGCATTTAAAGCCCTTCCCAATTTGGCTTCAGCCTATTTTTCCAGGCTGTTTCCTATTATCCCCCCTCATACATGCTACTTTCCATTCAAGCTGGTCTACTGATTTTCCATCTCCCACATTCATGTCTTTGCACAGGTTGTCCCTCATCCCTGGAATGTTCTCCTTTCTTATCCCTACCTCTTGGCAAGTCTAGTTTTCTTTTTTTCTTTTTTTTTTTTTGGCAATCAAAGTTAAGACAGCTTATTAAGTGTCTGAGGCCAGGCTCCGCCTTTCATAAAGTCTTAGCTCAAGTACCACCTCCTTAGAAGAGGCCTTAGTTGATTTCTCCAAGTTGTTAGTGGCTCCCAAAAGATATTGTATTTATTTTGTATCTCCTTATCTGTGTACATTTTGTATCTCTCCAATAGAAGGTATACTCCTCCAGGGTAGGTTATGGGTTTCATTTTTGTTTGTATATCCTTAGTCCCTAACCTAGAGCCTGTCACACAGCCATGGTTTAACAAATTCTTGCTGAGTTCGCATCTACTAAAAAACTTTCATGATATTAGAGGGGAAGAACCCCTTAGTCCAATCCCTTTACATGCAAGAGAAATGAGGCCTAGCCAGGTAGGGGAAGTGACTTACTCAGTATTGCACAGATAGATGGCTGAACTGGAATCCCCAGACCAGGACCATGGCCCCTGCTCCACCTGTCTAAGGTTGGCCCTGGAGAGGAGATAAACTATCCAGGAAATTGACTTAATTTAATGCTATAAATAGTCTGAGAAATAGACTAAATCCATGAAAGCAAAGAGCCCGAATTAGATGAGACCACATGCCCTACAAAAAGGTCATAGTGTTTTTTATCGGTGCTCTCAAATGCTAAGACTTCACATTCTTTAGTTACAGGACCATAGGATGATAAGAGAAGTGTATGGGGTGTTGGAGAGCATCTAGTTCTATCCAGTGAAAAGAGCCCTGGATTTGGATTCAAAAGCTGCTTCTTGTGACCTATGCACAAGTGCCCCCCTCTCTGGACCTCTCCCTGTTACCCCTCTCCCCCACAACTCCCAACCCCAACGCCATCCCGTCCTCTGTGCCCATCTTGGGGCCCTTCCAGCTTTAAATCCTGTGACTCCCTTATTTGATACATCAAGGAACTGGGGTCCAAAGAGGGAAAGTAATTAGCTCAAGGTAACACTCTTAATTCTTCAAGGATTGAATGTTTCAGATTAACAAACTTTGCCAGGGTCAGTCCACATCTGGAACTTTGTATTGAGTTTTGAATTTCACTTGAGGGCATGAACAATAACATATGCTTCTCATCCTAGGTGTTGGATTAATGTTGTGGAATTGAATAGACTAGATGGGGTAACTTTCCTGCAATGAAAAGCACCAAAGGGAAGGTAGAAGCTAAGTGCTCTTAAAGGGATGTCCTTCCATCTCTTTAAGGCACAGCAAACAAAAGGTAGCAGATAATTGGTACTTGTGGCACAGCAAACAAAAGATAGCAGACAATTAGCCACTTGGGAGTTGATGGGCAAGGAGAAATCGCTATGAGCCATAACTGATATATGTGGGGATCTTATATAGTCTGTACAGCCAAATATACTGCCCCTGTCATGTTGCCAACATTGAAATTACCACCAGTTTGAGTACTTCTTTGGTTTTACTAACAATGACAGAGGCATTGTCTTCATGTCGTCCTTGCTAATATGCAAGTGATAGATGTGGAAGGTGATTAATCTGCTGCTGTTACATATTTGGCATAGGAAGGCAGACTATAAGAACTCTCAGGAGATAGAACCAAGGACAGTTACACTTTGAAGATGGTGAGAAACTTATTCCCTAGGGAGGTAAATAGGTGAGTAGCATTGTCACCAAGGTCCCAAAAAGGGAATAATGGGCATTGAAGGCAAGGTTGCCATTTTGCCTGAGGTCAAACTTTCCTCTAGTACACTCTGTTGGCTTTTTTGAATTCTGGAAGATAATACTAGAAGAGGGAAAATTTTCAGAGGTCTCAGGAAATGGTACAGTATCCTTCATACAGTCCTCCATCATCATTATCCTCATAGCAAATCTACTTTTTCTCATAGTAGCCTTGAAAACAGATTGGGTGTGGGGCAGAGCTGTGAGTGTGGTGTGATGCCAATGAACTTTTCCAGGAACACTAATTTCTTCTTTCTCAGTTTGATGGTTTTCCCCTCTGCACTATCTCTCCCCCTCCCCCTTTTCCTTTTCTTCTTTTTAATTCTATAAGTACCATTGTTAAATTTAATTTAAATTAACAATTATAATGAAAATCATGAGATCCTGGGGAAGTATTGCATTTGTAATCAATAGAAAGAATATACTTTTTGCAGTTGAAGGGTAGATTAATCAATAGCCCAAAAGGCAGTCCATGGGATGGATACTACAAAATCTGCAGTTATTTTAAATGTGATTAAAGTTTCCTAGTACCTTTTTCACTTGGTACCCTGAAGATTTCCACATGTTTGCTCTGTAGTACTGTAGGATTGATTTTCAGAGCAAGGAGTGCAGTCTTTACAGCACATTTAATATAATTAGATTAGGATGGATTAAAAAAAATGAATGGGAAGAATCTAATCAGGAAGTCTTAATTTATTCCAGGGAAATGGCTGGCCAGTTGTTGCCACAGGGAAAATAATGTTTTTATTTCCTTTTCCATGCTAAAGCAGTTCTTGGTTTTGGTGAAATTCAGAGTATAGTAATATGCTGACACTGAGAAATGCCATTTTGTTAATAACATTTTTTTTACTGGATTTAGAGAAATAGCTATTTGAACATATACACAAAAATAAATCAGTGAAATTCTAACAGAATTCAAGTTGGACCTGAGTTCAAGTACCAAAGGATCACAGTCAGAATCACATAAGCTTTAGCATCTGCTAATATAAAGCAGAGGATACCTTGGAATATGATGTTTGAAAAGGCAAGGTTTACAACCAAGAAAACTTACTCTAAAAACCTGAGAAAAACCTTATAATGTGAAAAAGAAGGAAATTTAATGGCATATAAGACTTTCAAGGATTCTTGATGAAAAGACTAGAGCTGAGTACAAAGTTTGAAATATAAACATGTCAAAAGAGACAAAGACAAATGCATCTGGAAGAGGCAAAATGATGATGATGATGATGATGTACTTATTTGCAGATAGCCAGAGAGACAAATTTCCTTCCAATTCCTGCAGAGCATTAAGTGAGAAAAACACAGGATCTAGGTATAGGTTTTGTTCTACCAGGAGAGAAAAAGGAAGGAAAAAAAGAAAGACCTAGGGAAGAAATAAAAAAAGAACTTACTTTGAATAAGTGGAATACAAAAAAAGAAGAGTATATAAATATGGAGGAAGAGATGGAGGGAGGAGAATTCTCATGACCTCACTCTTACAGACCAAATAAAAAGATGGTTGAACATATACAGAGTTTAATGTAGAAACACATTGAACTCCAACAGAGATACACAAAGGAATAGGATAAAGGGGTTAGGGAGAGAAGACTTGGGAAAGTCAAAAGAAAAAAACCCGTCAACTTTGGAGAATATACCATAAATAAGAGGAAATTAAAAAGAAAGAATATAAAAAACAGAAATCAGTGTCTGGTTATAGTGAAATTGGAAGGGGGAGAAGGAAGACAAACAGAATACTTCAATTATAAATCATTATTGTTGCTCAGATTACTTTCTTTAAACACCTCCCCCCCCAGTTTTGTAAAGAGGGAGCAGGCAGGTTGTGACAGAAGGCAATACACGATTGCCAATCATAAGAAATGAATGTGAACAGGATAGATTCACCCATAAAAGAGAGGAGCATGGCTATGAAAGCAGAATCCAATATGTGGTTTACCAGAAACCCTCTTGGAATATAATGACCGATACAAAGTTAAAATGAGGAATTGGGGGGGGGGGAATTTTATTATGCTTCAGGCAAATTAAAAAATAAAAACAGTGATCATGAACTCAGAAAAAACAACAGTAAAAACAGGTATGGTTTAAAAAGATAAGCAGGAAAATTACATTATTCTTAAAGGTACCTCATATAGTGAAACAACATCAATACTTAACATACATATGCTAAATGAAATAGTATTTAATTACTTGGAAGAAAAGTTAATTGAATTATAGGAAGAAACAGATAGCAAAACTATAATAGTTGGGGACCTCAATGATAGATTATCAGTTTTAGGCAAACCTAACAAAAAGATAATCAAGAAAGAAATTAACCTATTAAGTTAATTTTTCAAAAAGTTAGATATGAGAGATCTCTGGTGATTACTGAATAGGAATAAAAAGGAACACATTTTTCAGCTCTATATGACACCTTTATGTGCTAAGGCATAAAAACTTCATAATCCAATGTAGAAAAGCAGAAATATTAAACTCATTATTATTGATCACAATGTGATAGGATTATCAGTAAAAAAGACATTTGAAGAGAGGATTCAAACATAAATGGAGACTAATTTAGTCATAAAGAATTGGTGAGTCAGAGAACATGTTTTAAGACAATATATCAAAACTTTTGGGATATAGTGAAAGCAGTCCATAGAAGAAAATTCATATCATTAAAGACAGAAAGAACAGACTAATAACTTGGGAATGCAATAAAAAAATTAGAATATTAACAGATCAATCATAACCCCAGCCAAACATAAATATAGCAATTTTGAAAATCGAAGAAGGGATAAATAAAATTGAAAACAAAAGTGCTACATTGAATTGATAAATAAAACTAGGATTTTTTTTAAGGCAATGAAAGAGATAAATGATTGGCTAATATGATTTAAAATGGAGGGCAACACAATTGCCAAAATAAATTTTTAAAAAAAGAAAAATCACAAGAAATAAAGGGATGATAATGGAAAATATTTGAAACTATTTTATCCAATAATATGCCAATAAAAGTGTTATTTTTGGACTTATTGTTTTCTTTCATTACTACATAAATTCCTTGAAAGGAAAGGAACTGAAATATTCTATGTTTCAGTTTTTGTCTTTATATTGCCAGGCATCATAATAAAGCTTAGCTATAATAATAGAAAATCTTTATATAACAACTTTAGGACTGGCCAATTCTTTGCATACATTATCTAATTTTATTGTCACAAACCTGTCCAAGGAAACCATTATTATTAGCATCTACTTTACAGATTAGGAAGCCAAAACTATACAATGCTTTGCGCAGGGTCACATCTTAGGCAGGATTTGAAACTAGATTTCAGTACTTGATCTACTACACTTTTTCTCACATAGTAGCTGCTAAATAAGTATTTACTGAACTGAAAATACTACAAACACCAAATAAAATATATGCCCTTGTTATTAAACTCAATAACTATCAAATCTGCTTATTTAAACTTTCACTTATACAAATGCCTTAGGTAATTTTTTTTTTCCCACCCAGCCCCTGGCTTGTTTACTTTCTGCAATTAGCTGTTTCAGATTTCTCCTCACTTAGGAAGTATTCAGGGTCTCCTTAATACTAACTCCGTCATTTCTGTTCTTAATATTCCTATTTGTCAGGGAAACTTCTCCCAGCAAAGGTTGTACCTTCTCTATTTTGTCTGGGGTCTTTCCTGTCCCGCGTCACATTTCTCTGCTTCATGGCTAGAAGAAATCATATCCAAAGGACAATGCTGTATAAACAACCTGACCTCTCTCTCAACCCAGCTGCTATCTTGATTTATGGTTCATCTCTGTTTTTTTTTTTTAATTTTTTTCCCTCAATTACATGTAAAAATGATTTTTAACATTTATTTTTTAAAATTTTGATTTCCAAATTCCCTTCCTCCTCTCTCCCTTTCTTGAGAAGGCAAGCAATTTGATCTAGATTATACATGTGCAGTCATGCAAAAATATATTTTCATATTAGTCATGTTGCAAAAGAAAATGCGGAACCCACCCCTCATGACCTAATGGAGGAAAAAAAAAGAAAAAGAAAGTTAAGGAAGTATGCTTCAATGTGCATTCAATATTACTTCTTTCTGTGGATACTTCATCATAAGTCCTTCAGAATTGTCTTGGATCACTATATGGTTGAGGATAACTAAGTCATCCACAGTTTATCATCATACAATATTGTTCTTACTGCATATAAATATTATCCTGGTTCTGCTCATTTCACTTGGCATAAGTTCATATAAGTCTACCCAGGTTTTTCTGAAACCATTCTACTCATCATTTTTGGTAGTACAATAGTATCCCATCACAATCATACACTCGTTCAGCCATTGCCTAGTTGATGGGCATCCCCTCAATTTTCAATTCTTTGACATCACAGAAAGAGAGGCTTCAAATATTTTTGCACTTATAAATCCTTTTCCTTTTTCTTTGATCTCTTTGGGATACAGATGTAGTAATGGTATTGCTGTGTCAAAGAGTATGCACAGTTTTATAACCTTTTGGGCATAGTTCCAAATTGCTCTCCAGAATGAATTGGACCAGTTCACTACTTCGTTAGCAATGCATTAGTTTCCCAATTTTTCCACATTCCTCTAACATTCATCATTTTCCTTTTCTGTCACATTAGACAATCTGAAAGGTGTGAGGTGGTACCTCAGGGTTATTTTAATTTGTGTTTCTCTCATCAATCATGATTTGGGGCATTTAATCCCTGCTTTTTTTCAACTTGAACTAACAGAAATAGTTTCAATCTCAAAGGAGGCATGGCATTTTGTTTTCCCTAAACCTTTTAAATGCTAATGAACAAAACATTTTTTTTTAAATGCACAGTGACTTACTTCACAGACTCAAGTGGGGCCGTCTCTGAGGCTCTAAACTTTGCTCTTTAAGCACCTAACATTTATTGAGTATCTAATGTGGGAGATCCCTTCATTTTGCTGATTTGTTTGTCCTTCATTTTCAAAGAGGACCAGTGACATCACTGGTGATGTCTTGACTCATGAGTGAATTGGATTTAAGTGAGGGGGATTTGCCCAAAGTCGTCAGTCTCACTCTCTCTTCCAGAGTCATTAAAGTCCAGAGGCAAGACAAAAGTCAAGATTACTGGTGATGGCCCAAGATGTAGTGACCTTGGCATCTTTGATGTCTGACCAAGTTCTAAGTGCTCCACAGTGCCTCCTTTAGCCACCTTCAAGACCATAGGAACAAGTTGTTCTCATCCACTCCTTTCATCCTGTGAAAGTGTCTTATGTTTGAGGTAGACACCCCCTAATTGACAGGTGTGAGGCTCATTGTTTACCCTCAACCTGGTTTAGCCCATCTTAGGCTCTGTGGTGCAAGGTTCATGAACTTAGAATTGATTCTCTAGTTCTTCCCTTATAGCAAGTACTCACAGTTGAAATCTTGCCACATTCAGGAATGTGCTTTTGCTGCATCATTGAACAATATGCTGTAAGTCTGACAAAAAGGACTGGAGATCATAGTGACCCCATGGAACTTAAGCCCTATTCTAGGAAACCCTGGAGGAGTTCTTGGAAAAGCAGTGCTGAAGCAACCAGCAGAGAATTTGCCAATCATCTGGCAATCACTAAACTAAACTGAGGAGTGAAGGAAGCCAACTCTATCAAGAGTTTGGATAGGATTTCAGTGTGTAACTGGAACAAACTATATCTGCTTTGCTTGAGTTTGTGCTGCCCCACACAGGTACCCAGAAAGCCAGTGAAATTTCTCAAGTCCTGATTTTCCTAATGGAACCTAGAGTTCTCAGTTATCTAGCAACTAAGATATGAGGGGAAATTCTCAGTATGGAGGGGTTGAGTGTAACTCTAGTGGTGGCTAGAAGGATGGTGGTGCTGGAGAAGGAAGGAAACAAACATGCACTTATTAAGCACCTATTACATGCAAGCTCTGTATTAAGCACTTCACAAATATCTCATTGATCCTGACAACAACCCTGAGAGACAGATGCTATTATTATCGATCCCATTTTACAGATGAGGAAGCTGATGCAAAGAGACGTTTGCCCAGGATCATACAGTTATGGCCTCAGGTCTTCCTGACTCTAGGCTAGGGCCCACTGTGTCACCCAACTGCCTCTGGGATCACTGAAAATGTTATTCCTTTTCCCAAAAGCAATACAGCTTGATTTCCTCCTTTTAGTAGACTCTGGGCCCAGCTCATCTGTCATGTCTGTCTCAAGAGATATATGATTGGGGGCGGCTAGGTGGCGCAGTGAGTAGAGTGCTGGCCCTGGAGTCAGAAGGACCTGAGTTTGGATCTGGCCTCACACACTTAACCCACACAAACGAAAAACCTAGCCGTGTAACCTTGGGCAAGTTACTTAACCCCAATTGCCCTCCAAAAAGAAAAAAAAAATATATATATATATATATATATATATATATATGATTATAAAAGGCATTTGAACAGATGTGGCCTTGGGTTTATCTGAGTGGTTTCCCCGAGTAACTGCCATTATTGGGACATTTCTAATATGGTTTTGTCCATTTTCCCAGGATACTTTGTGCCTGGGAGATATGGAATCTAAATGGATATGACTATAGTGTAAAAAAAAAATACCAGAAAAGAGATGAGAAAGTATCATAAATGTGGAGAAGGAAGCAGACTACGGCTATGATCATGTTTTCCTGATCCTTAGTTCCCTCCCTGATGCCAAAGTGGGCAAAAAGTACCTTCTCCCACACCTGTAAATAACTAGAACAGCCAGATACAATTTCATTTCTGTCTGGTTGAGTTATATCAATTAGCATAGTGAGCAGAACCAGCGTTCAGAGTGGCCAAGTGGTCCAACCCCATTTGGGGCATGCAGAATGATCAGGACCCCACATAAACTGCCACCAGCATCTGGGGTTAAATTTCATGAGTGATCCCCTAGTTATTTTGTCCCTTGTAGAATGCAGATATTATAGGGAATGGGGACAGAGTTAGTTCCACTTCAGAAAGGAGGTGACTGATGGCATGAGGGTGAGGGGCAAGGGAGTGAGGAGGTGGGGGGAGGGAAAAGAGGATTGAAGAGTAAAGAGCAGAGAGACACTCTTCCAGCCTTAGAGTTGGTTTTGGAGTTGAGTTTCTCAAGGAGATTGGGTGTCAAAGGGAAGGAAAACAATATCATGGCTCTACTACATCCATATCCATCCACCATCCCTAGAGTGTGTCAGTATTGATTGGAAAAAATTCCAGCCTGTTCAATATGCTAGCAGGATCCTGTATACAACAAGCTAGGATCTAATACATGCTTACTTGGCCCTTCTGTGTAGCCTGAGCAAAGACCTAAAGGAGGACAGAACAAGTTTTGGATAATGAAGGTCATGAGAGTTTTAGTTCTTCAAATTCAGAAGTGGATCCTAAAAAAATTTGGCTTTGGTTCTTTTTCAGTCCTAGAAGAGCAGAAGCTATGGTAGTAGCAGAAGCTCAGCAAGAAGATACAAGTGTTCTTAATGCATGTTTGAAATGCACCCAATGAACAATTCACAGATACCTGGCTGCTACAGGAATGATCTACAAAGATTCCTTTATCTTAGGAAACTTTCTGGTCAATTTTGTCTTCAGGGAGTCCAAACAATCCTTATCCATCACCTAAAGTGGTGATACAGAAGAAGAATGGAAAGACATAAGTGTCTATGGACTACTGGACTTTGAGAAGACTAAAATAAAATGATCTACTATACCAATGGTTTGAGATAACTTGCACTGTCTATTAGGCAGCCAGTGTTTCTCAATGTTGAATTTACATAGTGGATACCACTAGATGCATATGGCAGAGGAAGACAAAGAGGAGACTGCCTTGATCTGTATGGTTTGGTTTTATAAGTTTGAGCATCTGTTCGAAAGCATCTCAGAGGCACCTACCACATTCCAGTAACTGGTAGTGAAAGTAGTCCCAGTCTTAATTTACTTGTCCTCAGTTTCTTCATCCATAAAATGAAGGGTTTGGACCAGAACCAAATGTGATCTGTGATCCAATGAGCTTCAATTCTTGGTGTGCCTAGACAATCTCATTGTCTTGGGAAAGATGCTGGAAGATGAGGAGAAATTGCTAATAGTGTTAGATCATAGAGCAATGGTTCTTAACATACTGTGTGTGCCGTAGACCCCTTTGGCAGTCTGCTGAAGTCTATGGCTTCCTTCTCAGAATGAGGTTTTAAATGAATAAAATAAAATACAAAGCATTATAAAGGAAACAAATTATCTTGAAATACGATTATCTTAAAATCATTAGCTTAGACATGAAACACTTAGTAAAAGGCAAAATGAAGAATAATCATAACACTCCATAAAAGGTAAAAGCAGAAACAATCATAACATTTACTCATTACAAAGCAAGAGCAGGAATAATCAAAATGTAATAGTCCATCCCTGAACTTGGCTCACATTTTTCCACCAGTGCACACAATATGCATGGGGGAGAGTAGTTACATATTTACAGAACCTAGGAGTAAATATGAATATGGAAACTCATGTGTTTGCGGCAACTCAAGGCTCTGGAAAGCAGGCATTGATAACTTGGTTCTCTGTATAGAAAAGTCTGGAACATGGATTATCTGCTGGGGAAAACCATTTTTTTCTGTTACTTGATTCCATTCTGGACCCCATAACTTCCTGTTAGACAAAGCCACTTCTTGGTTACTCTTAGCCTGCTAAAATAGTGACACAATCTTTTAGCATAGAGTCACTCTTGGAAGATTGCTGAGAAAGTATTTCTCTCTGGGGGCTAGGTGATGCAGTGAATAGAGCCAAGAGGACCTGAGTTCAAATCCAGCCTCAGACACTTAACAGTACCCGTGAGACCTGGGGCAAGTCACTTAACCCCAATTGCCCTACCTTCCCCCCTCCAAAAAGCAAAACAAAACAAAAAAAGTGTTTCTCTTTTCCTTGGAAATCAGTGCCCTTAAGCCAAAAAATCCTGCCAAATTCCTCAGATTTGCTCTGGGTCTCAGAATGTTTTCTCTCTTAAGTCTTAGTAGTGATAAAGTCAGGCAGCTTCTATCACTTCTTCAGATATCAGGTGATTCTACTTTGTCCAATCATTTCTCAGAAAAGTCAAGCATCTTCTCACAACAAAGCAGATGCAAACCTTTTTTTTTTCCTCTCTGTCCCTCTCTAACCAAAAAGGGCACAGAGAGGTTTCCCGTATATCACACTATAGAGGGAGCCAGAGAGCTAAAAGTTCAGCTAGCTCTCCTCCAAGCCAATCAACGCTCAGCAAAACAATTCTGTCTCTCCAATCAGCAGGGCTCCCAGCAAAACCGCTGCAAAGCCTTCTTGTACATAAGCAGCTTTCTTCTTTGTCCGCAGTGCCTTCTGTCCCGACCTCCTGAACTCAGCTTTCTCTTATTTTCCCTTCCCTGTTTTCTTCTGCTGACTTCTCTGAATACTAATATCTTGAATCAGTGCCTCCACATCTCCAATTTATGATCTGAATCTCAACAATTCATCTTTTTTGTCAGGCATGAATCTTTATGATCCTTAATATGTTCTTTCATAGTCTCTACTTAAAAACTTTAAAACTCTTCAAATAGTCACAGGTACAAGAGCTGGCAGATGGCAACACCCTCTGGCCATTATTACCTCAGGGATTTCTTTGCCATTAAACAGACCCTTTCCCATACATTCACCTCAAGGGCATATCTACCAGAACAATCATTATTATCTTAGAGGCTGTGTTTCTTCTCAAGTTGAAATTTTTATCAAGTTTTCCTTTCACAGATGTTCTTTTTATGCCCCTTCCAGCAGCCAAAATGTCCATATACAAAAGGGACAGTGTTATGGAAATGTTAGCATATAAAACCTTAGGAAAATGGACAAGATAATTTGGTGGGTTGGAATTTAAGGAAAGGAGAGCTATTTCATAGATATAAAACTCCTATCCAAGGCCTAGTTCAAATCCTGCTTGCTGTGTGAAACCCTCACTAATCATCCAAGTGCAAAGGATGATTTTTCTTAATTCAAGTTGTCTATACCATTTATTTGACAAGAAAGCAAAGAGTGTTAGATTGGGAATCAGGATATATGTATTTAACTCCTGGTCCTTACATGTGTGTATGTATATATGTATATACACATATATATACATTTAATCTGTGGTTTGACCCTTCTGAAGACAGTTGTGCCATGTTGTTGAAAAGGCTGGCCCAGAACTAGAAGGTGGAGGAATTTGATTGTTTTTTTTTTTAATTAATTTATTAGTTTAGTTTCAGTTAACAAGATTCAATTCTATAGTTCCTTGATTTTCAAATTTCCTTTACCTCCCTCTCCCCACCCCCATGACAGCATATAGTCCAGTATAGGATCTGCAAATACATTCATATTAGACATTAGTCCAATTACAAAGGCGTATTGTACTAGGTGGTATGAAAAATGGTGAAGAAGAAATAAAACCGAACAGTGAAAAGAAAAAGATCAATTAGTTTGCTTCTATCAGGATTCAAGCTCAGCTCTTTCTAGTTATATCACTGGATGTCGCATTTCTCTCCTTCTCATGAAGGAGAAAGACTCATGTCTTTCGGGATTGACTTATATCGCTGCTTTGCTGAAAAGAGTCCAGTCTGTCATAATTGGTCATCACAGATATGGTATGTCTGTGATTGTATACAAATTTCTTCTGATTCTACTCTTCTCGCTCAGCATCAGTTTGTATAAGTCTCTCCAGGTGATGATGAAATCCGTCATCTCCTCGTTTCTTATAGCACAATAATATTCCATTACATTCATATACCACAACTTGTTTAGCCATTCCCCAATTAATGGGCACTCCTTTAGTTTCCAATTCTTTGCAACTACAAAAAAGGCTGCTATAAGTATTTTTGTACATATGGATCTTTTCCCCACTTCTGTGATCTCTTTGGGATATAACCCTAGAAGTGGTATTGTTGGGTCAAAGGGTATGAAATTATTTATAATCCTTTGGGCATAATTCCAGATTGCTCTCCAGAATGGTTGGATAAGTTCACAACTCCATCAGCAATGTATTAGTGTTCCAATTTGTCCACATCCTCTCCAGCATTTGTCACTTTCTTGTTTTTTCATCTTAGCCAATCTGACTGGAGAGATGTGGTATCTCAGAGTTGTTTTGATTTGCATTTCTCTAATCAATAGTGATTTAGAGCATTTCTTCATTTGTTTATAGATATCTTTAATTTCTTTCTCTGAAAACTGCCTGTTTATATCCTTTGACCATTTATCAATTGGGGAATGACTTGTATTCTTATAGATTTGACTCAGTTCTCTGTATATTTTAGAAATGAGTCCTTTATCAGAGACATAGGTTGTAAAAATTCTTTCCCAATTTCCCACCTCCCTCTTGATCTTGGTTACATTGGCTTTGTTTGTACAGAAGCTTTTCAATTTAATGTAATCAAAATTATCCATTTTGCATTTTATAATGCTCTCTAATTCTTGTTTGGTCCTAAAGTCTTCCCTTCTCCACAAATCTGTCAGGTAAACTATTCCTTGCTTTCCCAGATTGCTTACAGTATCATCCTTTATACCTAGATCATGCACCCATTTAGACTTGATTTTGGTATATGGTGTTAAATAATGATCTATGCCCAGTTTCTGCCACACTGTATTCCAGTTTTCCCAGCAGTTTTTGTCAAATAATGCATTCTTATCCCCAAAACTGGGATCTTTGGGTTTGTCAAACAATAGAAACAATAGATTACTATATTCATTAACTGCTGGGACTCCTGTGCCCAGTCTATTCCATTGATCCACTACTCTACTCCTCTGCCAGTACCAAGCAGTTTTGATGACTGCTGCTGTATAATACAGATTAAAATATGGCATAGCTAGTCCACTTTCCCTAGCATTTCTTGTCATCAATTCCCTTGATATTCTAGACTGTTTGTTTTTCCAAATAAATTTTGTTATTATTTTGTCTAACTCTAGAAAGTAGTTTTTTGGTAAATTGATTGGTATGGCACTAAATATATAGTTTAGTTTGGGTAAAATTGTCATTTTTATTATATTAGCTTGACCCAGCCATGAGCAATTGATATTTTTCCAACTATTTAGATCTGCTTTTATTTGTGTGAGAAGTGTTTTGTAGTTGTGATCATATAGATTCTGGGTTTGTTTTGGCAAGTAGATTCCCAAATATTTTATAATGTCTACAGTGACTTTGAAGGGGATTTCTCTTTCTATCTCTTGCTGTTGAGTTTCATTAGAGATATACAGGAATGCCAAGGATTCGTGTGGGTTTATTTTATATCCTGCAACTTTGCCAAATTTATTTCTTGTCTCAAGTAGTTTTTTACTTGATTCTCTAGGATTCTCTAAGTATATCATCATATCATCTTCGAAGAATGATAGCTTGGTCACTTCTTTGCCTAATTTGATTCCTTTGATTTCTTTTTCTTCTCTAATTGCTACTGCTAGTGTTTCTAGTACCAGATTGAATAAGAGGGGTGATAGTGGACACCCTTGTTTCACTCCTGATCTTATTGGAAATGCTTCTAGTTTATCCCCATTGCATATAATACTTGCTGATGGTTTAAATAGATGCTATCAACTATTTTAAGGAAGGCTCCATTTATTCCTATACTTTCTAGTGTTTTTAATAGGAATGGATGTTGTACTTTGTCAAAAGCCTTTTCTGCATATAATCAGTGTATTGCAAACTTCCTGACCTTCAGGTATGTAGGCTGCCCTTCCTCCATCTCTTCCTAGTTAGGACATACTCATTATTTACAGCGTACTGCAAAAGTCATCTCCTCCATCCTGTCTTTCCTTACTCCATCCTCACCTGTTTTCATATCCATTGTTCTTTGTCATTTTCCAATTTGAATTAAACCATCTCCCCCCATTAGACTGGGACAGGGACTCAGTCTCATTTATATTTATTTGGATCACTTCCAGAGCTTAACACAATGGACTAATCATGACTAATGCACATCTGTTGAATTGTATTTCTGCTTACAGTTTTGGTTTCTGGGCATTCTTCCAATTTAGGGGATTCTGATCAATAAATACTTACAGATTGATAAATGAAGATTACAATGTACAGTTCATAAGGTTGTAGGAAAATTTATGTAAAAGTGCTATGCATTATAATAGCGAGAATTACTATTGCTTTACCTCCCCCCAAATCCCTACCCTAAATTGGTTACTGCCAGGTGTCTCCCCACAGTTTTGCTGATTCTGTTATTGCAGAGTCATGGAGCCCTAAACTATGGATTACTCCAGGGGTCGGGACACAGTTCCTATTCTATCCCTTCCTTCATCTTAGGATAGCTTCCCTTCCCCATTTCAGACACCAGCGATACTGGAGGCAGGGGAGAGGGCAGCTGCACCCTTTCCTGGCCTTACCTCCTCTCTCTTGCTTCTACTTTCACTTTCAGTCCTACACTTAGAGGCCTAAGCTGCAAAGGAGGCGAGTGTGGCAGCCGGCTCCGGCCCCCAGAAACTCAGGTACAAGACCACCCAGTCTGTATTGAAATGGAGGTGGAGGGTGGAGGCGACCAGGGGGAGTGAGGGAGAAGGTACCCTAGGGGAAGTTAGGGCTCCTGGCTTCCACCTGCCCCGTAGTTTCTCTCCCACCTGGGCTGAGGCAGAAAGAGGTCTAAGTGCCTAGGCCAGGGGTCTGGATGTGCCCTCCGCACCAGCCTGCAGCATCAGGGGTGCAGGGAGGGTCCGAGCTGGTCAGGAGTGGTGGGGACCCGCTGGGCGGGCATTGTATCTGCACACCTCCCACAGCAGCCCCAGTACAGTGTGGAGCTGGGGGCTCCATGACTCAGCGCGCGGAGTAGGGAACACTGCTTTGCAAGGGCAGAGCGACTGGGCCAAGAGGCGATCGGGCATGAGCTGGAAGGGCGGCCGCATGGTCGTCAGAGGGGGAGCTGGGACCCTTGCCAGGTCTGGCCTGGACCCAGCTCAGGGTGTGGGAGGCATGCCCCGCCTGTCCGTTTGGATCCTCCTCCTTCCCCGGCCCGGGCCCCTGGAAAGTCCCATGGCTGTCACTGAGCTAACCCCTTCCTTGCTATGGTCATAGCCGCTCTGGCTCACGTTGCAGATAAAGACCTACGTAGATCTAAGTGCGACCTTCCTCCTGATGGATTGCATCTTCCTAAGATGCTGCTCCATCATCTAATGTCAGGCTTAGGAAGTAGAACGGACTTCAAGTCTGGGGCTAGGTAAAGCCCAGGTTTGCTGCAGCCGCGGGGCCTCCTGGGAATTGTAGTCTTCTAGTCTTTATTGAGCCATAAGGTTAAGGAGGGCTCATTGCTAGTATGAGGACATCTATCTCCCTTTCCTCCCTCACTTGTGTCTTCTAGATACTGGTGAATTCGATTTTTATTTTTCCTCCAGTACTTCTTACCTTGGTTTTGTTCAAGTTTAAATGCTTTGTAATTGTTTTTCAGTTTAGCTATGAAATTAGGTAGGAGACTTTATAACTACAACCAGAGATCACTTTCTTTTTCCACAAAGAATAAATTAGATTGTCTTTCCTTTCCAACATTTCTCCTTTTGTTCCAACAAGCCCCTCTGACTTTTCTTTTCTCTTTCCTCCGCGATTTTCACAGTTAATTCAGTACAATTTAAAGTCCCATAGCAAAAGCAGAAAGAGCTCAACTTTTTCTTACGGGTTTTTGTTTCTTTTTTTCCCCTTAATTGAGTGATTCTCATTTTGTAATTTCACTAAATGTGAAATTATACTTATGGTGGCTCAGAGAAAAACTACAATAAGTAACTATATTTGCTTCAAACTAAAGAAAAATTTATTCAGCTGAAGAAAACAAAAATAAGTTGTCCCAGGTAAGGGTATGGTGGTACATGTTTAACAGTTAGCTCTTTGGAAAACAAAACAAAACAAAACACTTTTAAGTTAAATTTGTAATTTGAAATTTGACACAAAATATTTAAAATTTTTACTTTCCTTTTTCACATATTTTGTGTGGTCATTACTAACAATCCAGCATATCTCACAATTAATAGTTACAAAGCCCTATAGTATTCCTAAGTAATGCCTTCATTATTACCTTAACATTTTTGCAAAAGCTTTCTTTTTCTCCTCCTCTTCCTCCCCTTTTTCTTCTTTTTATTTTGCTGACCAAACCTTAAAGACAGCTAATGAGCCCCCTTAAATCTATTTTACTGAAAAGGCCAAGTGAAAATTTAATAAACTGAAAAACATTACCTTCTGGAAGCAAACATGATGAACCTCCAGTAAAAAATAGTTTCCTTATTTTCCTTGGGGTTTCCAATGGAAAGGGAGAAAAAAATTATTTGAGAATGCATTGATCTTATCTACATGCTTCAATGGACCATATAGAAAAGCTTATACTACTTGAAAAAAATCTATAAAACTTCATAACAGCACCTTATCATTGTTTGTTACATATGCATATATAGCTAAGACCATTGGAGTCCTTCAAATCAGTTTAAGTTAAAGAACCATAACATTATATTTATCTCTTAACACTAAGCCAAGGGTGGGGAACCTGTGGCCTTGAGGCCATGTGGGGCCCTTTGACTGAACCCAAACTTCACTGAACAAATCCCTTTAGTAAAAGGATTTGTTCTGTAAAACTTGGTCTCAAAAGGCTGCATCCAAGGACCTAGAAGGCCACAAGTTCCCCACCCCTGCTCTAGTTAATCAGTAAAATAATAAATCAAGCCCTGATTTGTAGCATTTGCAGATTTCCAACGTGCAAATGCTCACATTGAAAAATTAACAATTGCCTCTTGGAAGCTTACTCTCATGTCAAAAGGATGCCAAATAAATGCCTCAAAGTAACATTGAGACACCTTTCCTTCTGAGGGCCTGGGGAAACACAGAGGCCTGTAAATAAGGGCAGGAGGAGACATTTATTCAGCCATAAACAAGGTTTTAAAGGATTTAGAACTGAATAGAACCTTAGAGATTGGCCTGTCCAACACTCATTTATAGTCTGGAAGAAAAGTGACTTGACTGTAGAAGTGGAGGCTTTGAGCCTTCATCATGACATGCTCCTTAACATCACACAATTATTTAGACCGTGGAGATAAACATTTTTTGACATTAAAACCAAGTGTTAAAACCTCCCCAGGGAGCTACATTCAGGAGGTCTGTCTTTCTTGCCCCTAGTTCTGACCCATTTCTGTACAAAGGTTGTGGGATCTTTGAGACTTGATCCCCTTTAACATTCACAGAAAAACTTGATTAGGGATTAAAAACCTAATTCCAGTTAAACACTGGGGAAAAGGCCTCAGACTATTAATAAATAGTCTTTCTTTTTTTCTAACTCAATGAAAGTTTTTAAAAAATTTCTTTACAATTAAAAAAAATTATAAAGAATTGAACAAACATGAACATTTGGTTATAAAGAGAATAGAAAAAAGATTGTATGTGAAGTGTGAGCTTCTGTTATGTAGTTTTAAAAGTAGATATTAAATTTTATGATAGTAACACAATTCTCCGCTTTACTGTATCCTCTTCCTTTTCTTTTGTGTATTTTTTCTCTCATTTAGAAATTATGAATTTAACAAATGCCAAGGAAAATGGTCACTTCTGTGTATGGAGTACAACCAGAGAGGATTGTATGTAAATTATAAATCTCTATCATTTGTATAGTCAAGCAGGACAGATCCACACATTGTCCACATATGAAAATTTATATCTTCTTCCAATTTGCGTCTATTACTCCCTGTCAAAAGGTGAGTAGCATGCTCCATCATCAGTCCTCTGGAATCATATTTGGTTTCAGTGCAAGTTTTTGATCATTGTTTTAAATCAGTGGTTTTCTGGAAACCCCCAGGAGTCCCTGAGAACCTTGCAGGGGAACCATGAGGTCAAAATTATTTTCCTCATATTAAGATGTTTTAATCTCTCATGTAGTAAATATATGTTTGTGTGTGTGTGTGTGTGTGTGTGTGTGTGTGTGTGTGTGTGTGTATGTGTATTTAACAAGAGTTCCATGGAGAATGCTCAATAATTTTGAAGCATGTAAGGGGGTCCTGAGATAAAAAAATTTGGGAACCATAGTTTAAATAACTCAAAAGTTAAAAAAAAATGAGCAAAATTATTTAAAAACCCTCACTACAAAGGAGACACTTTTCGGTTCCTTTTTTACTCCACCTCTCAGCTCCACCCTGCCCCTAGGGTTCCCTGGGGCCCCAGTGTAGAGAGGAAGAAACTTCTGCCTCCTTTTGAAAAGTTTCCTCTTCTCTTCTTAGGGAGACTTCAAAGGTTATCTAGACTTTTTCCTGTTTTTGCAGGCAGCTGTTAGATAGATAGACGGCTGTATTAGCATTGACAAAGCTGACTGTGAAAGATGTTTTAGGATGTCAACATCATGTCAACACCAAATACATTAGAAGCTTCCTCTTAAAAAAAGGAATCATCAAATAGGGTTCAACCATCATAATTCAACTAAATTAAAAAAAAAAAACATTTTTAAAGTGCTTATTTAAGGTGCTGGGAATACAAAGATAAAGATCAAGCATCCTGTACTGTAGAAGAGCTTGTATTTTACTAGGGAATGCAACTTTTTATAGATAAATAAAAGGTAATATGAATACTGAAAGAGCCTTAATAATGAGGTCCCAGGGAGGGTTTCCTAGAAGAGGTGGCAGCTGAGCTGAATCATACAGGAAATAAGTAGATATTTCAGGTAGAGGATGGCTTGAATGAGTTCATAGCAATGGGAGATGGAGTGTCCAGTTAAAAAACCAGTGTGGTCTATGGTGTAGATGGCCACATCTTCAGTAGTTTAGAGGCAACTGAGCTTGTGGTTGTAGGTAGCTGGCAGAGGATAGCCAGGACCTACTCCTCCCATGCCTCCTTTGACTGTCTCCTCTCTCTGCAGATGTGGGGGAGACATTTCCTAGGCTTTGTGTTCTTCAGTGAGGCACATTAAGACAAAGCTACCTAGTAAAGCTACCAGGGAAGCATCTGGGGCAGAGGCATCACAGTTTTGTAGAACATTGGAGTTGAAGCTAGAAGACCTGAGTTCAAATCCTGTCTCTACTACTGGTCAACTGAACCACTTAACTTTTCTTGGCCTTAATCTGCTTATAAGGAGGTTGGACTTGATGGCCTCTAAAATACCTTTTTGTATTAAATATATGATACTACAAAACTAAATGGCCTCCATAATGAACTTTCTAATACATTGAGGAGACAGCTAGGTGGTTCAGTAGATAGAGTGCCAGGCCTGAAATCAGGAAGACCCATCTTCCTGAGTTAAAATCTGGCCTCAGCTACTAGCTGTGTTACCCTGGGCAAGTTACCTCTCAGTTTCCTCATCTGTAAAAATGAGCTGGAGAAAGAAATGGCAAACCACTGTAGTATCTTTGCCAAGAAAACTCCAAATGGGGTAACAAGGAGTGGGACATGACTGAGATGACTGAACAAAATTCACCTTGAGGAATTCCTAGATTCTTAAACTTAATTTGTTCATAACCAGAGAAATACAATTGAAACTCCATGCTGGTGTCCTTAGGATCTGTTCTCTAAACAAAACAAAACCCCATTCTTCTTATTCCCTCATTTTGTATTGTAGACTCACTCTTGATTCTTTTGTTTTAAAAGAAAGGATCAATGTTTATAGAACAGGAATGCTAAATAGTACTTAAAACTGAGCATGGCATATATTCTTTACTATGTGAAGAAGGAATGAGGGAGTACTGGCTGTGAGGAAATTAAAAAAAGAGAAAAGAATCCAAATCTTACATATTTGAATTAAGGTAGCCTCTTGGACTAAAAGGAATTGCATTTTTTTTCTAGTGGCAGAGGTCATTTACTGTGAATGATATGGTCCTTTGAGACATTTCACTGGAGTTTGCAGAACTTGGAGAGAAAATTATTAGCAGCACCATCATAATCCATTAGGAAGTATGAGTCTGACAAGAATTATGAAATAATTTATGTTAAATGAAATGTTCGTTTTTAGAAATAAGCCAAGCCAGGAAGGTCAAAGTCTTTCCAATTAATCTGGGGAAGGTTGGAAGAGAGAAATACTAGATCTATCCTGTTATTAATGCATGAGCATTTGAACAGTGTGGTGAAGAGAATGATAATTTTTGAAGTACTAAATCCATTTATTCAAAAATATTTATTAAATTCCTATAGAATCAATGAATCTTAAAGTAAGAAGATACCTAATAAACAATCATTTGGCCCCCGAATACTCCCAGGGTCTAGGAACTTATTACTTCATAAGACCTCTCCTTTCATTTTTGGAAAGTCGAGCAGAAACTCAGGATTTAATAGCTGAAGGAGATCTTAGAAATCATCTAATACAAAGCCCCTGTTTTTTAGATGAAGAAACCGAGACCTAGAAAACTAAAGTTACTGAATTAATGCTATTTTTGAATCCAAATAATTTTTTCTTAGAATTAAAAAGAATTGATGAAATATTACCCATTTAAATTCCCTCGTTTGGCAGCCAAATGCCTCTCCAAATGGATGATTTTTATGTTAAATCTGCATATAAACTTATAAAGGAAAAGGGAAGAGAGAGTTCATATACATATCCAAATGAAATTTATTGAAAGATATTCTTTATAGCCAGCTGAGTCCTCAGTTGGACTGGAGACATGAGATGCTGAAAATCTCCAAGAGTGTGCCTTGTGTTCAGTTTCGATAGCAGTTCCAAAACAGCTCTCAGCCATCCTTTGTTGTATAGGAATAACCTTATCTCAGACATGTGGCAGTGATTTTTTTTTAAATTAATTTATTAGTTTAGTTTCAGTTAACAAGTTTCAATTCTATAGTTCCTTGATTTTCAAATTTCCTTTACTTCCCTCCCCCCTCCCCACACGACAGCATATAGTCCAGTATATGATCTGCAAATGCATTCATATTAGACATTATTCCAATTACAAAGGCGTATTGTACTAGGTAGGATGAAAGATGGTAAGGAAGAAATAAAACCAAACAATGAAAAGAACAAGATCATTTAGTTTGCTTCCATCAGGATTCAGGTTCAGTTCTTTCTAGTTATATCTCTGGATGGCGCATTTCTCACTTTCTTGAGTCTTTCGGGATTAACTTATATCACTGCATTGCTGAAAAGAGGCCAGTCTGTCATAGTTGGTCATCACAGATATTGTATGTCTGTGATTGTATACAAATTTCTTCTGATTCTACTCTTCTCGCTCAGCATCAGTTTGTATAAGTCTCTCCAGGTAATTATGAAATCCGTCTCCTCTTCATTTCTTATAGCACAATAATATTCCATTACATTCATATACCACAACTTGTTTAGCCATTCCCCAATTGGTGGGCACCCCTTCAGTTTCCAATTATTTGCAAACACAAAAAGGGCTGCTAAAAATATTTTTGTACATATGGGTCTTCCTCCCACTTCTATGATCTCTTTGGGATATAACCCCAGAAGTGGTATGGCTGGGTCAAAGGGTATTGTAGCAGCAAGCACCCCAATGTCCCCAGGGTAGCTGCCAATATAGGTTCTTAGATCTGCTTTTCAAAAGGAAAGCAACTCAAACTGGGTTAACAAGCTTACTTTAATCAAACAAACATACATTACCTAGTTCAGGGGGAGAAGGTCAGCACCCCAAACTTCAGAGTTACAGAACTTACAGATCAAACAGACAGGCTTCCAAACTGTCCAAACATTACATCAATACCAAATCACAGTTACCAGAGAGGGAAGCATCAACATCTGGGTTTTCAAAGCTGGGGGCTCTCAACAACGGCTTCCCAGAGTCTCATCTGGTCAAATCACACAACACTTCTCAAAGTGAGCCCCAAAGCAAAGCCTCTCATCAGAGTTTATATAGCCTTCTCTTGGCTCAGAGAATGTAACAACCTTCTTGACCCACTGCCCAAGCACAAAGTATCAAGGTGTGGGCTTTCCTGAAAAACAAGCCTCCCACCACAGGCTCCAGGTGCACTTAAGCTAGGGGCAGGGAAGATCTTTAAATCTGCATTTCCATTACATTCAGCCCCAAGATCTTTCTTGCCCATAGCATACACAATTTACATTTGAATTAGCACTAAAACATCTCTTAGGTCACATTTTCCAGGTACATAAGAAAATCACAATATAATCTCAAAATACAATAGTCCAAGTCTTCCACTAGTGGGGCAAAGTCTTGATTAACTCAATTAGTCTCTTATCTGTAACAATATCTCAAAGTACAATTAGTCACTTATTCAGTAAAGTCTTACTAAGTATGCCCACAGCATAGACAATTTACATTTCAATTAGCCACTAACCATTTCTTAAGGCATATTTTCAAGGTACATCTAAAGTTACCAAAGTGGCCATTGGGCCTTAAACACAAAATACAAAGCATTATCACATCAATTCACAAAATACAAAGCATTATCAAATAAAGTTCTCCTGGGAGGAGGGGGGTGTCCTTCCCACAACACTGCTCCAGCCCCTGCTTCCAAGTCCAGAGAGGGAGCTGGGCAACAAAACCAAAGGTGGGGTCCTTGGGGTCCATGGCACTTCACCCCACCCATCAGTCACAAGTCCATCCCCCCTGGGTCCCAAACTGTGGGATGCAGCAAGGAAACACATTCAGTGCCCCAGCTTTGCCATACAGTCCTTATCTTGTCCTGTGGCTGAACTCCAAACTCCTGGGTTCCTTCTCCTCCAGCAGAAGGCAGCAGCTCCAGGCATCTCCACAGATCTCCATGCAGGCAGCTCACCATTCCTGCTCTCAGCTCAGAGAAGTCAGCATGCAGGCCTTTCCTCTCTCTTGCTCCATGGCTCCACAGAATCACAGCTACCACAACTGGGAAACAAACAATTATCCCAGCCCCCATACTTTCCTTTTACTCAGCAGATCCCATCCCTCGTCGCCATTTTGGTAGCAGCAAGCACCCCAATATCCCCAGGGTAGCTGCCAATATAGGTTCTTAGATCTGCTTTTCAAAAGGAAAGCAACTCAAACTGGGTTAACAAGCTTACTTTAATCAAACAAACATACATTACCTAGTTCAGGGGGAGAAGGTCAGCACCCCGAACTTCAGAGTTACAGAACTTACAGATCAAACAGACAGGCTTCCAAACTGTCCAACCATTATATCAATACCAAATCACAGTTACCAGAGAGGGAAGCATCAACATCTGGGTTTTCAAAGCCGGGGGGCTCTCAACAACGGCTTCCCAGAGTCTCATCTGGTCAAATCACACAACACTTCTCAAAGTGAGCCCCAAAGCAAAGCCTCTCCTCAGGGCTTATATAGCCTTCTCTTGGCTCAGAGAATGTAACAACCTCCTTGACCCACTGCCCAATCACAAAGTATCAAGGTGTTGGCTTTCCTGAAAAACAAGCCTCCCACCACAGGCTCCAGGTGCACTTAAGCTAGGGGCAGGGAAGATCTTTAAATCTGCATTTCCATTACAGGTATGAAATTATTTATAATCCTTTGGGCATAATTCCAGATTGCTCTCCAGAATGGTTGGATAAGTTCGCAACTCCACCAGCAATGTATTAGTGTTCCAATTTGTCCACATCCTCTCCAGCATTTGTCACTTTCTTGTTTTGTCATCTTAGCCAATCTGACTGGAGGGATGTGGTATCTCAGAGTTGTTTTGATTTGCATTTCTCTAATTAATAGTGATTTAGAGCATTTCTTCATATGCTTATAGATATCTTTAATTTCTTTCTCTGAAAATTTCCTGTTCATATCCTTTGACCACTTATCAATTGGGGAATGACTTGTATTCATATAGATTTGGCTCAATTCTCTATAAATTTTAGAGATGAGTCCTTTATCAGAGACACAAGTTGTAAAAATTCTTTCCCAATTTCCCACCTCCCTCTTGATCTTGGTTACATTGGCTTTGTTTGTACAGAAGCTTTTCAATTTAATGTAATCAAAATTATCCATTTTGCATTTTATAATGCTCTCTAATTCTTGTTTGGTCCTAAAGTCTTCCCCTCTCCACAGATCTGTCAGGTAAACTATTCCTTGCTTTCCCAAATTGCTTACAGTATCATCCTTTACACCTAGATCATGCACCCATTTGGACTTGATTTTGGTATATGGTGTTAGATAATGATCTATGCCCAGTTTCTGCCATACTGTATTCCAGTTTTCCCAGCAGTTTTTGTCAAATAGTGCATTCTTATCCCAAAAACTGGGGTCTTTGGGCTTATTGAACAATAGATTGCTATATTCATTAACTGCTGGGTCTCCTGCACCTAATCTATTCCATTGATCCACTACTCTACACCTCTGCCAGTACCAAGCAGTTTTGATGACTGCTGCTGCATAATACAGATTAAGATCTGGCATAGCTAGTCCACCTTCCCTAGCGTTTCTTTTCATTAATTCCCTTGATATTCTAGACTGTTTGTTTTTCCAAATAAATTTTGTTATTATTTTGTCTAACTCTAGAAAGTAGTTTTTTGGTAAATTGATTGGTATGGCACTAAATATAGAGTTTAGTTTGGGTAAAATTGTCATTTTTATTATATTAGCTCGACCCAGCCATGAGCAATTGATATTTTTCCAACTATTTAGATCTGCTTTTATTTGTGTGAGAAGTGTTTTGTAGTTGTGATCATATAGATTCTGGGTTTGTTTTGGCAAGTAGATTCCCAAATATTTTATAATGTCTACAGTGACTTTGAAGGGGATTTCTCTTTCTATCTCTTGCTGTTGAGTTTCATTAGAGATATACAGGAATGCCAAGGATTCGTGTGGGTTTATTTTATATCCTGCAACTTTGCCAAATTTATTTCTTGTCTCAAGTAGTTTTTTACTTGATTCTCTAGGATTCTCTAAGTATATCATCATATCATCTTCGAAGAGTGATAGCTTGGTCACTTCTTTACCTAATTTGATTCCTTTGATTTCTTTTTCTTCTCTAATCGCTACTGCTAGTGTTTCTAGTACCAGATTGAATAAGAGGGGTGACAGTGGACACCCTTGTTTCACTCCTGATCTTATTGGAAATGCTTCTAGTTTATCCCCATTGCATATAATACTTGCTGATGGTTTTAAATAGATGCTATCAACTATTCTGAGGAAGGCTCCATTTATTCTTATATTTTCTAGTGTTTTTAATAGGAATGGGTGTTGTACTTTGTCAAAAGCCTTTTCTGCATCTATTGAGATGATCATGTGGTTTCTGCTAGTTTTATTGTTGATGTGCTCAATTATACTGATGGCTTTCCTAATATTAAACCATCCTTGCATTCCTGGAATGAATCCTACCTGATCAGAGTGTATTATTTTTGTGATGAGTTGTTGGAGTCTTTTGGCTAATATTTTGTTTAGAATTTTTGCATCTAAATTCATGAGGGAAATTGGTCTATAATTTTCTTTCTCTGTTTTATCTCTTCCTGATTTAGGAATCAGTACCATATTTGTGTCATAGAAAGAGTTTGGTAGGACTCCTTCTTCACTAATTTTCCCAAATTGTTTGTAGGGTATTGAAATCAATTGTTCTTTAAATGTTTGATAGAATTCACTAGTAAACCCATCTGGCCCTGGAGATTTTTTCCTAGGGAGATCTTTGATGGCTTGTTTGATTTCTTTTTCTGAGATAGGGTTATTTAGGTAATTCAATTCCTCTTCAGTTAATCTGGGCAACTTGTGATTTTGTAAATATTCATCCATTTCACTAAGATTGTCATATTTATGTGCATACAATTGGGAAAAATAATTCCTTATTATTTTTTTTTTGATTTCCTCTTCATTGGAGGTAGATTCATCCTTTTTATTTTTGATACTCATAATTTGGTTTTCTTCTTTCTTTTTTTTTATCATATTGACTAAGGGTCTATCAATTTTGTTGATTTTTTCATAAAGCCAGCTCTTAGTTTTATTTATTAATTCAGTGGTTTTCTTAATTTCAATTTTATTAATATCACCTTTGGTTTTCAATATTTCTAATTTAGTACTTAATTGGGGATTTTCAATTTGTTCTTTTTCTAGCTTTTTCAATTGCATGTCCAATTCATTGACCTCGCTTCTCTCTACTTTAATGAAGTATGCACTCAGGGATATAAAACTTCCCCTGAGAACTGCCTTTAGTGCATCCCACAAATTTTGGTATGTTGTTTCATTATTATCATTCTCTTGAATGAAATTATTTATTGTTTCTATAATTTCTTGTTTGACCCACCAATTTTTTAGGATTAAATTGTTTAATTTCCAATTAGTTTTTAGTCTATCTTTCCCTGGCCCTTTATTGCGTATAATTTTTATTGCATCATGATCTGAGAACGATGCATTTAATATTTCTGCCTTTTTGCACTGGATTGTGAGGTTTTTATGCCCTAGTACATGGTCTATTTTTGAGTGTGTACCATGCACTGCTGAGAAGAAAGTAAATTCCTTTTTATCCCCATTCAGTTTTCTCCAGAGATCCAGCATATCTAGTCTTTCTAAGATTCTATTCACCTCCTTAACTTCTTTCTTGTTTATTTTGAGGTTAGATTTATGGAGTTCAGAGAGGGGGAGATTAAGGTCCCCCACTAGTATAGTTTTGCTGTCTATTTCTTTCTCTAATTCCTTTAACTTCTCCTCTAGGAATTTAGATGCTATCCCACTTGGTGCATATATATTAAGTAGTGATATTACTTCATTCTCGATGGTGCCTTTTAGTAGGATATAGTTTCCTTCCTTATCTCTTTTAATTAGATCTATTTTTGCTTTTGCTTTATCTGAGATAAGTATTGCTACCCCTGCTTTTTTTACTTTAGCTGAGGCATAATAAATTTTACTCCAACCTTTTACCCTTACCCTGTGGGTATCCCTTTGTTTCAAATGTGTTTCTTGTAGACAACATATTGTAGGATTTTGGTTTTTAATCCATTCTGCTATCCGCCTCTGTTTTATGGGAGAGTTCATCCCATTCACATTCACAGTAATAATGAGTATCTGTCTCTTCCCCTCCATCCTGTTCCCTCCCCTGTTTATGTTTTTGTTTCTTCCTTCTCCCTTCCCCTCCTTGAAGTTTTCCCTTTTGACCACCCCCTCCCATTCCCATCCAGTGATCCCTCTTTTTTTTTTTTTTTTTAAAGCAATTGGGGTTAAGTAACTTGCTCAAGGTTACACGGCTAGTCATTTGATTTATGCGTGGGTGCTCATTTTCTGAGGCCGGATCTGATCTCGGGTCATCCAAACTCCGAGGCCGGCACTCTTACTCACTACGCCACCTAGCCGCCCCTTTAGGGCAATTGGGGTTAAGTAACTTGCCCAAGGTTACACAGCTAGGTTTTTGTTTGTGTGGATTAAGTGTCGGAGGCTGGCTCTGAACTCAGGTCCTTCTGATTTCAGGGCTGGCGCTCTATTCATTGCGCCACCTAGCCACCCCTAGTGATCCCTCTTCTTAACCTACCCTCTCCCCTTATTACTGTTTCCCTCCCTTCTAATCCCCCCCTTTAGTCTCCTCTTTTTCACCCCCCCTTGCCCTTCTGCTTTCTATAGGACGAAGTAAGTTTTTATACTTATCAGAGTGAATTACTCCCCGTTTGATTCCAAACCAATGAGAGTAAATTTCAAACATTGCTCCTCTCCCTCCCTCCTTTTCCTCTGTTTAATGAATTTATGTGTCTATTCACATTAAAATCTTAAACTTCACTGATTTAAGTTGATCCCTCTTTGAACCAGAACCAGTGAGAATAGTGTTTAAATGTTGTTCCTCTCCCTCTTTCTTTCCCCTCTTCTATAGTGTGTTTTAATGTCCCTTCAGATGGCATATTTTACCTTTTCCTAGCTCATCCTTTCCTTTTTCCCATTACAGTACCTTTGATCCCCTTAATAGTTTTGGTTTTTTTTTTAGACACCAGGTTAGTGCATTCATACCCACACCCTCTATCTAAGTATAACCCTTTTGAAGGTCATGATAATCATAAAGATTTTGAATATTGACAGTTATCAGCTCCACATATAGGGATGTGAACATTTTGCTCTTGTTGCATCCCAAGTAATGAGTGTGTGTTTGTGGGTGTGGGTGTGTGCACTTATGCATGTGTGAGTCTGTGTTTCTCTTGTTTACCTTTTTATGTCTTTCTTGAGTTTTGTAATTGGAGATCAGATTTTCCATTGAGCTCTGGCTTTTTCATCAGGAACATCTGGAAGTCCCTTATTTCATTAAACAACCATCTCCTTGCCTGGAAGATTATGCTCAGTTTTGCTGGGTAGTTAATCCTTCTTGTAGTCCTAGCTCTCTTGCCCTATGAAATATCAAATTCCAGTCCCTCCGCTCTTTTAATGTAGAAGCTGCTAGGTCCTGTGTGATCCTAACTGTAGTTCCTCGATATTTGAATTGTTTCTTTTTGGCTGCTTGTAGAATTTTTTCTTTAATCTTGTGATTCTGGAATTTGGCTACTATATTTCTTGGAGTTTTCAGTTTGGGATCTCTCTCAGGAGGAGTCAGGTGAATTCTGTCGATAGTTATTTTATCTTCTGATTCCAGGACCTCAGGACAGTTTTCTTTGACAGTCTCTTGGAGGATGTTGTCTAGGCTGCTTTTTTCATCATGGCTTTCTGATAGACCAATAATTCTTAGGTTGTCTCTCCTGGATCTGTTCTCTAGGTCAGTTATTTTTCCAGTGAGATATTTTACATTTTCTTGCAATTTTTTGATCGTCTTGTTTTGTTTGATTGACTCTTGCTGCATCATAGAGTTCTGAGCTTCAATTTGATTGTTTCTAATTTTTATCGAATTACGGTCTTCAGTTATTTTTTGAAGTTCCTTTTTTAGGGAGGTATTTTCTCCAATTACTTCACTGAGATATTTTTCCAAGTTGGTCACTGCCTCCCTGATTTGGTCTTTAAAATTTTTCTTAAGCTCCTCCAGTAATGCTATTTGGGCTTGAGACCAGATCATGTTTCCTTCTGTGGTCTCAGGTGTGGGTAGAGTCTATATTGTCCTGTGTGTTTTGTTGTTCTTGCCCTTCATAGTATGCTCGAATAGACTTTTTTGCCTTCCCCTTCTCCTTCTGGGCTTCTTTTTTTCCCATTGTGACTTTCTGTTTCTTAGTTTCTCAGGCTATGAGTTTAGGGCCTGATCCTTGACTTTGAATACCTCTGGGTGCCTAGTTTATGGCTAAGTCAGGGAAGTCAAGGAGGGATGTAGATGAGTAGGTATGGGTGGGTCTGATCACTTCAGATTTCTGCCTCTATACCCCTGGGCTCTAAGTAGGCTTTTGTTGGTAAGGAGAGGTGGGGCTTGTTGGGACCCCAACCTCTCTTCTCTTCAGACTCCTGGCTAACTCAGTTACACCCCTTCTTGGAGACTCTCAAGCCTGGGGCTATTTCCATTAACTTGGGATTTCAATCTGGGTGGGAGACTTATCTTTGGGTTTTCTGCTTCATGAAGGAGGGATGGGAGGATTAGAGCAGCTAGGATTTACTTTGCCATTCCAGCCCCTGTATTATACAGGCAGGCAGTTTCTAAACTTCCAGGCTGGGGGCAGAATGCCGCTAGAGAAGCCACTCTTTCCACTGAGGGCCAAACTCTCCTACCTGGCTCTAATGATCCTACCCGTCTGAGAGATGACTGTGATTCATCCTCGGTAAGTCTTCAGGCTGGGGCTTTTGCTCTCTCTGGTGTAGTCTGCTTGTCTGCTCTTAGGTCTGGGCTGTGCAGACCCCATGCGCTCTGCGCTCGACCAGTCCTGACACAGTGGGCAACCTCCTGGGCTGGACTCTGCCACACTTCGTCTTCCAGTGGGCTCTGTCACTCCGGTTTCCACTCAGATTCACCCTTTGAGCCTTAGTGACCGAGGAGCTCAGAGAGGTTACTGCTTCCTTTCTGCCATCTTGGCTCCTCCCCCGAGACTAGACCCCAGTCATTTTTTTAAACTGATTTTTCCTTAAAATTCCCAGGGGCTGTAGGGCTGTGATGGGTGGGAAAACAAGGTGTATTTGTTTTCTGTATGTCAATTGTTAAAATTTTAGTGTGAACATTTATACCTTGGAAATTGGTAGGGTTTGATTTATTGCTATGTTGCTTTTCTAGATTTAAGAAAGTGATAGAGAAAATATTAATAATAATGTAGATTAAACTCAAATGTTGCATACTTCCCCCCCCCCAGAGAGCTGGTTGTTAAACATTTACCACCACACCCCTGACTCTGACACCATATTCACACTTGGAAATATTTGAGCATTGTAATTGGTTGAAAGAATGAAGAGTGGGGGACAAAGGAAAGAGAGGGAGAAAAAAAAGAAAGTCTGGCTAATTTTATAATTTATCCTCAAGGAGGTTAAGTGCCTGTTTTCAGTGTCTGGAGAGCCCAGGGGTTCACTTTTCTTTAGAGGTGACCATAAGGATCTCATAAGGGACTTCATCGTTAAATAAAGAACAAAGGTGACGTTGAAGTTTTTAATTTAACTCACCTCCTCTGTACCAGTCTCTAGGCTCCAATGTATGCTATAAATACAGTAAAAAGGCTAATGTTCATTCAGGGCCTTTTATTCGGTATTTCCTATGTTGGGATGTATTGCATTTATGAGAAAGGCCAAAAAACAATTACAGCATACTTTCACAATCACACAGCTATTAAGTAGCAGATTTATTGTTATTCAGTTGTTTTTTTCAGCTGTGTTTGATTCTTCCTTACCCCATTTGCAGTTTTCTTGGCAGAGATACTGGAGTGGTTTATCATGTCCCTGCCCAACTCATTTTACAGATGAGGAAACTGAGGGAAACAGGATGAAGTGACTTGCCCAGGGTCACACAGTAAGTGCCTGAGGCCAGATTTCAGCTCATGAAGAGGAGGCTTCATGACTCCAGGCCCAGCACTGTATCCACTGCCCCACCTAACTGTCCTAAATAGCAGAACCAGGACTCAAATCCCAAATAATACCTGTGGTTGTAGTGTATAGAGAAGTGAACCTTGAGGCAGGAAGACTAAAGGATCACCTTATAGACTTAGCTATATGACTCTGCGTTAATCATTTAACCATGGTCTGTCTCAGTTTTGCAAACCTTAAAATGCTATAAAAATGCTAGATATTGTTATTATCCATCACTCTTTCAAAGTTTAAATACAGGGTGTCCCTAAAGTCTGGACACATAGGAAATCTCATTAACTATGTATATTTTCAAGAAATAAAATGAATGAAATTTTCAACATTTTATCTAATTAGCATACATTTTAGCCATGACAATTTCATATGGAATAAAAACTTTCATTAGCTGTTGGGGGCGGGGATAGGCTTTGCTTTTACTGTGCTAATTTCCATATAAGGTATAGGTTTTATTGGGCCATAGTTGGGGCGAGGGCGTGGTTTAATGTATATAAGATGCTGTACGCGGAAGCATCTCTCTCTCGGGATGTGACCAGCCGTGAATAAACAACCCCTGAAACCTCAGGTGCTCTGTCTGGGTTAATTCCTCTTCGGAGGCCGGTGACGACCGAAGACTCACCATGGGGATAGGTGAGTAGAGAGGACGGGGATATAATAGTTACAGATCAACCCGCTGCTGGTGCCGTAGATAAGGCCCCCGGCAAATGGCGCCCGAACAGGGACTGAGATCTGTAGGGACCGTCTGAGTCCGCTGGACGGACTCCCCCCAGACAGCCTCATCTCATAAGAAGGACGAGATGGGAGGATTGAATAGCATACCTGAATTTCGACCCGAGGAGAAGGGGGTTGTAGCCGCCCAGCTGTATAAGCTGTGCGCTAAGAAGGGGTATAAAATCCCCCTAAAAACCTGCCAAGCATTCATAGAAGGGTCGGGTGAAGAGGAGGAAAGTCACGGTGTGGGGCCACAAGAGGAGGATGAAGGGGAGGATGGGGGGGAGGATGAGGGCCCCCCTCCCGTGTACCCCTGGGAAGAGTTAAGGAGGGCTAGAGGGGAAAGCCGCGAAAAAGATGGCGGAGACACGACACTTCCGCATTCTTCATGGGACACAGACCGGAAGGATAGTGGGTGTGACGCAGCTCAGATGCCGAGTGGGCCTAGACAGGAAAAGACAGGAGGATGGGGCGGGGCCTCTTCTAGACACCCGGAGGCCTGGGGCGGAGTTGCCCAGAAGCTTGGCTAGCCGCCCCAACGGCCATGGCTGAGCCTCCCCCATGCAGATTGGCAGCATTCAGGGACGGGGGGAGAGGACCCAGACCAGGGGCAACAGGTCTGGTCGCAGCCAGTGCCATCCGAGCCTTTGAGCAGGGGGAGACAGTAGACTGGGATGACTGGGGGATATATCCACTGCTTGCTGATCCCCTCACGGGACAGCGGCAGTACGCCCCAGTGCCATTTAAGATGTTGAAGGAGCTGAAGGAAGCCGTGTCCAAGTACGGCGCCAGCTCCCCTTATGTAAAAAGATTGCTGAAAAACATAATAGCCACCAATCCTTGGACTCCGTCAGACTTTGACGAAGTCTGTTCTGCTTGTTTTGACCCCGCCGGCTATATGGCTTTCAAAGCCCAGGCTCGCCGAGAGGCCTTACAGTTCGCAAGAACTAAAGGATCCGGCCCAGTTGAGCAGGTGGTGGATCTCCTGTGCGGCACGGGGATAAATGCTGACCCAAGAGTGCAGGCACAGTACGGCCAGGTAGAACTGGAAGCAGTAGAGGAAGTGCACCTGAGAGCATGGGATAAGGTGGGAACTATGAAAGGAGGGAAGGCTCCGGCTAAGCTAATTGGGCTCAAACAGCGAGCCAATCAAGACCCATTAAGTTTCGTTAATGAAGTTAAGGAGACTGTGTCACGCGTTATGGGTGAAGGGCCCGGCACTGATCTACTCGTGAAACAGATTCTAAGGGAGGGACTTCGACCTCGCCCCGCTGCCACTGTGGCCACTTTACCTAGTGATGCCTCCTTAGAAGACATGGTAGACAAACTAATGGATATGCCAGGAGAGGACTCCATGCAAGCCCTTGTGGCGGCCATGGAAAGCAGAGAGAATTCACTGGTGGCCGCCCTAGAGAAAATGAGCATGGGGGCCGGCAAGAGATCAGCTTGCTTCAAGTGTGGCAAACTTGGCCACTTCAAAGCACAATGCAAGGCATCTACTCAGACCCCTCGGTGCTACTGCTGCGGCAAGCAGGGACACATAGCTAAATTTTGCAGAAACAAGGGGAAGCAGGGAAACGGCCGGAGGGGGGGCCCAGCCACGAGGCACCCCCACGGTCCATCAGCGGCAAACATACACCAGTGAGGGCCTGGGCAGTAGAAGGACAGGGACAGGTCACCTACCAGATGGCCCCGTGGGAGACCATGGCTGTTCCATCTCTAACACAGACTTGTCCGGCCTTAATCACAGGCCCTGAGGGCTACACTGAATTTATAACCCATACTCAAATTGTGGAAGACCCTGAATCACCCATTGTTTTGACTAACCCTCACCCCTACTCCATAATGATAAATAAGAACCAAGTAATTGGGAAAGCCATCCCATTGCAAGGCTCCCCATTTATTCATTCAGGGAGAGCCCAGACCATAAACTGGGTACAACCAGTGACCCCCGACCGGCCTACTCTGATTGTGTTGGTCGAAGGGGGAGATGTTGGGGGCGGGGATAGGCTTTGCTTTTACTGTGCTAATTTCCATATAAGGTATAGGTTTTATTGGGCCATAGTTGGGGCGAGGGCGTGGTTTAATGTATATATGATGCTGTACGCGGAAGCATCTCTCTCTCGGGATGTGACCAGCCGTGAATAAACAACCCCTGAAACCTCGGGTGCTCTGTCTGGGTTAATTCCTCTTCGGAGGCCGGTGACGACCGAAGACTCACCATGGGGATAGGTGAGTAGAGAGGACGGGGATATAATAGTTACAGATCAACCCGCCGCCGGTGCCGTAGATAAGGCCCCCGGCAATTAGCTATTGGAGACTATTTTTCATATTAATGAGATTAATTTAATTTAATTAATTAATGAGATTTCCTATGGATCTCCTATGTCTTCCAATGAAATATCATTTATGCTAATTAAATAAATGTTGAAAATTTCATTCATTTCATTTCTGGAAAATATGCAGTTAATGAGATTTCCTATGTGTCCAGGCTTTAGGGACACCCTGTATTTCAAGGAATCCCAGACTTTGTGAGTGTTTGATGCAGATTTCAACCTCTAGCTATCTTAAAAGGTCTTCATGGTTTGCTGTGGCAAAATAAAAATGAATCAAATGGTGAACAACTCTGGTGATATCTCTTTTTAGCTGAGTTGTCTCTGAACAAAAGATATGCTGTCTCTTACCAAGTAAATACTCAACACCCTAACCTTCCATAAGTTGACATGATCTCTGGGCCATGATGAGGCATCAGAGAAGTTTAGTGAATAATTTTAGTGGTTAGAAAATGTTTTTGTTTATTGAATCAAGGTCTTCCTCTCTGTTCTTTCCCACTACTGAGCCTGGTTCTTCTCTCTATGCCCATCAGAAAAAGTCAAATCACTTACCTACATATTCACGTACAATCTAAGTCTTGTCTTTGCTTAAGCATACTCATTTCTATCATCTGACCCTTGTTTGGCATGGTTTCATCCTATCTCACCATCTTGGACACCATCCTCTGAATCTTCCCCAGACTATCCTGATATTTGGCACTTAGAACTGTACACAGTATTCCAGATGTAGTCCCAGTACAGAGGAACTATCAACCAATCAACAAGCACTAATTATGTTGAGCTCTGTACTAGTTACTGGAAATTCACAAAGACAAAATGAAGTAGTCCTTTCCCTCAAAGAACTTATGTTATATCAGGGGAGATGATTTGCATATAAATAAGTATATAAAATATTTGCAAAATAAATACAAGATGCATTTTTTTGGGGGGGGGAGTACTAACAATTGGAAAAGGGGATCAGGAAAGACTGATGTCACTAGAGCAGAGTTTTAAAGGAATCAATAGATTCCAAGAGGCAGAGATGAGGTAGGAGTGCTGTGTGTGAGGTACAGATGATGGACCATAGGAAATCTCATTAGCATATTTTCAATAAATGAAATGAATGAAATTTTCTTTTTTTCCTTTTTGGAGGGGGAAAGTAGGGCTCTTGAGGTTAAGTGACTTGCCCAAGGTCACATGGCTAGTTTTGTGTTAAGCATCTGAGGCTGGATTTGAAATCAGGTCCTCCTGACTCCAGGACAGGTGGTCCTGTGCCACCTAGCCACTCTGAATGAAATTTTCAACATTTTATTTAATTAGCATAAATGAGATTTCATAGGAAGACCTAGGAAATCTTATTAATTAATTAAATTAATCTCATTAATATGGGAAATAGTCTCCAATAGCTAATGAAAGCTTTTATTTTATATGATATTGTCATGGCTAAAATTTATGCTAATTAAATAAAATGTTGAAAATTTCATTCATTTCATTTCTTGAAAATATTCATAGTTAATGAGATTTCCTATGTGTCCAGACTTTAGGGACACTGTATAAAGCTGGAAAGATAAACTGGGGCTAGATTGTGGAGGACTTAAAAAAAGGTAAACAAAGGAGCTTATATTTGATTTTAGAAGCAATAATCACCTCTCTTGTTTGGGAAACTTTTATTTTAGTATTCTTAGGGGGCAGCTAGGTGGCACAGTGAATACAGTACCAGCCTTGGAATCAGGAGGACCTGAGTTCAAATCCAGCCTCAGACACTTAACACAAAAAAACTAGCCAAGTGACCTTGGGCAAGTCACTTAACCCCAATTGCCCTGCCTTCCCCCCTCTAAAAAGAAAAAAAAAGTACTATTTTAGTATTCTTAGACTCTAGTTTAGTGCATTAGATGCTTAAAAAATGTCCATTAAGTTTAGTTGAATTATTCTGGATACTGTTTTGCTTTTATTAATGTAGTTTAACATCTCATTTGGCTGCCACTGATGTTGTTGATTAGTACCAAACCTGAATCTCTCTAAAATTCCCAGGTCTTAAATTATGTGAAGTGCTTTTATAGCTAAATCTCTCCCCACCTGTTTATTCAATTAAGTTTTTGAACCCAAGTTCAAGAATTTTACATTTATATATAAATTTCATATTGTTGGATGTGGTCTCTTTTTCCAACTGGTCAAAAATTTTTAGGTTCCTCTTTTTTAGTTGTCTCTCATACCTCTTTGTCATCTGAAAATCTAATCAGTATTCCCTTTGTCAACTAGGTGAAACCCAACCCTCCAAATGCAGAGGAGTCCAAGCTGGGTTGAAAGCAGAAAAGTTTTATTGGGAGGAAAATTAGATTATATTCTAGTGCTATGCCTCCCCTCCCCCCCACTCCCATACAAGGTATAAACGAGTCCATAGCCCAGGAGAGGCAGGGAAGAGTTATGCTTGAAAACCACAAAGGGGAAGTCAGGGAGAGGTTGGGAAAAGGGATGGACAATCTTTCTGAGGAACAGGTGGACAAAGAAGCAGGATATTTTGCAGGAACAGTTGACTGCAGGGCTGGTTTGGGACAGTTTGGGGGTGGTGCACAGCTCAGCAAGGTCAGCCAGTGAATACCAAAAAGGCTTCTGGGAGTGAGCAAGACTTTGGCTCTCTGAAGGCTCCTGACTGGCTCCTTTCAGCAAACAGGCTTACTCTGTGTCCAGAGTATCTGCCTGGTAAGATAACTCATATAAAACTGACATATTAATTTCAGGGGCACTTCCACACATTTATGCAGTATCCAAAAGAATAGGAACAAGAGCAGAGCCCTGTGGCATTTCACTAGAGACTTCCCTCTAGGTCAAGATACATTAACCAGTATTTCAGTCCAATCTTGTCAACCAAGCTTGAGCACATCTAATAATTGAGAAGGTTATTTTGGCAGAGGATGTGTAGAGGAGGGATTGGAGAGGGTTAGAAATGATGGGAACTATGAAGTTAAGTGACTACTTATTTCTAGTTTGTGACACAGAGTAGAAATCTGAGGAAACCCTAGCTTCTGGGAAAGGAGATTTTAGTGGGTTCAGTGGAAAGCCTTTAGATCTCAAGGACTAACATGCTATAGAGGATGCTTTGATGGTATGGAGAAGTTAGCCAAATATTAAATAGCTAGGGATGTATAGGAATAACAAACAAAAATAATAATACAACAATGAAAAGTTAGCATTTACGTAGTGCTTTAATGATTACAAAATGCTTTACATATATTAGCTCATTTACTCTTCACTAACAACCTTATGATGGGTGATTAAAGGAATAAAATGAATTTTCTGTTTGGTAATTAGACCACTGCCTATTTCACATTTGTTTAAGGTTTTTTTTTTTTTTTAAAGCAATTGGGGTTAAGTAACTTGCTCCAGGTTACACGGCTAGTCATTATTATTTATGCGTGGGTGCTCATTTTCTGAGGCCGGATCTGATCTCGGGTCATCCCAACTCCGAGGCCGACTCTCTTACTCACTGCGCCACCTAGCCGCCCCTTTAGGGCAATTGGGGTTAAGTAATTTGCCCAAGGTTACACGGCTAGCTTTTTTTGTTTGTATGGATTAAGTGTCAGAGGCTGGCTCTGAACTCAGGTCCTTCTGATTCTAGGGCCGGCGCTCTATTCACTGCGCCACCTAGCCGCCCCTGTTTAAGGTTTTAAGAGGGACATCTCTTCTGTGATTGAAATAAGGGCTGTAATCCACAGACTCATTCATAATTACTGTTCAACAGAAATAACCTTTCTCTTTGTGTTCAGTAGCAAATCTTGCTATTCTCTTCCCCTTCTCAAAGCAAATTTGAGCAGAGAATTTTAACAAAAAGTCTGCCTTTTAAAACCTTCACACCAATCAGCCTTCACCAGGTCATGCTCGAATACTCTCTGCAAATGAAATTGTGTGTAGTTGCAATGTGTACCGGGATAGGGGAGTAGAACACAGCCATCCAGTGCTACTTTCATTGATTCTCTGCTGATAGATAAAATAAGTGATGTTTATATAACACTTTAAAGTTTACAAAGCCCTCTCCCTACATTCTCATTTGAACTTTACAAAAACTCTATAAGGCAGGTCCTACCAGTATCATCATCTCCAGGTTTTTAGATTTTTAATAGATGAGGAAACAGACTCAAATAAGTTCAATAATTTACCTGTAGTCACAGAACCAGTAAATCCCAGAGGTGGGATTCAAACCTAGGTCTTTGGAACTCCAAGACACCAGTTTATCTCACAAGGATGTACTGACAATTCAATCAGCAATAACTGATACTCTTTAAAAACAAGAGAGATGGTGTATCCTTGTGAACCATTCCTTCTCCCCTTTGTTTGAGCCTGTGGAAGGAAGGAGAGAATCTGGAAGGTAAAGATTTCCCTAATCAAAGAAAAAGCAGCTCACTAACATTTTTACCAACAGATCACAGTTTATGGGAGAATCCTCCTAAACAGTTAAAATTATTCTTAACTTAAATAATAATGTGAAATTGTGACTTCCTATTTTGACAAATCATCAGTATCTTATTATTAGTGATCATCAGAGAAATCAACACTATACCTTACCATTTATCATCAGTGACTGGCACTGATTAATCATTTTTAAAGGGGAGATATTTTATTATGTTTTGTATTGTTTTTACATCACTTTGTTTACAAACGTATCATTCCTGCTCCCTCACCTAAAGAGTCAGCCCTTTCAAGATAGATTTTAAAAAGAAAGAAGAAAGAAGCAATTCTTGGCACAATGGATAGGATGCTGGACCTGGAGTCAGGAAGACCTGAGTTCAAATTTGACCTGAAATATTTTGCTAATGTCATGACTGGCAAGTCATTAAACTGTCTTGCTTAGTTTCCTCATCTGTAAAATGGTGATGATAACAGTACCTTGCTCCCAGAGTTGTTGTGAGGATAAAATGAGATATTTGTAAAGTGCTTTATAAATAAATGCTTGCTGCTATTATTTTAGCTAGCCATGCCTGGCAGTATTTTTATATACAATATCTCACAGCCGTGTTCAAAGACATGGGGAGAGAGGTACCTTTTTTCAACTCCTCTCTAGAGTCAAACTTGTTCATTATAATTACATAGCACTCAGTCATATTTTTAAATTCAATTTAATTATACTATTATACTCATCCTATATATCATTTTCTTGGTTCTGCTTACTTCACATCAGTTCATATGAACCTTCGCATGCTTTCATTTTTGTCTTTTTAACTCTAGTGCCCAATATAAGTGGTGCGGTAGGATACAGGGGAATGTATATAAAACACGCTTTCAAGTTTAATTTGCCATATTAACATTTTCTCCAGCACTTTCTTATGTCTAGACAATCAACAAAAACAATAAATCTAACTCTGATTTGTAGTGCTTGTAGATTTCCTTTGTGTTCAGTGTTCACACTGACAATTAACAGTTAGTTCTCCTGGCCTGTTTGAGCTGACTCCAACACACCCTTGAATATATATACTAATCAACCACATGGTAACTGTCTAATAAATTCTTGTTACTCCTTTAAGAATCCACTTTCTATCTATTGCTGAAGAAGCTATCTTATTGAACTTATTCTAATCTATTTTTTGGTAGGCCCTTTTATATTCATATCACATATCCATTTAGAGCTTATTGTAGTATGTGGTATAAGAAGTTACTTACTTTAGTCATTAAAACCAAATGATTAATTTTAGTAGGTGTTAGAGTGATTCTTACTAATGAAAAACCTTTCTTTCCTGGAAAAAGTACAAGATACATTAAGATAATTTGATTTTTTCTGAGGGATAACTGGTACTTGTGGAGGCAAGTGAGAATTACCTATTGACCCTGAAGAGGCAGAGGAGGGGAAACTATCTTTAGTTATGTTTACTCTATATGTTTACATATGTCTATGCTCTCTTTTGCTTTCAAGGGTCTGTGCAAACAGGAGATTTTAGGAGCAACAACAAGATGGCTTTTTTGCCACTTAAGTTGCCACTTGTAATTGCATCATCTCTCTTTCCTTCACTGTTGACTATATTGACCATGTTGGGTTCTATGAGGAGCCAGAGCGTGGAAACAAATTCTCCAATAGCTTCTAATGGAGCTCCATTTCCTTGGAATAAAATGCGGCTTCCCGACTACGTCCTTCCAATTCATTATAACCTCTTGATCCACGCCAATCTCACCACTTTGACATTCTCGGGAGCGACAGAAGTAGAAATTACTGTCAATCAGCCAACCAGTTCCATCATTCTGCATAGCCAACACCTGCAGATCACCAAGGCAACCCTGCGAGAAAAAAGCCAAGATAATGTGGCAGAGCAGCCACTGACTGTTCTGGAGTATCCACCCAGGCAGCAAATCGCGTTCCTAGTGGACCAGCCCCTTCAGATCAGACGTCATTACATAGCTACTATTGAATATACCGCCACTCTTTCTGAGACTTTACGTGGATTTTACAAAAGTTCTTATAGAACGCAAAAGGGAGAAGTGAGGTAATTTTTTTTTCTCCAAAATAAACAAATAAAAAGGCTTAATGTGTTGGCCCCAATGATTTAAAAAAAATTCAGTAAGATTTTCCTTTAATTTTTAATTAATTAATTAACTAAATTTCCTTTAATTAATTAATTCCTTTCCTTCTCTTTATCTCTACTGTTATTCTTTATTCATGGACTTTGCAGATCAGGAGTGATAAAGTGGGGAGGAAGGAGGGGTGTAGGCATATATTACTTTGAATTATAACCATAAATTCAGTCTCTTCCTTTTTCATTTTACTTGGTTTAATTATAGGGTACTAGCATCCACACAGTTCGAGCCAACAGCAGCTCGGATGGCCTTTCCCTGCTTCGATGAACCAGCCTTTAAAGCTAGTTTTTCAATCAAGATTAGAAGAGAACCACAGCACATTGCTATTTCCAACATGCCATTAGTAAGTTTCTGTACCTTTCTTTTATTTACTCTAAGAATAAAAATGAGAAATGGACATAGCCTTGTGGTGCTTCAGTAAGAGTTCACATTCAATCTATGTTTTTATTCTTGCCTATTTTAAAAAAAATTCTCACCAAGTTCTCTTTTATATCTTTATCAAATTTATCTCTTTGCATCCAGAATTCCTCTTAAAGTTAAAGATATCTTAGTATTTTTTTTTTAAATTGCTTTGCTATTTAAGGGGCAGTCTGGTCACTAATGCAAAATTAGAGGAAAGAAGAGAATGCTTTAGAAAAAATTTTATATAATTTTAAAAGATTATTTCTTAAATTATTTATAAAAATCAATATAATTAAAATTTTAAATTAAAAATTAAATTTCAAAATAATTTTTTCTAAAAATGGAGTTATTTTGCTAGACAGTAGGTTATATCCTTTTACAGATATATTTTGCAATAAGCTGAATATTAGAGAAACAGAAATAGATGAGTGAAGATATTATTAGCCCCATGTGATGTTGATGTGTGAAAATGAGTAACAACATAGTTTTTCCTGAAAAAAGGAATATTTAAATATGTTTAATCAAAAATCAAAATAGATATGACCAGTGTTTCTTTTAATTTTATAGTATTAGGGACATTAGTCAACGAATTAAAAGGACCTTAGAGTTTCCTTCAGTCCATAACCATTTTTGTGTCAGTCTGATGAAGCTTATGGACCCCTCCTCAAAATCATTAATTATTTTAAATGCACAAAATAAAATGCATAGTGCATTAGCACATTTGTTATTACAGATTTGTTAATGAAGAGACAATGTTCAGGACTGCCTGTTAATTTATCATTTAAATTAAAATTGCATATATAATTTATGTAGTTTAATTTTTTATGGAGTTAAAGTGGTTCCTTGTTTGAAACTGTATCATTACTGAAACAAAATGTCATAAATCCCCAGATATATGTTTCTGGGCCTAGTCTCTAGTCTTCCTAGCTGAAAGATGTGGAAACAAGTACTTGAAGCACCATAATTGAGATCTTAAGAAATAATTATATAATTCAAAATAATCCATTTCAGTTCCACTAATTGAGAATTTGTGAAAATTTGAACAGGTAAATTAAACTACCATGTCATTATCATCCACGAAGAAAGGTTTTGCCAAGCAAACAGTAGCATAACCAGTATTTCAGTTAAGCAAGTCCTTAGTGAATGCCTTCACTATACCTAACACAGTACTAGATTGGGAGAAGGAGAAGTAATAGAAGGAAAAAGAGGCATAGACCCTGGCCTTCAAGAGCTTATGGTGTACTTGGGGAAATAATAGCATTAGTTTTCCCAATTGTGGACTATCCCACATTGGTAGGAGACATGTCTTCTGTCTGTGGGGTCTGGAAAGTTCTCCAACAGTAACCAAAATTGTTGGATGTTTTAAAATAGAATCCTTGGATAAATACATCCTTTTATTTCTTTGGAAACAAAGTTCAAATCAAAAGTGACATGTGAAACTAGCATCAAATTCTTGATAGTTGGTGAGGTGGCAGAAATGGAGGATACAGTTGTACAACTGGAGGCAGTGTGCCCTTGCCCCAACATAGGTGACATGCAAGGAAATAAGTAGTTACATGGGGAGAGGACCTGGTCCTTATACCAGAGGGAGGGATTAGGTACTTTTATTTCTCAATGCTGCTTGGATGTTCCCTACAAATCCTTATGGCAGGTGGAACTGGAGGAAGCCAGTTAATTGGTATTTGGACCATAAGCACAACCCTTCCTCTGGTGAGGGGTCCTAACCTTTTAACAATGAATTCAGTTCATTGATTATTTTTTTATTTTATGTTACCTTTACTTTATATGTAAGTTTTGGTTTTTGTTATAAAATTGTGATAAATGCTTAATTTTACTTGAATAAAATGCAAGCTAAGAAAAAAAAAATAAATAAATAAAATGCATAGGATCACAGAGGAAGTCAATTATATTGAAATGCAGCTACCAAAATAATTTGAAAAGTTCATATACCCCATGTTAACAACTCCTGACTAATCTAACCTCTTCTTTTGACAGATAAAGAAACTGAGTTTCACAATAGTTCAAGTGACTTGTTTAAGGTTGCATCTCCCATGTCTTAATCCAAGTCTTGATAAAAATCTAAAAAGGACAGAACCAAATTCAAAACTCTACAATAGGCCCCCAGGGAATTCTGACTCAGTAATCATTTCCCCACTAATCCTTAGTCCTTGGACAATGCATGTAAACACACATGTAGTTTAACTAGAATTTTCCTTATGAAATGCTAAAATGCATATACTAGTGGAAAGATAAAAGTATGTAGGAGTCATCCAAAGGAGGAGTTGGTAGTCAATGTAAATTAGTTTAATCAGAGTGTTTCCCTAACACCTAGTGTTGGTGCTAACTGAACTCATTGACTTCATTCTAGGACAATATATACCTCATGAGATCAGGGATTATCTCTTTTTATCTCCCTTTCCCTGTCTGCCTAGATCTGGACCTTGCATGTGGATGTCACTTAAATGTTGAGTTGAACAAGGGAATGATATTCTTGATGAGAAGAGGAAGGAAATATAGTTTAGGAGTTTTCAGAGGGTGGTTTGGGTAAAGTACCACAACATGGAGTATCATGAGGGAAGTGGGGGTTAGGGAATGAAGACACCAATATGTGATAGAAAAGCACAGTGAGAAATTTGAGAGGGTCCCAAAGACAAACCACCCATTACAAAATTTTTGCCTAGGACCACCCTCAGATGCAACCCTTTTCCCTAGAGCATGTGGGCTATCTTCAAGGGGGCCTCATTAAAGCTTAAGGAACCTCATTGACTGGGGCAAGAGAGTGTAGTTGAATTGGCTGAACTTTCTGTCTGTTTAGGGTTAGGAGGGACCACTATTAACAGGAAGAACGGCCATACTTCTTGATTGGTTCTGCTTAAGAAACTCCCCCCAAGCCTCCATCTTTCATCTTTCTCAGTCAGCTAGTTCCATATTGAAAAGGACACAAATTTGTGAGAGACTTGTAGCAACAGGATTAGGGAGAGATTAGCTTTAGTTTTCTATGTAGAACTAGGGAAAATAAAATGTGACATTTCTGAACTTTCTCACAAGCTGTTTCTATGAAAAAGCAAACCACATTTTAGCAGAATCAAGGAGCTAGCTCAGTTTGCTTTGGTTCTTTTAGTTGTTTCTCCCAGATTTTTCATATTTGCATCAACTATGTGGCTAATTAGAAATGAATGGTTTTATGTGGCTATCTGTTTGTAAATGTGTATCGTTCCCTTACTTTTTAAGGTATTTCCATAGATAATGGAAAAGAAAATGAAAGAAACCATAAGGAATATAAGTGCCACATAATAATGATTAATCAATAAAGAAGTATTTATTAAATGTCTTCTATATACCAGGCCCTTGGCTAGGTGTTGTGGAATACAGAGACAAAAGCAAAGTCAATCCCTGCCCTCAAGGAACGTACTATATTCTATCAAATTTTTGATAAACCATTTAAAATTGTTCTTTTTCCTTTATTGTTGATGCTTTGAAATATTTAATGATTGAAGCTGTCCTGATTCTAGGTGAAATCTGTGACTATTGCTGAAGGACTAATTGAAGACCACTTTGATGTCACTGTAAAGATGAGCACTTATCTTGTTGCTTTTATTATTTCGGATTTTGAGTCAGTCAGCAAGATGACCAAAAGTGGAGTCAAGGTAAATCTATGGCTGTCAAAACCTGTCCTTTTTATACAGTATTCCTGAGTTGCCGTAGTAAGTACTCAGTAGATGCTGTTGATTAATAGTCCTAACTGAGGATTGCAAGGCCAGCCTAGAAGTAGAGCTTTACTACTAGGCTTCAGAGTCCCTCCCAACTACTATTATTACTGAAGACTAAGCACCCAAGACAACCCTAGCTTAGATTTAATTCTCCATTTAATTTTTCTTTGTGTTTATTGTTGTTGCCATAATGAAAATTCTAGAGGCACCCTCTAATAGAAGCCTACTGATACTTCCTGTTGATTGTCTCTTCTTTCCTTATCTTGCTAACTAAAAGGATTCTCTTTCTTCTTTTGCAGCCTTGGGAACACAAGTTTACCCCTTTCTTTGTTCCTATTCAATACCCTTCCATTAACAAACTATTTTAAGTGAATTATTATTTTTGTTGTTGTTGCAGTGTGAATGATCTTGGACTGTGTATAGATTAGGCAAATTGTAGGTACATGTAGTCGTATAGGTTTGTCAGTTAACACTAATTTGGTTTCTTCCACTAATTCCCACTTTTTATCCCTAGACCTGTCCTCTTAGTTTCTCCTTCCTCCCATGCTGAAAATAGAGCTTTCTGGCAATATCTCTGCATTCAATTGGAAACTGTTTCCCTGAAGCTTTGATTTACTGAAATCTCCCCAAGTTTCTTATTTTCTTGCTTTACTTTTCCTTTTTTTTTTTAACTCCAGATCATAATTATCTTAAGCTATCTCTCCCATTAATAGATATGTAAAACATTTATAAAGTTCTTATTTTGTGCCAAGCCTTGTGCTAAACACCAGAGATATAAATTCAGGTAAGCAACATAGACCCTGCCCTCAAGGGGTTTACATTCTAATTCTACTGGATTTTGTTGGTAATGTGAAGAAATGCTGACCTTTTACATAGGTTCATTTTATAATCTGCCACTTTGCTGAAGTTGTTAATTGTTTCAATTAATTTTTTAGCTTACTAATATTTTTAAAGTAAACTATCTTATCATCTGTAAAAGGCAATGATTTTGTTTCTATTTTCCTATTTATATTCCTTTAATTTCTTTTCTTATTTTATTATTTTAGCTAGAATTCCCAGTACTATATTGAATAGTAATGGTGATAATGGACATCATTACTTTATCCCTAATCTTATTGGAAAGGATTTTAGTCTATCTCCATTATAGATAATGTTAGCTTTTGGTTTTTAAATAGATAGTACTTATAATATTTGGGAAAGATCTGTTTATTCATATGCTTTCTAGTATTTTTAAAACAGGAATGGGTGTTGTATTTTATCAAAAGCCTTTTCTGTATCTGTTGATATAATCATATAATTTTTGTTGTTCCTGTTATTAATATGGCCAATTATGTTTATAGTTATCTAATATTGAACCAGGTCTCTATTCCTAGTATGACATGTTGCTGTAGTCTGCTTGATAATGTTTCATTTAAAAAGTTTATAACATTTTTTGTCATATTTGGTCTTAATAATTAATTGATATTAATTAATTAATAATGAATAATTAATATTCAATTGAGGTTTGGGGTTTCAAAGTGTAGTATAAGGAAGGCCAGAGTACACTAATAGAGAACACAGAAAGATAAAGGTGTTAGCAAAGAGAAAATTAAGCCAGCTAGATATATTGAGGGGAGATACAATCAGAAGGGGAGTCAGGGAGAATGGAAATGAATCAGGTCCCTCAGAGATCCCTGGTGAAAAAGGGGCACCCTAACTGGTAAAGCCCAGTGGATTTCTATAAGGTTCTTATCTGAATCAAGCAGGCCCAGGCATTGCAGGAGTGGGCATGAGTGAGGGTGGGTGGTGGGGTGGTGGTAGGGAATAAGGAGCCTAGATCTGGTATGCAGGTAGGTCAAAGTTGAGAACTAGAGCTGATTCACCCTGGGGCGTGGAGGTGGGGAGTTGGGAATGGGGAATTGGTGACTAGTTGATAATCAGACTCCCAGTTGATTGGAACTACAGGCTTTATTTTGGCACAGTGAAGCAGGGGATTAGGGGTGGGGTGGCTATTGAATCTTTTAAATATTTAAATTTAAATATTAAAAATTTAATTAATTCAAAATTAAAATTTAATTTAAAATAAAAAATTTAAAACAAAAGATTTTAAAGATTAAAATTTTGTTAGTTCTAAGCATTTATTCCCAGTTAATGAGGTTCCCATCTTGAATTCATTGGTAAAATCTCCTCTCTAACTTAGTCCTCCCGCCCCAACTTGACATTGCTAGCTTAACAAGAATCCCCAGGTTTCCATCCTATAAGACACTCTTCCACTCATTAACCAATAAGCTTTTATAAAATGCCTCCTTTGTGTTAAGTGCTGGGGATAAAACAAAGAGTGAAACAGTCTCTGCCCTCAAAGAGCTGACCTCCAGATCATAAAATTTGCTTGCCCCATCTTTGCCTTTCTGCTTACATATCAGCTAACTACTAGCCATTGATGACTATTCTTTGCACATTTGTCATCTAAACATTATTGTTGGGTGTCACCTGAAACCATAATAACAGTTATTACTTACCTTATAGCTTCTATATTTGTCATTTGGAATTTGTTTTAGTTCCACAAGCATGTATTAAATTCTGACTGTGTCCACAGCACTGTGCTAGGTGCTGGGGATACTGACAGAATGAGAAATAATGAGCCTTCAAGGAGCTGACTTTCTCCTTGGGGCAGGGGTGGTGGGGTGGTGGAGTGAGCAATTTTTACATAGATAAGTGATCGTACTATCACTTGAGTAGAGAGTGGACTCTAATACTTAGGGGCTTGTGGGAAAGCTTTTGGTAGGAAGTAGCACCTGAAATGAGCTTTGAAGGAAACTAAACATTCTAAGAGGTAGAGATTGGGAATACATCCAGGCATGGGGGCCAGCCCAGAAAAAGGAATGGAGGAGCAAGAGAATGCCTCATTTAGGGAGCAGCAACATGGTATGCAGAGTAGAGTAATGTACAATGTCTGTCAAAATAAACTGAAGCCCAAATATGAAGGCTTTAAATACCAAAATGAGGAGCTTATATTCTTATCTTTTAGGTGATAGGGAGCCATGAAAGCTTCTTGAGGAATAAAATAACATGATTAGGAGCTTTCAGAGAGTATTGAAATAGAACAGAGACGTGATAAAGCCCTGACTCCAACCATATGCAGTAAAATAATGTCCTCTCTTTAGTTTGAAGTTATCTGTTCCTTTGTTTAAAAAGCAAAACAGGGATGGCTAGGTGGTGCAGTGAGTAGAGCACTGGTCCTGGAGTCAGGAGGACCTGAGTTCAAATCTGGCTTTAGGCACTTGACACACTTACCAGCTGTGTGACCTTGGACAAGTCACTTAACCCCAATTGCCCTGCCTTCCCCCTCAAAAAAAAAAAAAAAAGCAAAACAAAATCAGAGAAAAAGAACGAAAGTACCACTACATATTTCTAACTGTTTAGCTAGAAGAGAAAGAAACAGCCCCTAATTGGATTATGCATAGGATCTGTATTATTTACTCTGCATATTTTAGAAAGATGGAGCAATTATCATGTCAATCAATCAATTAATATTTATTAAGTATCTACTATTTGTCTGGCACTGGGCTATATGCTAAGAATACTAAAAGGGGCAAAAAGTAGACCCTGCCCTCAAGGAGCTTACAGTGGAATGGGGGAAACAAACAGGCAAACAAATATATTCAAAGCAACTGAGTCCTATCATTCTATTGTACAGTATTTTTGTAAGTGACTTGGGCTTTGTTATTCTGGAGATGTGCACAAATCTAACTTTTCTTAAATCACTGGTTTTATCATCTAAAAAATTTGACAAGTATTTTTTTTCAGTTACTAATGATGCTGGCCACTTACTCATTGGCCTTTTGGATATTGGATAAGCACTGATATCTCTGGATAGAAGTTGTGCCCCACTTCCTGGTTGCAATTGGAAGTGGCTGAATTATTTGATATACTTAAATGCCCTTTTCCCCAGGTTTCTGTGTATACGGTACCAGAAAAGATAAACCAAACAGCCTATGCCCTGGATGCAGCAGTGACCCTTCTGGAGTTTTATGAGGATTATTTCAACATTCCATATCCTTTACCCAAACAAGGTAAATTTTTAATCAGAGGGATTACAAAATATAGTGTAAGAATGCACCCCAGAGCCCCAGAGGTAGACCAAACTACATAATTACTGGCTCATCACGATCCCAAAGAATGAAAGAATCTGGTGTGTGCATGACATTCTGTACAAATCTTCACACTCTTGCTCTTCGAACAAAATTCATGTTTGCATGAAAAGCAGATAGATGCCTGTGCAGTCCCTGTGAATCAAAATAAGGAGGCATTCTTAAAGATGAATCAAACTCTTAGACTTTGACTAGTTTATTTTCTTTTCCCTGAAGAAGTTTGTGAAAGTGTATTTCAGTAATATTAGAGAATATGTATTTTCTTTCTTATATTCTGCCTTAAAACTGTTTGGTCTATATGAACTGTTTAGTCTATATGAAAAATAAAGTGGTATCTTAAGACAATAATTAAGACAATTTAGCCCCAAACTATTCACTGTAAGAGGTTCCTTCCACGTAGAAGTGTATAAAATACTAGATTCCAAGGACAGAAAGATGAAGTTCTCTCATTCACTAGGAATAACCTTGGGGGCAAGTAGCTGAATTAGATAAAAGAGAGTTGGATTAGGTAAGGGTTAGTTAAGACCATGTGGCTTGGACCCTTTGGCAATCTGGTGAAGTTCATGAATCTCTTCTTCCCCCCCCCCCCAACTTTAATAACATTTCCCCCCAATCACATGTAAAAACAATTTTTAACATTAAACAATTTTTTTTGAGTTCCAAATTCTCTTCCTCCCTCCCCCTTCCCACAGTGGTAAGCAATTTGTTCTACATGTGTAATAGGTTTTACATTTGCAATCATGCAAAGAATATTTCCTTTAGTCTGTATCCTTTCTTAGACTACCATTTTAAGTACATAAAATACATTTACAAAGGATTACAAAGAAAAGCTTATTATATTGAAATAAAGTTTTCAATATCCTTTAACAAAACAAGTTCACAGACCCCAGATTAAGAACCCCCTAAATTAGATGGTCCCTGAGGTCCATTTCTCTGTTTTATTTTACTTTAGTTCTAGTCACCAAAACTTTTGAAGGTTAGTGTGGCCTTGTTAGTTAGCTTGTGACAAAGGAAAGTGAAATAGTATGTTAAACTATTATCTTTAGACCTTGCTGCCATCCCTGACTTTGAATCTGGCGCCATGGAAAACTGGGGATTGACAACATACAGAGAATCTGGACTGCTGTATGACACTGAAAAATCTTCTGCTTCCAGCAAACTTTGGATCACTATGATCATAGCCCATGAACTGGCCCACCAGGTAATTAATGTGTCTTCCAGCTACAAGGGAGCAAAGGGTGTTTGAAAATAATTGCCCGGCAGATTTGGCAGCATTTTTGTAGCATTGTCATTTAGGATTAAAAAAAAATTCTTCCTTGAAAGTAAAATGATCACCTTTGCAGGCAGCATGGTGCTGTGGAAAGAGTATTGAACTTGGAGTCACCAGACCTGAGTTCAAATCTCAGTCTGTCACTTACTACCTTGGGTAAAATATCGATCTCAGTTTGCTCATCTGTAAAATGAGGGCACAGATCAGATGACCTTTGAGTCCATTCTCACTACTGATCTATTGATCACCATTTTTTCTTCCAAGTGCTATTATGCAATGTACTTTTAAAGGATACTTCTTTTGTTTTTGATAAGTGATTCATAAAAATGACTATTAAGCTAGCTTTTTATTGTTGTTCACTTTATTTCAATTTTGTCTGATTCTTTGTGACCCCATTTTTGGGTTTTCTTGGCAAAAATACTAGAATAGTTTGCTATTTCCTTTTCCAACCTATTTTATAGATAAGAAAATTGAGGCAAATAGGTAAAGTGATTTGCCCGGGGTCACATAGCTAATAATTTTCTTGAGGCCAGATTTGAACTTAGGAAAATGAATCTCCTGACTTTACGGCCAGCATTCTATCCACTATGCCACCTAGCTGCCCATTAAGCTAGCAATGTTTGAATTAATAGAGATATAAAGTTCATTAAAAATTGACTCCTTCTATGAAGTTTATTACCTACATAACTTTATACATATGTGTGTATATGTGTGTATATGTCTGTCCATCCACTTGTAATAAGAGTGATATACATTGTTTTTCAGTGGTTTGGGAATCTTGTCACCATGGAATGGTGGAATGATCTTTGGCTAAATGAAGGATTTGCAAAGTTCATGGAGTTTGTATCTGTCAGTGTGACCCATCCAGATTTGAAAGTTGTAAGTTGTGTTATTTTGAAATTGTTTTCTCCATTTTATTTCATTTTTGAAAGATTACTATAGATGATTTAGTGATCATCTGCTCTAAGAAACCTTAAAGAGAAAATATATTTTTCTGCTAGTGAATCTGTTGTGTGAATTGAGATTCATAAGCACTAAAATATATGCCCAAAAAACAGACTCCAACCAAATATGTATTTAAAAAATGGATATGAGTTTGTCATTGTCATCAGAGTGCCTTATTATCTTTTAGAATGTCTAATAATTAAAGATAATGAATGACTATCAATCTACCATACTTTTTCTTCACATATCATGTTGTTGCCCATCACAGAAGCTTCATTTACAGCATCTTTATCCCAATAGGGACCACATTCTAAATCAAGTGTTTTTTGTTGTTGTTCTTGAGTGTAGATTGCATTTTATGTATCTCTTCAGGCAAATAAGATTCTTTGAAATCACTGCATAGATTTAATGTTTTATTTGCTATTAACCAAAATGCTAAGATTACTACAAAGCCCTATGAATTTTAAAAATTAGAATGTATTAAGAAATAGATTGCCAGCCTCAGACCTTGATACTTACTAACTGTGTGACCTTGGGCAAGTCACTTAACTCCCATTGCCTTGCCTCCTCCCTCAAGAAAAAAAAGAAATAGATTGTAGAAGTAATCCTTTTGTTTTAAGTTAAACTTTTGCTTTTTATTATCCATTAAGTACTGTGCAAAAAATTTATATCATTCTCCTAAAGCCAGTTTCCCTCCTTGCTTTTAGAAGAATTATAATCCACATGTGGTGGATTATAGGAGCATGAAAAAAGGAGCCTGGATTTTGTTTTGTGTATATATCCCCCTAAATCCTACTTTCTGTCTTCTTCAGTTTTCATCTAGATACATGTCATAGCTAAACCTGGCCCTGGAGAAGAGATAAGAAAATGTAATTAAGTCCTTGTTGTAGGCCACCCTCAACTCAGTTTAGCAGTTCAGGTTTGGGGTTGGAATGAAATGTGTTTGCAGTTAACAAAAGGAAGTTTGCTTAGCATAGCCTGGAAGAGATACTCAGCAAGTATATAGCATTAGTCCAGTTGGATAGAGCTCTCCTGTCTCTGCATTTGCTGGGGCAACTTGCTGGTGTCAAGCCTGAGGGAGGAGCTTTTGATTCCTATGGTAACATAGTTCCTGGGCCTCCAGTAAACTCTGTCAGTGGGTAGAAATCCAGTCTCAAAGATAGTTTTCATACTTTCTAAGGACAAACTCGCCTAGTTTATGCGGGGTTAAGTCCTAAAGAAAAGGGAACCCCGTCTGTGTGCCCAGAATCTTAGAAGATAATGCTCATACCACACTCCTCTTTTAGCATAGGTAGGAGACTATGGAAGTGCAGTACTACATATACTGTCAGACATTATTGATGTGAGGGTTGGTTTTGAAGAGCTACTTTTCTCCATCTTTCTTTATAAATTTTTGTTATAAGGGATGACTCTCTGAGTAGGGATATATTTGGAAAAGAAGTTGATGCAAAAATAAGATACTAATGAAGGTGAGCTTAAAAAATAGACGTGTGCCACTGGTGATTTTTTCCCATCCTCCTTCATTAGGAAGATTATTTCTTTGGAAAATGTTTTGATGCCATGGAGACAGATGCATTAAATTCTTCTCATCCTGTGTCCACACCAGTGGAGAATCCTGCTGAGATTCGGGAAATGTTTGATGATGTTTCTTATGAAAAGGTACAAAATCAATCTTGCCTCATGGCTTTGTATGTATGAATTTGTATGGAGGTGTTTGTCATGAAAGTGTATGCAACAGATGGCCACTGAAGATGAATTATTAACTTTACCTCATGAAGATTTAATCAGCAACATATATCTGATTCTGTTCATAAAGTATTTAAGGGATGAAAGGGAGATTATTTCATAATTGAGTAAGATAGCATTTTCAGTATTATTTTGGATATAAGTCTCCAGGGTTGAATTGTAGTTTGTAAAATGCATAGAAAATCCACATTTCATAGCAATATAATTACTATTTTTTTTGTCACTCTCCACTGCAGAATGTAAGTTTTTTGAGGACAGGAACTATAATTTTTTATCTTTGTACCCCTAGGATCAAGCACAATGTCTTTCCTGCAGTAGACGCCTAATAAATGTGTTGATCATAACTGAACTTTTTTGGAGGGGGGAGGGAAGGTGAGGGTGCAGTATCCCAAGGCTAGTAGTGGTTGGTCTTGAGTTCATTCATCCATATCAAGAATCAATATTTGGTTGGTGAAATTTCTCTCCTTTGTCCCACCATGGGAAATTGGAATGAATAGTGGATTCCTGAAGCTATCACTAGACTAAATGCCTAAGATAAATAATTTTCCTGGAAAATGTGTTTAATCCGCTGAATGTAACCATTTAAGATTACTTTGCATTAACATTTACAATAGTGATTTTAAATACTTTTTTAAAAAGTACAGCTATGGCAGGTCCTCTTAAGATCAAACTGAGATAATTTTATTTTTCAATTTTCTTGGCAGGGAGCTTGTATCTTGAATATGCTAAGGGACTATCTTAATGCAGATGTATTCAAAGCTGGCATTGTGCAATATCTCCAGAAATACAGTTATAAGAATGCCAAAAATGAGGATCTGTGGAATAGTATGACAAATGTAAGTATCCTTGTCAAAAAGCAAGACTGAGAATTGAAGAGCCTGTTACCACAAGCACCCCCATTATGTTAATTGTTGTAAAAAGAACCATATGTTCTACAGAAAGAACAGTGATTTGTGTTTAAAAAATTTTTTTTATCAGATTTGTCCTACAGGTGATGCACAAAAGACAGATGGATTTTGCTCAAGAAGTCAACTTCCATCCTCCCCTTCAGTAAGCACTTATAGCTGTTTTTACTGCTTTTCTGTTTTACTTTCAGAAGAATAAGTCTGTGTCAGGCTTCCTGAGCTAATTTAACCCATTGGTCTATCTTTAGGCAAGAATGAATGTAAATCAGAACTGAAAGATAATTTTTAATCTTTTTTTTCTGAAAAGTTTAAGTAGATTCCACAATTTCCCTCAAATATATTTCATTCATATGATATACTTTAGCTTCATCCTTCACAAAGGGATGAATATCCAATAGCATCAGTCCTTAGTACATCAGTACCATTGTGTCAGGGTGGCAGGATGGTGCCAGTAGACAGAGCACTGGACTTGGACCAGGAAAACTAATTTTCTTGAGTTCAAATCTGGCCTCAGACACTTACTAGCTGTGTGACCTCGGGCAAGTCACTTAACCTTCTTTGCCTCAGTTTCTCATCTTTAAGATGAGCTGGGGAAGGAAATGGCAAACCACCTCAGTATCTTTGCCTGTAAAACCCTATATGGAGTCATGAAGAGTTGGGCATTACTGACTGTGTTGTGTTGTGTTGTTCATCCTTTGTTCTCAGAAAGGACCAATGACATCATGAGAGTTATGTCTTGACTTTCACATGTATTGGATTTACATGAGGTAGAGCTGTGTAAAGTCTTGAACAACAAAATCAATAATGACTCCATGAGTAAATCTAATTTACTTGACTATTAAAATATATAGAAATCAAACTTTTTATTATTATTAATTTATTTTTAGTCTTCAACATTCACTTTTATAAGATTTTAAATTATAAAATTTCGCCTCTTCCCTCTCCTCCCCCTTCTCAAGACAGCATGCAGTTTGATTCAGGCTGTACATGTACTAACATATTAAATATATTAGTCATGTTGTGAAAGAAGAATCAGAACAAAAGGGAAAAACTACAAGAAAGAAAAATAAAAAAGAGAAAATAGTATGCTTTGATCTGCATTCATAATCCACAGCTCTTTTTCTGAATGTGGATAGCATTTTCCATCATGAGTCTTTTGGAATTGTCTTAGGTCATTGCATTACTGAGAAGAGCCATGTCTATCAAAATTGATCATTGCACAATGTTGCTGTTACTGGGTATAATGTACTCCTGGTTCTGCTCACTTCACTCAGCATCAGTTCATGCAAGCCTTTCTAGGTTTTTCTGAAATCTGCCTGCTCATCATTTCTTATGAAACAATAGTATTCCATTACATTCATATGCCACAACTTGTTCAGCCATTCCCCAATTGATGGGCATCCTCTCAGTTTCCAATCCTTTGCCACCATAAAAGAATTGCTATAAATATTTTTGTATATGTATCATAAACTTTTAAGAACTGCTCATATGGTATTCTCTGGTTATATGAAGACTTTTAAGTCCAGATTAAGCATTGCCAGAAGATTTGCTGATTCCTGATTTTTTTCTTTTACTCTACTTTTCTTCCCCACCCCCATTTCTTTAGTATATTCATGGAATGATTATATTATCAGTTATAAAAATAATAACTCCCATTTAAGCAGTTGAAGGCATCCTTCATCCATCCTCTCATTTGATCCCCACACCAACCCTGATATAGGTAGTATAAAAGTATTATTAACTCCATTATTTTCTATGAGGTAACCAAGGCTCAAAGACTACCTCCCTTGAGGTCACATAGCTAGTAAGTAGCAGAAAGGGATTGAACTGAGATGCCCTGATTTTAATTATAGGACCCTTTCCACTAGTCTTCACTGGAGTTCTCTAGTTTGCAGGAACTTCTTTTCAATTATATGCTATCTACTGAATAAATATTCTTTGAAAACTTTGTTAGCATTAAGAACATAACACCTTGTGAGCTTGTTAGAAGTATATGAAAACCATAGCTTATTTAAAAAATTATTTTGTTTTGCTCTAAGAAAGCCTGAAAATTGCAGATTCCCTATCACCCTCCATGTATTGATTTTAATAGAATTATGCCTTGCAGACCTAACTGGTTTCTCTTTTTCATTGACCATGATCATCAGCCGGTGGTCATCCCTTTTTAGCATCATTTAGTCTACATTAATCTTTCTTTAGAGCGGAGTCCAAGAGAATGTTTTGTCTGTTTATAATTAAATAGCACTGGAGCCAGGAAGTTGTTGATGTAAAAGCCATGATGAACACATGGACACTCCAGAAAGGGTTTCCACTCATCACTGTCACCATGAGAGGAAAGAATGTCCATATAAAGCAAGAACTCTATAGGAAGGGAACCAGTCACTCTTCAGAAACTGGGTAATGTTTATTCAATGTAACTTATTTCATTGTTCATGTAATTTCCAAGTTGTACACATGATTCTTGACTTGAAAATGAAATTTCCTTGCCTCTGGTAATTTTTTTATAGCTTAATTATTTCCATTACATTCAATATGTTCTTTGAATTTAAGTAACCTCGGTTAAAATGGTTAGTACTGACATTAAGTGTTCGATAGGTGGGAGGCAAAGATTGTTTTATTTTATCTTTGTTTCCTCAGAGCCTAACACAGTGTCTGTGACCTAGTAAATAAGCTTACTAAATGCTTGTTAAATTGAATTGGATTGAGGATAACTTGAAGTCACATGTATGAATTTAGTTTGGATCTGGGCAGTTGCTGTTGAAATATAATGACCCATTTTGAGGAGATGAGAGCTAAAGAATGGGAAATTCACTGCTGTGCATTGATCCAAGTTAATTCCTGATGCCTGTATGGAAAACTGGTCAGATTTAAGGGCCTCTTTTTTGCCAAACTAGTTCTACCTGGGATCTCACTGGAAACAGATATTACATTTTATTTGACATTAGATAGATCCTTCCTCTCCTCTTCCTTCTTCTCTTTTTCTTTCTCTATATTTCTGTCTCTTTTTCTCTCTGTGTCTGTCTTTCAGCATGATAGCAAATAAATGGCCTATTAGCTTTGAATACTCACTTTAGGTCAAGTTTTTGCTGGAATTGTTCAGAATTAATGGATAGGACTTTCTGATACCTCCAACATAAGTATCATTCAATTATTAATTGTTTACTATGTGTCAGACATTGTGATAAACTCTGGGGAATTCTGCTAAATGATAGAGAATATGCCAATGACATTTTGTATGGTTGCCCATAGCAGTTAACTATATTAATCCCTACTAAAATAACCAACAGTCCCCCCTTTTTTTAGGTACTTGTGGCATGTTCCGCTGTCATACATTACCAGCAAATCAGACAAAGTTGAAAGATTTTTGCTAAGAACAAAAACAGGTAATTTGTTATTGAAGTGACCGATCTAATTTAATGAGAAGCCCTTGCCAAAATGTTCCTGAGGAGTTAATTTTTCTTCTTTAAAATATAGTCTTCTTTTAATGGTCTTTCACTTTTTAACATCCATTTTAATCAGGTCTCTGGCCTTCTACTTAAAGTGAGGAATTTGAGGTTAAAAACCATATAGGTGAAAAAAAAAACCAAGTTTCTGTCAGACAAGTCTTAAAAACATTGATGGAAGTGGTAGGATTTCTAGTGGGAATGTCTGAAATCTTTGATTGCATTGCTGTGTTATAACTTTTTATTTGTACAGTAAGAATAGGTTGCATTTTCTTCATAGATCTCTTAAGTCTTGGAACATAGTAGATCAGAACCAGTGCTAGATATTTTCCATAGAACTGCTTTTTCCTGATTTCAAGAACAATGTTCTGTTGCAATTTCTGCATTGTCAAACCCACTCTGGATGCCTTCCATATCCCCTTGCATCAGTTAAGGCTGGTTCAATAGTGAAAGAAAATGGAGCTATAATTTATTTTGCTCATTGTAGATGTCCTCATCCTCCCAGAAGAGGTAGAATGGATCAAATTCAATGTGGGAATGTATGGCTATTACATTGTACATTATGAGGATGATGGATGGGAATCTTTGACTGGCCTTTTAAAAGAGAAACACATGATGATTAGCAGCAATGATCGGGCAAGTCTCATTAACAATGCATTTCAACTTGTCAGGTAAGTAACCTATACGATGCATGCCTTTATTTACTTTTGAAATCAAATGCTGTTGTAATACCTAGTGTGCTTAGAGAATGATTCCTCAAGGCACAAGGTACTTTGGGAGTACCATACCTGCCTACAACCATAGTTTATATTTCCCACCAATATGTTTATCATTATTAGTCAGCTAGAGAACACAGTTCAAAGTAAAAGTCCTAAATGATCTAACATGGTAAAGAAAAGTAACAGTAAGACACCTCCCCCATTAACTGGGAGCACAAACAAACACATTTTTGGTGGAAAGATGGGACACATACAGAAGCACATACAGAAGCATATATACACACAGAAGGTACATCTGTAGGGAATTCCTGTGGCCAGAGCATAAATGTGGAAGGTCAGCTCATGCCTCCAATACTGCAGGGCCATTGATGCCTTCTGGTCATGTTATCATTTTACTACTGCTAGACCTAAGTCCTTCTAGTGCCTGATAAGTGTAGTCTCTGCCAAACACTTCTTCAAAGGATGAATTGTCTCCACTGTACACTGTCAGTCTCAGTTCCATCATGATGTGGTGATGGGGGGTTCCTCTCTACTTCTAGCTTCCTCAGCTTCTGCTGAAGTCCTTAGTAGAACTGTTATGCTCTTTTAAAGTCCTAAGGCTTTCAAGTCAGCAGTCTTTAATACCCAGTTATTAGACTAGGGGGTCAAACAAAGCCTTTTTTCCCCCTCAAAGACTGACGAATTTCTTAGTCTTATTAGTTTCCACAAGGTAATACTTTTTCTTCTTATACCAAGTTCTTCAGGACTTAGAGGAGTCTAAGTCTAGTTTGTGAGCTGGTGCCTCCAGGCTCAATTATGTTTTTTTTTTTAATTATTTGTTTTTAGTTTTCAACATTCATTTCCTTAAGGTATTGAGTTTTAAATTTTTCTGCCTCCCTTCCCTCCCCCTTCCCAATATGATGTAGGCTCTACATATATATTCATCTTAAACAGATTTTCACATTAGTCATATTGTAAAGAAGAATTAGAGTCAATGGGAACAATATAAGAGAGAAGAAAAGAAACAAAACAAGTCATATACTTTGATTTGCATTCAGACTCCATGGTTCTTTTTCTGGACATGGACAGCATTTTTCATTTTGGAGTTGTCTTAGATCCTTGAATTACTGAGAAGACTTTCTTTTCTCAAAACTTTACTCTTTCTTGGTGGCCCATAGGTGATAGTATTGTTGTTGTTTAATGGAAGAAGGCAAAAGTGATAAATATCACAGTTAGTCATCGCACAATGTGGCTATTACTGTGTACAATGTTCTCTTGGTTCTGCTCATTTCACTCAGCATCAGTTCATATAAGTCTTTCCAGATTTTTCTGGTCTACCTGCTCATCATATCTTATGGAACAATAGTCTTCCATTATATTCATATACTATAATGTGTTCAACCATTCCCCAGTTGATGGGCATCCCCTCAATTTCCAACTCTTTGCCACTAAAAAAGAGCTATTATAAATATTTTTGTACATGTGGGTCCTTTTCACATTTTTATGATCTCTTTGGGATAGGTCCCTAGAAGTGGTATTGCTGGGTCAAAGGATATGCTGTTTTATAGCCCTTTGGGCACAGTTCCAAATTCCTCTCCAGAATTATTGAATCAGTTTACAACTCCACCAACAATGCATTAGTGTTCCAATTTTCCCACATCTTCTCCAGCATTTATAATTTTCCTGTCAAGTCTGGTTTTTTTGAATACCATTTTGTGGTCACTGGGTCTCTTCCTTGAAGACTTCACTCTAACTTAGGGTTTATATGCTCTTTTTCTCCCTCTATTTGTCTTTGAGGATTTTTATTGTTGTTCAGTCGCATCTGAAACTCTGTGACCTCATGGATCATAACACGCCAGGTCCTTCTATCCTCTGCTATCTCTCAAGGTCTGTCCAAACTCTTATTTATTACTTCCATAACAATATCTGTCCATCTCATCTTCAGCCATTCCCTTCTCCTTTTGCCTTCAACCTTTTCCAGTACCAGGATCTTTTCCAAATAGGTCCTGTCTTCTTATTATGTGGCCAAAGTATTTAAGCTTCAGTTTCAGTATTTGTCCTTCCAGTGAATGGTCTGAATTAATTTCCTTTAAGTATTGACTGATTTGACTTTCTTGCTGTCCAAAGGGTTCTCATAAGTTTTCTCTAGCACCACAATTTGAAGGTGTCAATTATGTAGTGCCCAGCTTTCCTCACAGAACAACTCTCATAGACATACATTACTTTTGGAAAAACCATAGCTTTGACTATGTGGATCTTTGTCAGCAAAGTGATGTCTGTGTTTTTTAGTATGCTGTCCAGATTTGCCATAGCTTTCTTTCCAAGGAGTCTTGAGTTTCATGGCTGCAGTCACTATCTGTGGTGATCTTTGAGCCCAAGAATAAAAAACCTGACACTGCTCCCATTTCTCTTCCCTCTATTTGCCAAGAAGTTATAGGACCAGTTTCCATGATCTTAGTTTTTTTTAATGTTAAGCTTCAAGTCGGCTTTTACACTCTTCTTTCTCCTTTATCAAGAGGCTTCTTAGTGACTACTCTCCCAACAAACTTTCAGGGCCTTTTTATTTTATTTTTAAATTTTATCTATTAAATACTTTATTAATTTTATTTTAAAATTTTATTTATTAAATAATTCATTAATTTTATTTATTAAACATATTTGTAAATAAAAACAAATATATCAATATTACAAATATATGTTTTAAATTATATATATATTTTTTCTATCTACCTGTTTGTCTATCTATCTATTTTAATCTGTCCTTTTGGGCTTGACTTTGTGCCTCCCCCATCATCCATGTGTAAGGGTAAAAGGGTTTGGGCACACAAACACACACACACACAGACACACACAAACACACACACACACACCCTCATCCTGCTTTTAACTCCCTTGCACTGTCTCTATTAGGTGAGATTTTAAGGAACAGAGAAGCAGCCACTTACCTTAAGCTAAATACAGGGTTTACTTAAATGAATATACAAACCAAGTCTCAGTACTTATCTAAGAAAGGCAGGGAAAAAGGAAGGGGGAAGAAATAAACATTTATATAACCCCTATTCTGTGCCAGGTACTGTGCTAAGTGCTTTATAAATATCTCATCTACCATTCACAACAACCCTGGAAAGTAGGAGCTATTAATTATCCCCACCTTACATTTGAGGAAATTGAGGCAAATAGAGATTAAGTGAGTGCCCAGCTAGGAAGTGTCAGATTTGCACTGAGGTCTTCCTGACTCTAGGCCACTGTGCTACCCTAAGAGCCTCAGCTGGACAAATGTCCTACTTCTCTGTCCTTCCAATTAGGCCTCAGCATGAATGGGGAGGAAATGGCCTTTACCCTTTCTTGGTGGCCTATAGGTGTTAGTATTGTTGTTGTTTAGTGGAGGTAGGTAAAAGCAGCTGAATGTGCCAGTTTAGACTGAACCCCAGGTCCCTTTGAATTCTCCAGTCATGAGTAGGTGAAATAAGTCTAAACACAGGGTTTGGGAGAACTCTGTAGGCGTTGCAACAGCGCTTGTGGATATTCATTAATTACTCCAGTAGTTTTTGCCTGTGTGTGTGTCTCTCCTTCCTTAGGTGAAGGGGCTTCATGGCTATAATTCAGATGCCTCATGATGAAAAGAGGCGGCTTGATTGCTAATAATTGAAGTGTTTTTCTTTTCCTAGTTCTTATAACAAAATGAGGTTGCTTGTGCTTAACTTGATGCCTTCATAGGAAAGAGTAGACATTTTCATCTCTCTCATTGGCACCCAAAGGTCAGAATGAAATATTGTCCACCAAATTCAGAATGCCACAAGATAAATACACAGCAGTGGATAGAGGGATGAACTTGGGAGTGAGGAAAACCTGGTTTAAATCTTGCCTCAGATACTTACCAGGTGTTTGACCCCAGGCAAGTTACTTAATCCTTCTTGGTCAGTTTCCTCATTTGTAAAATGAAGGGTTTGGACTTTATGACCTGTAAGGTCCTTTCTAAATCTATGATACAATATCCTGCTGAGTGGCACCTCACATTTCCATAATCTGATCCTCAGTTTTGTTCTTTCTGGTCCCAGTTTTTCAGCTTAGGTGTCACCCCCAGTCCTAGGAGGCCAGGTCCTAAATGAGATTTCACGGAAACACATAGGAAATGTCTTTAATTAAATTAAATTAAATTAATCTAATTAATATGGAAAATAGTCCCAATAACTAAAAAGCTTTTATTCCATATGAAATTTTCATGGCTAAAATTTATGCTAATTAAATAATATGCATAGTTAATGAGATTTCCTATGTGTCCACACTTTAGGGACACCCTGTAGAATATGTTTGGTTTCCTTTTGTGGTCTTAGAAGCCTACCATCTAAATTACAACTGCCACAAACAGGCCAGGACCAAGTTATCTGGGAGTGAGGCATAAAGTGGAGTCTGTTGATTGAATTATTTGCCTTCTTGCATTGTCTTAGTGTCAGTATTGAAGAATGAGGGTTTTGTAACTTGATCCAATCTCTTGGGAAGGAAGAAGAGGACCCACGTACTTCTAAGGACACATACTTTGAAACTACTTTTAGCTTTGGGGATACCCAGGCCCACATCATGCTTTATACATACACTTACCTGTATCCTGTTTCTGGGTCGGAATAATGGTTTCTTTGATTAGTCGTCTAATGAAGTTGTTGGAATTCTTGAGTTTACAATTTCTAATCTGAATTTAATAGATGGATAGGAGCTGACATGTGCCCATTTTGTCTTAACCATCTATTGCACCTATAGAAATTTTCTTCAGATTATGGAAGTGCCAGACAGAAAAGATTTGGAAAAGAACTTATACAGAAAGGGGTGGGGGGAACAGACAGGCAGGGCAGCGTACTGCATTAAATTTAGTACACATTGGGTGGCTAGGTGGCGCAGTGAGTAGAATGTCGGCCCTGGAGTCAGAAGGACCTGAGTTCGGATCCGGCTTCAGACACTTAACACACACACAGACAAAAACCTAGCCGTGTGACCTTGGGCAAGTTACTTAGCCCCAATTGCCCTCCAAAAAAAAAAAAAAGAAAAAAAAATTAGTACACACCTATATGTGAAATTCACAATTTCACTTATAATTTTCTGTCCTTCTTTGTATATTGAAATGCTCATGTTTGTTTTGTCAAGTTCACATTAAGGAAAACTTTTTAACTTTAAAAAAGAAAATGATGAACTGTTTGGTCAGAAGATGGTAAAGCTGTCTTTTGAAGCAGCAAGCTGAGTTCCTAGAATTTTTGTTGACAATCATTTTTTCTTTTGTTCAGCCTTGGAAAATTGTCCATTGAAAAAGCTTTGGACCTATCCCTGTACCTGAAGCATGAGACTGAAATTATGCCTGTGTTCCAAGGTTTGAATGAGTTGATTCCTTTCTATAAGTTAATGGAGAAAAGGGATATGGATGATGTAGAAACTCAATTTAAGGTAATAACCAATGGAATGCTTTTTTAAAGTTACAAAAATGTTTATTCTTAAAAAGTTTAGAAAGTGTTTTCTAAACCAGAAGGCACTCTATAGATGTGAACTCCTATTATCACCAGTCATAACCCAGTGTGCAAGACTTCTGAGTCAAAATTAATTCATTGTCTTACCTATCCCTACTAGAATGTAAGCTCCATGAGGGTAGTGGCTCTCATGCTTTTATATTTGTATTCCCCAGCTTTTTATTTTATTTTTTTGCTTTTTGGAGGGCAATTGGGGTCAAGTGACTTGCCCAAAGTCACACACCTAGTAAGTGTGTCAAGTGTCTGTGGCTGGATTTGAACTCAGGTCCTCCTGACTCCAGGGCCGGTGCTCTATTGACTGTGCCACCTAGCTGCCCTAGCTAGCATTTTATATAGAACTTTGTACTAGTGCTTAATAAAGCACTTTAAAGTTCATTTGCTGATTGATAAAATCATTGATTTGACCTTTAGGAGCACTAGGTGTATTTCTATTAAATGGTAGGTATGATCCTGTTAGCATTTAAATCTGGTTCTCATTGATATATTTAAAATTTTTTATCCAGTATCTTTCTTTCATTGGATTTGTTTTAGTCTGCATTAATTTTCTGGTTGCTCTAGAACTAAAGAATATGCACAAATTTTTTCTTATCACAGAAATGATTTATAACTGCTTCCAAAATCGTATTAAAATATAAGCTTCCATATTAATAATTTTATTAGTTATCCAATCCAGATGGTAATGTCATCATGATTTTTAGGCAGCTTTAGAGAAAATGAATATTGACATAATATTATTATTTTTTCCCACTGCTTTGGTAGTTAATGTATCAACAAAAAAAGTATGAGACGTTGAAAATTAGGGATGAACGAAACAACATAAAAATCTCTCCCAGGGGCCATTGAACTGGAGTTTGTGAACTTGTTTTTTTAAAAAGTTTGATAATATTTCAGTATATTTGGTTTCCCTTGCAATCCTACACATTTTATGTGTTTAAAAATATTATTACAAGAAGGGGCCCTTGAATCACAAAAGTGGTTCATTCAATAATAAGAAAAAGTAAGATTCTTAGACATAATAATGCTAAAGCTTGGTGATGTACAACACTGACATTTCCCTCCCTGTGATCTCCCTAGGCTTTCCTTATCAGGTTGTTCCAGGGCCTCATTGATAAGCAGGCATGGACAGATGATGGTTCAGTTTCACAGAGGATGCTACGCAGCCAACTCCTTGTACTTGCTTGTGTGCGCCAGTATCAACCTTGTGTTCAGAAGGCACAAGACTTTTTCAAGAAATGGAAAGAATCCAATGGAACTTTTAGGTCTTTTGTCATAGAATTAACCTATTGATTTATCCCCCAACCCAACTTTTGCTGGGCAAAAAGCTTATTTAAAACACACACACACACACACACACACACACACACACACACACACACAAACAAATACACACACAGACTTTGCACCCCAAACATAGCCAAGCCTTCTCTTTTTCTTCAGATGGAAGGTTTGGCTTAGCTAGCCTGTACTTCTTGAATCACCCAAATAGGGTAAGTGGGAGCATCTTCACATATCAGTTGAATATCTTGCCCTTTGTCATTTGTAGTTATTTTTTTTGGAGGGCAATTGGGGTTAGGTGACTTGCCCAAGGCCACACAGTTAGTAAGTGTGTCAAGTGTCTGAGGCCGGATTTGAACTCAGGTCCTCCTGATTCCGGAGCCGGTGCTCTATTCACTGTGCCACCTCGTAGTTATTTATAAATTATTCTCTTCATGAAGACTCCTAGGAACCCTGAGAGGCAAGGAAATTTGCTCCTGGTGTTGGATCTACTGGTCATGCCAGCCAGGATTATAGCCCAGTATCTTCCCTTGGTTTTGTTTTTGGACTGGACATATAGTTTAATTGATATGAAGAGGAAGAGGCTCCTTCTACCAATGCAGGCCAGTTGCTGCCCCCAATGTACAACTTACAGAGAGTTGGCTGGTGTCTCGAGCAGTTAAGGGACATGCTCAAAGTGTTGGTCTCTAAAGTCTTTTGATTGTCCACTCTTATTGGTAAAAAAAAAAGAATTTTGGAACATGTGCCCCCAATATACATATATTTACTTATACATTACACATGTGAACTACTAATAAAATTTAAAATAGAAAGTTTTTAAGAGGATGAGATGAAGATGACATTTTTGGTTGTAGAGGTGATAGTAAGTCACTGGTTTTTATTGAGTGTAGTGATGCTGCTAGATCAGCACTTTTAGGAATTTTCATAAAAATTTCCCTTTGGTAGCTGTGTAGATAAAGTGATAAAAGATGTAGGAAATCAATTAGGTGATCATTGCAGTAGTGAAGAGGGTCTGAACTAGGGTGATGGCTATGCAAGTAGAAAGAAGGGGACAGATGCTAGAGGTGTGGAGGCAGACCTGAAGAGATCTGGTAATTGACTGGCTATGTGAGGTCACTGGAAGGATGGTAGTACCCTGGACAGTAATAAAGGACAGATGGTATTGGGAGGAAAGATAATGTTATATGATATATACATACATACATATATATATATATATATATATATATATATATATATATTCTAATATATAATCCATGATGCAGATCAAAGTCCAGCCAAGCCTGTTTATCCTGTGTATCCTTCACTTTGTCCAGTCTGTGAAGTGTCTATTATGGGGCTATCTGGGAGCACAGGGTAAGGGTGTAATCTTCTAAATGGCACCAGTGAAGCTGCTGCCATGTATTCCTCAGAGCCTTGCGTGGGCCCAGAAGAGGGAGCAGAGTGGGCAGTGTTGGGGAACTAAGGGGGTAGATGGGTTATTTTGGAGACAAACCCTCCAAGTGGCTATTCCCACCCTCTAGTTGGTTGACAACACATACCTTGGGGTCAGTCCATTGCCCTGCTCATGAGTAAGATCATGATTCTCACTTTGGAGATGATAGCTCTAGGACACTGTTGTATTTTACCTGAACTAAGCATTATATTGCGGTCTTAACCCAATATCCTTACTTCTGTTTGAAACAATATAACCTATAGAACTCTATTTTTCCTCAATATCTTAATTACCCTGGGGAATTAGGGAGACATACTGTCTCCGTACAACTTTTGGTCACAGGATTATAGTATTAAGAAGGGTCTGAGAAGACATCATTTAAACCATTTAAAATTCTTTGGCATCTTTTGCAAACCATGAATCGGTAAAACACAAAAATTCATTATATTCATTCATTAAATACTTATTGGTCACCTAATCTACAAGGCACTGTGTTTGGATGTGCATCTCTGCAACACACATCAGAAACAAAAGAAAACAAAGCAAGAAACTAAATACTACAGGAGGAAAATATGATCATCCCATAATTTGTCATTATTACACATTTGTTATGTATTTAAACCTGACTAAATCTAATACTCTTACAAACTGTCTTCTCATTTTTGCAGCTTACCAAATGATGTGACCTCTGCAGTGTTTGTTGTTGGGGCACAGACCACAGAAGGCTGGGACTTTCTTTTTGAGAAGTATCAGTTGTCTTTGTCCAATACTGAGAAACGCAAAATTGAATTTGCCCTCTGTTTTAGCCACAATAAAGAAAAGCTTCAATGGTGAGCAGGTTTGCCCCTTTTTGGAATGATAAAGAGAATTAAACTAGATTAGGTTATGTTGTCATAGCTTTGGTTTCCTTGGGTACTGCTGGCTTATTTAGTAGCAGAGAGCCATGCACACATTGTACTATTAGGACAAATCCTTTATAGCATCCAATCCAATGTGAAATGGAAGATATAATTATTAATTTCAGAGACACTAGACAGCAAGGTTTGATAGGTGAGTTTCTCTTTAAGCACCCTCTAAGCAACAAAGCATCATGATTCACCCATCTTCATTTTGGTCTCCCTGCCTCAAGTGTTTCCCCATTCTAGTCCATCATCCTCTCAGTCATAAACTGATCTTCCTAAAGCACACATCTGACCATGTCACCTCCACTCCCCCTAATCAAGTCAACTCCACTGGCTCCCTGTGGCCTCCAGTATCAGAGAGAAAGTCTTCTCTGGCTTATAGAGCTGACTGTACCCTCCCTTCCTACCTCTCCAGTTTTCTTATTCTCCCTTACCCCCCCTCCCCCCCACTCATTGATCAGGGGACATGGGCTGCTTTGTTGTTCATTGAGCATGCCACTCCATCTCTCTGAGCCTTTTCACTGGCTGTTGCCTTGCCTGAAACTCTCTCCCTCCTCATCTCCATCTCCTGGCTTCCTTGAAGTCTTAGCTAAAGTTTGACCTTCTGTAATGGGCTTTTCCCAATCTACCTTAATGCTAGTCTTCCCTCTGTGTATGACCATTTCTTTATGTGTCTTGTTTGCATGTTGTTGATTATATGTTGTCTCCCTGTTTAGATCATAAGCTTTGTAAGGAGAAGGACTGTCCTCTGCCTTTCTATCCCCAGTGCTTTTAGGAACATAGATGCTTAATAAATGCTAGTAGACTAACTAATGTTACCGGCTATGTCTCTCTCCCTCTTCCTTTTATTTCTGATTGCTGATGATTGCATTTGTGAAGATTAGGCATCAGGCACATAGATCTAACATCCACCTGTGTACCCGTATGACTCAATAGTACTAGATTTATTCTTCAGACTGTTTCATCAATGTTAGCCATAGCTGTTTCATAAATGAATTTATTCTCATTCTTCTTTAGGTTATTGGAGCAGAGTTTTCAGGGGGATATAATAAAAATTCAGGAGTTTCCAAGTATTCTTGGTTATGTTGGCAGAAACCCAAAGGGTTATCTCTTAGCTTGGCAATTTCTGAAGGAAAATTGGAATAGAATCATACAGAAGTAAGTAGCTCTGCCATAATTTGTAAATTTCTTAACTTTACTCTATTTTCCGTTTCTTAATTTCAAAATAACATCAATCTTAGGGAGGTCTGGGTTAGAGAAAGGGAGGGAACTAAAATGATCATAGAAGAATCTCTTGAAAATGAGATCCTAATGACATGCTCACTGATGTGTATTTTGGTATTGCCCTCTGCCTCTGCCCCTTCCATCTCAGGCCTTGTAATTCCCTTCTCCCTCCCCCAAACTTTCTATGTTAATCTAATTCTAATTCATTGTTCAGTTCACTTCCAATGTCACAAGGCCTACACTGAGTCCACACGGATCTTTTTTCTGAGCTTTCCTAGTAAACGTACATACCACTTCCTTTTATACTTAATCATAGATTACCTGGCTTTGTCACTCAGCCAACTCATATACATGTCTTACGTCTCCAAATGGATTTTAAGTTCCTGAAGGAATCATGTTTTATATTTTTACTTTTTTATATATTTATATTATATTATAAATATATTATAAATATTTTTATATATTTATATGTTTATATTTTTACTTTTTTCCGGGTTGAGCATCATGGTCTGTCTGGGCTGTCAATTCAACAAAATGTTTGGTAAATGAAAATTTCAAAGTATATCTGGTTAATTTTCACTTTTAGGTTTGAACTCGGCTCAAGTTCTCTAACCTACATGGTGATGGTAACCACAAATCAGTATTCTACAAGAGAGCGACTTGAAGAGGTAATAGTTTCCTAACTAAATTTCTTGTGTCATAAATTATCTACTAAAAACAAGGTAGATTAAAACATGTAAGGGATTAGACATAGGTTGTTATTATAATCATTTTGACATTGCCATATCAAAATGAACTTTGAGGCACCCAAGACAACCATCCTTCTACCCACACCTACGACTGTAGATGTGCATTCAGGAGTTGAAAGCTTTTAGCTTGTAGGTTATCCTCCCCTGTCTACCCAATTCCTTCATCTAGCAGATCAGAAAATGGAGGCATAGAGAGGTTGACTTAGTCATATAACTAGATAATAGTTGGACTAGGATCTAGGTCTCTCAGACTTTCAGGCCATTGCTTTTCTCACTGCACCCTACTCCCTAGAGTGTTTATATAATATGCATTTCTATGCCAGCATACAAAGCCTGTGCTAGAAGTGTGTGTGTGTGTGTGTGTGTGTGTGTGTGTGTGTGTGTGTGAGAGAGAGAGAGAGAGAGAGAGAGAGAGAGAGAGAGAGAGAGAGAGAGGAAGAAGGGAGGGAGGGAGGGAGAGAGAGAGAGACAGAGAGAGACAGAGACAGAGACAGAGACAGGAAGAGGAGGGGCGGGGAAGAGACAAAATATTATCTATAGAGCAGCCAGAACAACGCACTGGAAAAAAGAGTTTTCAAGTCTGAATGAGCAAAGGAAAGCAGCATAAGAAAAAAAAATGACCTCAAGAAACCTTCCCTCTTTTGAGTGGCATAAGTTCAATTTCATATGTATATCATTTCATCTACAGACATGGCTCTCATATGAAACTTTGGCTAATGCTGGAGTTTTAGCTTATATACTTTTTTCTTTGATGATTGGCTGGGCCTTAGTAGCCTCATCTGTAAAAAAGAGAATGGCTTGGACTAGATAATCTCTGAGATCTCTTTCAGCTCTAAAAAAAAAAAAATAGGGATTTACATTTGATGTAAAAAAAAAAAAAGGAAAAAGACACTTTTTTCATTTTTCCTCAAAAGGTGAAAGAATTCTTCAGCTCTCTGAAGGAAAATGGTTCCCAGCTTCGCGCTATCCAGCAAACACTTGAAATAATTGAAGAAAACATACGTTGGATGAATCAGAATTATGAAAAAATCAGAGTGTGGTTACAAAAAAGCACCAGATCATTGTAACATTTCATATCTTGCCGGGTTCCTGTGATCTACTATATTACTAGATTTTTGTGACAGAGGTGAATTTACTAAGGAAAAAAAAAGTTTTTTGCTACAAGGTGGATATATTTTTTAGCATCTAAAAAAAAGATGTTTTCTACTTAATACCACTCATTTTTCTACCCCCATGACTAGCTATTCATTTCTCTCATCAGGATTATTGACATAGATATTTATAGGTGCCAATTCAGTATAAGCCATATACCAAAATGTAAAGGATATTTGGGTGTTTTTCATCAGAATCTAGGACTTAATGTGTTAAGACCAGTTTCCTCACCTGTAAAATAAAGATAACTCACATGCTACCTACTTCCCAAAGTTTTAAGAAAGACCTTTATAAACCTTACATCACTAGATAAATCTGAATATGTATGAAACATGTCTTTTGTAGGTTTTTTTTCCTTCTCTAGGAAGGAAAAGTGAGAGGAATGTCGTGATGATTATTTTGAAACTAGTTAGAACAAATATGCTCCAAGATTAGAATATGAATCTACTGTTAAAAAAATGAGAGTCCTATTTAGGCTTAGCACAGGGGTTCTAATGCTGGGTGGGTAGACCTGGGCGGGGGGGGGGGTCTTTGAACTTAGATGGGAAAAAAATTTACATTTTTATTTCAAAATAATTGGTTTCCTTTGTAATCCTTTCTGGACCTCAGAGAAGAGGTCCGACATACAAAAGGGGCTAAGAAGCAAAAACATTTAGCTAAGACAGAGCTGGGAAGATGTTGCTTGGTGATAAGGTGGTAGGAAGGGAGAAGCATGAATTCATAAATTTGATCTGACCATGAATACTGAAGTGATTATGAAATTTTAATGCCAAGGAAGAACAATTAACTTGAAGAATATTAATTATATTATCATTGGCACTAAACTGTTAAAGTACTCTAAGATGTAACTACTTAAACACATGAGTCTAAATGAGAACCATCTGCCTTTGTAGTTTACATGAGTTAAATAAGAGGTCTAGGATTTTGTATTAGAAGATACTAGGCTATTTAATTTTGGAGTAATGAATGATATTTCAGCGGAGAAAGTATTTGAGATGTAGTGACTTAAAACAAGAATATCAGTGATACTTTTCTAGATAATGTTTTATAAAGTTGCATTTTCTATTATTTGAGAAATGTAATTTAATGATCAGCCATACTTTTCAGCTTTTTCTTAGTAAAAAAAAAAAAACAATCCAAAACTAATGAAAGCAATTTTTTTTTTTTTTTTGGAGGGCAATTGGGATTAAGTAACTTGCTCAAGGTCACATGGCTAGGTTTTTATTTGTGTGTGCATTAAGTGTCTGAGGCCGGATCCAAACTCGGGTCCTTCTGACTCCAGGGCCAGTGCTCTACTCACTGCGCCACCTAGCCGCCCCATGAAAGCAATTTTAATGGGAGGTCTGTTGTTTTAAACAAAATGGAATTCATTTGTATATTTTAATGAAATGTGATTTTTATGTTGGACACTAGCTTTTATCTACTTGTGGAAAAATCTTATTTTAAACTGATACTCCATCCCCACATCAAAGTACAATTACCTTTTTTTTTTTCTCAGAAATGAATTATCATCTCTGGGCTTCTTTGCCTCAGAGCCCACAATAACCACCACCTTTTCTCTTAGCTATGGAGCCTGTTCAGAACCTCTAACCTGTTAAGCTTAGCTACCTGGATATACACAAGTGCAGATGTGGTACCAATTTCATGGGGCTTATCCTCCAGGAGAAGAAGGGTTTTGGTGGTTGTCATCTTTTGTTTTTAAAAGTTCTTCCAGGATTTCTTCAAGGAAGACAATGTCACAGAGGCTTGTCTTTACAGATCAAATTTCTAAGTGTGATGTTTGGAGATATTACTCTCTATAAAAAACTTTTTTTGGGGTCAAATTTAGTCTACATGATATGTGCTAGCACCCCCTCCTATCATTCAGTATCAGGAATTTAAAAAATTTAAAGATCATATGAAGCAACTGTTAATATCACCTGTATGTTCAATGTCATGTCCATAAACTCATTTACCTTCAAAACATTTTATTAGCCATTCATACCTCCAGAACAGTGGTTCTCAGACTTTTTGCAATGGTACAATCTTAAACAAAACTTTGAAAGAGCCCACGTAGGAAAGCCTTCTAAAATTATTTTTTAATGCTTAATACCAATAGAAGGCTCATTAAACCCAAACCAAACCCAATCCTCCACCTCAGGGTGCTTCATGGTTCCTTGAAGTGAAACATTGTTCTAAAACCTCAGAGCTTGACTCAAATTGTTGTAGGGAGATGAAACACCAAGTTTCATGGTTTGTTTTTTAAGCAGCAAAATTATTTTTCTCCTTACCTGGCAAACTTAATTTCCTTAAAGTTTGTACAGTGCAAAGACTAACATTTTGATATTGCTTTTAAAAATTATATTCAAGTCATAATGAACAGAGACACCTGCATTCATCTCCAATGATATGCAGAACTGAATAAAAAAATGAATTGTTAAAGGCACAAATGCATTCCAAGAACTCATTTCTATCTGTGCTTGACATCAGCTCTGAGTCTGTTCTTGCCACAGGGTAACAGGAATTGGCCACATTCTGTTCTGGTAATGATCATCCCACCCAAGCCTCAGTATGCTTTGTGCATGCAAGCCCAGAAAAACTGCCTTCTGGGAAAAGGGAAGAACTAAGGAGAAAAAAAGTCACATGATACATTTTGCTCCTTGCTCTGTAGAAAAGGTACTATCCAGGGTTTTTATTGTTCTTTTATTATTAGCAGCCATGGTGGAGATGTGTGTTTCTTACACAATATTCCATACTTGACCTATAAATTCTTATTAGTTATTCACCCAAGGAAATGTCCAGTACTGCCTAAGAGACAAGGGGCAAAGGGGAACCAGCAATCAGAACATTCCAGAATGGGGAAAGCATTTCTCAAATGTTTTAAAAAAATACTGGAAACTGGAAGAAACCTACTAAAATCGACAGGCACTGTGTGTAGAATGTGCAAAACTTTGCAGAATTCTTTTTTTGGTTGCTGTAACTTTTTATGAAATATATTTCTTAAAAATATAAAGCATCCTTTCCCTCCCAAATGAAGAAAATTAAAAAAAAAGTTTATCAATGCATAGTACAATAATACAGGCAACCAAGACATATCCCAGTCATTTCCTGGGAAAGAATATGAAACAAAAATTTTCAGAATGTCAAAAGACTCCACAAATACCACTGTACAAAAGCCACCCTGAATAATTGCTTTCTGCTGCAAGAGCCTTTGGTTTGCTTAATGTCACCATCCACCATTTGAATGAAGATTTTCTAGCATGTGAGGACAGCCTAAAAAAAAAGTCAAATAAAAGAAAATCAGTGAAACATTTGATAAATTTCCCACCACATCCTTAAGTACCATAAATGTACTGTCTACCAAGAGTAATGGATGGTTACAGACTAAGGAAAATCAGCTGTCTGAATATATGTCCCAGTATATAAATATATGTCCCAGTATATGAATAATAAAATCATTCATATACTGGGACAGATAATGAAAGGCAAGTAATCAAAAAAACAAGCCACATCTCAAAAAAATCTTGAAGAAACAAAGCAGTTTGCCCGAAGTATTTGACCCATAAAAATTTTATTTGGTTTTCGAGATTTTCAACAGCTCTGAACACATTACTACCCTCCAACTATCATCTTCTTCAGCTGCTCTTTACAGCATCAATAAATGAGGAAAGCATTGCCATTCTGTCCTCATCCAATATTCTCTCCCATCCTGCTACTTCATTCCCCTCCAATCAATATAAATGAATAAATGAAAACGGGATGCAGAGAATCTGATAATCTTCATTAGGCCAATCCTAATTTCTTATACAGATCACAGGCACCTTGACAGGGACTGTATATGTATTTTAGTGGCTGGGATACAGATTTGTCCATCCGGGATAGTTATCCTAAGGCAAGACATTTATAAGATCTGAGATTCCTTCATGTCTTCTGATTCTAACCTATGGTGACTCCATATAGCTACCATGAGAATCCATTACTTTATTTCTCAAACCTTAAAAGTATTTTGTTCGTTTCTTTCAGTTCTGTTAGACTCTTCGTGACCTCCTTTGGTGTTTCCTGGCATAGATACTAAAGTAGTTAGCCATTTCTTCCCTAACTCATTCTATAGATGAGGAAACTGAGGCAAACAGGGTGAAGTGACTTGGCCAGTGCTAGTTAAATGTTTGAGGCCGGATCTGAACTGGGGAAGAGAAGTCTTCCTGATTCTAGACCCAGCTCTCTATTCACTGCGCATAAAATGTAGAAAAGTAGTCAAATCTTCGCGCTTCTCAAATGTTTCTTCTCCTATGAACTCACCCCATCCCTACTCTGTTGTAGTTTGCCTTCCCTTTTTTAAAAATTAGTTCAGACCTGTGATTTCATCAGCTTACTCTGCCCACTGAAACAGAATGGTAATTCATCTGCAACTAAGAGATTTGTCTGAGGGATTAAATAACTTGTTCAGAGTAACCCATCCAGTGTGTGTAAGGCTCTGGGATTTAACCCAGGCCTTTTTAACCCTGACACTGGCCACTATACCACAAAGCTTCTCATATATCTATGTCTTGGGGTCATGTAATTTTAAGTTGTAACATGCCATTCACTTCCCTATTGCTGCTGGTTGGAATAATACTCTTTCATTTACTCATTGGCATTAAGATTTTGAAAATTCAAGCAAATCAAGTTTCTACCTACAGATTTAAGTTTTCTTAAATAGCCTGGCAAAACATTTTAATGTGTTCTATTTTAAGATAGATATATTTAAATATTCTAGTGACAGAGTTCTCTTATTAGGTGGTGCTTTGTGGAGACTGACTGATCAGGATGTAAATTACTAAATGTATATTTCATGCAAGGGGTACCCAGAGATAAAGTAAGTACCTCTGCTGTGGTTTTCAGGTACATTTAGAAAATGTGGCTTGTACTTGGTTACAGTTGTGTTTATTTAAAAGGAATACTCCAAAATCTTACCCATCAGGATGAACTTTTAACTTGTCTTTTCTCCATCGGCTTTTGACCTGGAAGATTTCTCTTTTGTCTGAAAGGAAAAGCAAATTTATCAACGGGAATTCTCCCTTTTATGTATTAAAAATGACAAACTGAATCAAAGAAAGCTTTTAGAAGAATAGGTCTCTTGGTAGTTCAAACTTGGGGGAAATGGTGTAAAAGTACCATGTAGTGTGTAACCCCCAGGTTAATATCTATTGATCTAATTTTATAAAGTTTTATAAACTACTGTGTGTGCAAGGATACCCTATCAACTCCCTCATCAAACAGGATCATGCCTTTAATTTTTTAAGGGAAAGGTGTGATCACACTTTTTTTGGTTACAACATATGACTTGAAATATAATAAACTAGATGTGAACATATAATTCATATTTAACTGTCTTCCATTTCTCTCTTCTCTTGGGATACTTCATTGGATATAAACAAATTACAAGTACATGGAGGTGTCTGACTTATTTTAAAGCATTCTGACACTTTTTGAAGAAACCACATGCCACTATCCCCCAAACCAATAGCTTCTGTCTCATCAGGGTATGTTTATTCAAGAAAACAGCCATTCTGAACTAAAGAAATGTCAGAAAACTTAGAATTCATCTAATACAACTTTCTTTTCCCCTTCCCTGAATGCTTTTGGTAACAGGCAGTTCAATATTCCTCCCATCTGTGGATAGTTCTAATTGTCTTATTTTGAGTTTAAATGTTCTTCCCATTCCTAATTTCTATCCAGCAGTCATTCTGTCCTCTGAAGTAACAGAAACAAAGTCCACTTACTCCTCCCATAAGAAAACCCTTAAGGGGGGGGGGGTCAGAGCCAAGATGGCAGAGTAGAAACAGCACTTCCAAGGTTCTCTGCCCCACACAACTTCCAAACAATGTAAAAGGGGACTCTGAACAACTTCTGGAGCCCCAGCACCCACAGAACTACACAGAGAAGCTAACCTCCCGCTGAGGAGAACCCAGCAGCCCTGCAGGGAGCGGGAAGCACAGTGCTCTGAGAACAGGCAGCACAGTGTGCTGGGAACCGACAGCGCAGCGCTCTGGGAGATGAGCCCAGGCCTGTGTGAGCCACAGTTTTAGCCCTAGGGTGGCGGGGCCAGCAGCTGGCTGGAGGGACCCCAGAACACCAGCAGCTGTGGCAATTCCAGAATTATCAGCATAGATATGCCTAGGACAAAGTGAGAGGTTAGTGCCCTATGGATTTTAGGACCAGTATTTGGGGAACACCTCAGCTTCTTCCACTGGGGGCGAAAAGTTGCAGAAGAAATGTGGCACAGAAGCCATTCTGTAGTGTCAGTGGCAGCTCTAGCTCCTGGTTTGCAAACTGCAGGGAGACCCAGCAGTAAGTCTGGGGGTTAATCGCTCTTGCTTTAAACTGCCTGGATCTAGATTGTGGTCTGGGGGGGAAGTTTGGGGTGGGTATCCAATTTGCCAGAGCGGGTGGAGGCTTTACAGAGGCCACCCAACTGGTGGAAGTTGTGAAGACCCCACTTTTGGGCAGAAGCTCTCCTGGCTGGTGGCAGAGTCCTACTGTGGCAACAAGCCCCAAAATCAAGTAATTAAGTGGCAACATGCCTAGGCAAATGAAACAAAATAAACAGAAAAATTCAACATTGGACTCCTATTTTAGGGGCAAAGAGGATCAAAGCATGGAGGAGGACAGTGAAGTCAGAACTCCTGCACCAAAAGCCCCAAATGAAAATACAAGCTGGCTACAAGCCATAGAGGACCTTAAGAAGCAGATAAGAGAAGTGGGGGAAAAATTAGGAAGAGAAATGAGAAAGATGCAAGAAAAGTATGAAATGACAGTCAACAGCCTGACTGAGGAAAATAACACCTTAAAAAATAGTCTAACTCAAATGGCAAAAGAGGCTCAGAAAGGCAATGAGGAGAAGAATGCCTTAAAAAGTCGAATTTGCCAGATGGAAAAAGAATCTCAAAAGCTCACTGAGGAGATTCATTCCTTCAGAGTTAGACTGGAGCAAATGGAAGCTAGTGACTATATGAGAAATCAAGATACTATTAAACAGATCCAAACAAATGAAAGAATAGAAGGCAATGTGAAATATCTCATGGAAAAACCACTGACCTGGAAAATAGATCCAGGAGAGATAATTTAAAAATTATTGGACCACTTGAAAGCCATGATCAAAGAAAGAACCTAGAAATCATCCTTCAAGAAATTCTCAAGGAAAACTGCCCTAATGTTTTAGACCCAAATGGGGAAATAGAGGTTGAAAGAATCCACCGATCACCTCCTGAAAAAGATCCCAAAAAGAAAACTCCCAGGAATATTATAGCCAGGTTCCAGAATCCCCAGATCAAGGAGAAAATACTCCAAGCAGCCAGGAAGAAACAATTTCAATATTGTGGAAACACAATCAGAATAGCCTAGGACCTGGCAGCTTCTACACTGAGGGATTGAAGAGCATGGAATATGATATTCCAGAGGGCAAAAGAGCTGGGATTGAAGCCAAGGGTCACCTACCCAGCAAAACTGAGCATCTTGTTTCAGGGGAAAATATGGTCATTCAGTGGAATAGAGGACTTTCAAGCATTCTTGAGGAAAAAACCAGAGTTGAATAGAAAATTTGACATCCAGACGCAAGAAGCAAGAGATGCCTGAGAAGGTAACCAGGGAAAAGAAATCAAAAGGAACTTATCAAAGTTGAACTATTTACATTCCTACATGGAAAAACAATAACTATGTCTGATGAAACCTTTCTCATTATGAAAATAATTGAAGAAGGATATATGGGCATATGTTTACAGTTATACATGGATAGAGGGCACAGGTTGAATTTTGTGGGAAGGGATGATACTTAAGGGGTGAAGTTAAGAGGTGAGAGAGGAAAGTGGCAAGAGGAGATGGGGAGAGACAGGGTAAGGTAAACTCTCTCATGTAGAAGAGGCAAGGGGAAGTAGTTGCAGGGGAGGGGAGGAATAGGAAGCAAAAAGGCAAAAGCATATTCTCATTGAAGTTGGCTCAAGGAGAGAATCACATACATACTAAATGGGATATCTCACCCTGCAGGAGAGTAGGGGAAAGGGGGATGAGAGGAGGGATGATGGAGGGGAGGGCATTTTGGGGGGAAGGGAAGTTGGAAGTACCCACTATCAAAGAGGGACAGGATCAAAGTAGGGAATGGACCATGTGGGAGGTGAGATGGGTGGGAGGGAAATATAAGCAGTCTTTTACAATATATCTACTATGGTAATGTTTTGCATAGCTATACATGTACAACACATACTGAATTGCTTATCTTCTCAGAGGAAGTGGGTGACAAGGGAGGAAGGGAATGGATCTGAAAATCGAAGTTTTAAAATTAAATGTTTCATAAGATGTCCAGGCATTGGTGCTCAGAGACTCACCCTGCCCTAATGGCAAAGTCAAAGGGGATATGGGAGAA